>CAKJTW010000038.1:17100000-17620000 GCA_917880005.1 Nanger dama
CAGATTGCTTGTGCTTGGTGGCTTTGACTGGCTGGCTGGAGCCGGAACAGATCCTGGCCAGGTGTGGTCCTTGGGTGAATGCACCCCAGGGCAACTGGAGATGGAGCAGCCTGGGCTGGGGCAGTCCCTGAGGAGTGCTGTGCCTGTGTCCACCTTTGCAGCAAGGCTGGGGCTAGGGGGAGTCCTAAAGGGCCTCAAACTGCGGTTCTTGCTGGTACTTCCAACCTCGGAGCTGACTCTGGTAATTTCCTACCTGTTTGGCAGAACCTCTAGCGCTAGTAAATGGATTTCCTTCCTGTA
The DNA here is from genome assembly GCA_917880005.1 of Nanger dama. Lineage (NCBI taxonomy): Eukaryota > Metazoa > Chordata > Mammalia > Artiodactyla > Bovidae > Nanger > Nanger dama. Next base: position 17,100,301 of record CAKJTW010000038.1, read on the forward strand.
TAGTCCAGCTTTGTAACATATTGTTTTTTTAAAATGTCATTTTATCATTGTGTCCCAGGGCAGGTGAGTCTGCACTCAGGCCCCTTAGCAATGCCCCTCCCTGTTGTAATTCATAGCATCAGGATTTGGGTTCCAGGGGATACTGTGTCTCTGTCTTTCCCACCCATTTATATCTGGCTCTTTTCTTTGCAGAAACTGCATGTAAAAAATCAAGCAGCCCTCAGGTCTTCAGGTTGAACTATTCTCTATGTAGGTGGCGTTCTGTGTATCTCTGGAAGGACATGAATTCAGAGCTCTTCCTATGCTGCCATCTTGGGACCCTGTTCCTGATCCTAAAATTTTTGACAAGATTTGAGAATTGGTAAATTGATTTATATCATAGAAACTCTCATAAGGAGATGTTTGATTTTTATTTACAAATGTGTCTAAATTCAGTGTTATGAAAACACTGTGTGTGTTTGATGTAAACTGCCTTCTACTGGTGTGTGCTTGTATTGATTCTTAGTGAATTGTGGTTTGAATTCAAAATAGCAAGTGCTAACCTTGATATAAATATTTTCATATTTGCATCATAAGTATGAGAATTTGCACTTTGAGCATTTCATAAATATTAATCAATTAAACTTCAGAACACTCCAGTGATCAAGATATTGTAAATCAACCTTCTGGATGAGTCTTCAAATTTTTCAGCCCACTGAGATATTCTCTGCCTTCTCTCCTCTAAAAAGATAAGAGCCTTAATGTTGATTTCATCCTTTAAAATATATCTCACTTTACTTTAAAAGGAATATTTTAAAATATAGTAAGTGTAGCAAAGGAAGGCTCAAGCGATTTGTACTGGGGACACAATCATTTGGAGTGAATTGTAGAGTAGCCTATTTAGTCCGGTTTTAAGCCAGCTCAATTAAAAACAAAAGCAACATGAGTAGGGATAACAGTATCTTGAATTATCAGTCTAATTATGTTTGAAGATATAATGATGAGTGTTTTGTTTTAAAAAGTCTAATAATCAAGTGATATATAGTATATCTTATCCATCAAAAGCATCAGTATTTGAGTAATGTTGGATTCATTTATTCAGTAAAGATTTTGTAATGCATCTTAATTGCCCCAGGCAAAATGTTGTAAAAGAGAAAAGACCAGGCCTCGCCTCAAGGAGTTCACAGACCACACCATGGCTTCCTTAGGCACATTAGCTAAAATGTAGTCAAAATTTTTGAATCCTTTTAAAAATAAAGTAGCCTCTGTGGCTGTTTCAAACTGAGATGATTATTACATTTAATGACCTGAATAAACATTATACGGTGAGTCTCTGACATTCTTGTCTTAATGTAGAAAAGTACAAATAAATGTAGAACTGCAAAATCCAGAGTTGAAAAGTTAGATATACTGTTTTGGAACCATGATGAATAATAAAAATTTAATTGTTTTAATTTGTGAAATTAAGCAATAGTTTTTTAAGGATAGATTTATTTCAGTTGTAACCTGTTTTAAATTTAAAGGGGCTCATAATGTATGAAGTATATCGTATATTCCTTTACATTTCAGTGAACATAAGTAGCTCTATATTAGTATACTAGATTGTTTTTGAGAAACCACCTCAATATATAAGAAAATGCTAACTACTATTTCTTGAACATTAGTACTCAGAATTTATCTTTTACCAACAATTACTGAGAAAAATAATTTATCCTGAAGAAAAGAACTTACCAAATTAGTTTTTTAAATTCTATTTTCCCTCACACATTAAAGTATTATGTCTGTCTTTAGCGATACAGCATACATGACTAATATCTGTTCCATACTTTACACTTAAGCTCATTCATATCTTCATGAAAGTAAAGTGTTAACTAGTTTTCTGTTCTGTTTTGTTGTTGTTTTTTTTTGAAAAAGACTCCTAGTGGCTCAGATGGTAAAGAATCTGCCTGCAATATGGGAGACCTGGGTTCCATTCCCGTGTTGGAAAGATCCTCTGGAGAAGAGAGTGGCAACCCACTCTAGTATTCTTGCCTGGAAAATCCCATGGACAGAGGAGCCTGGAGGGCTACCCGCCATGGGGTTGCAAAGAGTCAGACACAACTGAGCGACTAACACACACACCATCCAAATTAAACTTCATAGGCAGATGATATTTTGAAAATTGCAAAAGTATTTTCTTCAAATAAATAGACTTGACACACTCTTCAGCATTAACTGAACTTTTCTTTGAAGGTTTAATAGATTTATTAGTGGTTCCTATTTTGCTTGATTGCCTACTACAGCTATTGTGCACTGAACAGTTAGTTAAGCTGTCAAAATACTAAGAGATCATATGGAAGCAGTCAGTTTCTTCCAGGTTAGTAAGTCAGTCTTTCAATAATGCAACTCCAATTTTTAATCATATATTTAGAAAAAATTAGAATAGGCATTTACCAGATACAGATCATCTTTCTTATTTTCTTTCCTTTTTCTTTTTATCTCCATAAAAATGCTCCAAGATTGGAAATGTTCTTATCTGATAAATTAGGAAGTTGTGACAAAAAGAATTTGATAACAAGTCTGAATAATTAATAAATGGCAAAGGCCTTTTTGCTTTAAAACACTTGTTTTCCCACTGGATCAGGGTTCCACATCAGAGATCATTGGACTGGAATGCACAGGATTACTTTCATGTGGCATTCATCCTCTCATTATAGAAAATACTCCCCTTTTCAAAATGAATTGAATCTATCGTAGCCTCTTATGGGGTTACAGCAGCGCAGAAAGTTAGTGATGGTTTTAGCCCACACCTTCCTCCCTAACACATGCTTCATTTTTGCTTTCTCTATTAGAGTGTTTCTTTTTAATTCCTGTCTAAAAATATCAGTTTGAAACATAAAAAACATTATATAATGCTTCCTCCCTACATGGTGACTTTTAATCTTAAGGTTAAATCTGAATTGGCTGAGTAACACAATTTTATTTCCAAATTTATTCTCCAACTTAAGATGTATAATTTTCAGATTTGTGAAACTGGAAGATTTATTATCTCTGTTTTATAGCATTATGAAGACTTCTTTCTTTTGTTAGCTGTGGGACTTTGGACAAGTTATTAAGCCTCTCTGAGCCTTATTATTATTTATTTATTTTTTAGTTTTTGAAAGTGTCTCCCGATCTTCCTCTTCTTCCTGCTCGTTGGGTATATCTGTTGAGACAAAGTAAGCCAAACATTTCGTAAACTCTTCAGCATTAACTTACAGGCTAGTGATTCTCAGATTTGAGTGTTCATGAGGATTATCTCTCAAGTGTGTTAAAAATGCAGTCCTGGGGCCCACTCCCAGTGATTCTACTGTGGATATGAAGATTAAAAATAGGTCATTTGAAAAAAAGAGCTTGCCAATAGCTTGTGAAATTTTGTAACAAATATGCACATGAAACATCTTTAAGAGACTGGTTTTCACCTTTTACATTGCCAAAGATGAAAACAGTAATAGTTGGTGATGGAAAAGAGCTGCTCTTGTGTTTCACTGATGCGAATATAAACTTGGAATCACCTGTCTAGAGAATATAAATTAAGATACATAGAAATATTCTTGCTCTTTGATGTAGCAATTCTATTTCTTAGATTTTTTTAAGATGAAAAAATCTCACATATACACAATCATATGTGCAGGGATATCCAACCATATGTGCAGGGATATCCAGCAGAGTTGTTTATCCGAGAATATATACACTAAACAACTGAAATATGTCACAACAAGGATAGGTAAATGAATTATGTTATATTCACACTATCAAGAATTATATAGGCATTAAAATGTGGATGTAGAACTATGTTTTTATTTATAAAAGGGATCTGTGTTACGTGGTAAAGTGAAAAAAGTTTATAAAACAGGTATAAAATGAGCCAATTAAAAATTGTATATGTACATAGAAGCCTGAAAAGAAAATCTGATCTAAAATATAAATAAATGGCCTTTGTTGGCTAATGAGATTGTGTTTTTATTTTTATTGTATTAATTTTTAGCAGTCTATCAGTTCAGTTCAGTTCAGTCGCTCAGTCATGTCTGACTCTTTGCGACCCCATGAATCGCAGCATCCCAGGCCTCCCTGTCCATCACCAACTCCAGGAGTTCACTCAGACTCGCGTCCATCGAGTCCGTGATGCCATCCAGCCATCTCATCCTCTGTCGTCCCCTTCTCCTCCTGTCCCCAATCCCTCCCAGCATCAGAGTCTTTTCCAATGAGTCAACTCTTCTCATGAGGACAAATAAAAAAAAAATATAATCAGAGGTAAAAGAAAGCATGCTTTTAAAAAAAAAAAAAGACATTTAGGAGACTTACATATTAATATCATTATTTTCTCTCATACTTTATATCTATAGTCCCTTCCACTGCCCATTTTTTTGCTAAACATGATAGTTACTGGCTCTGTTTTCTTCTTAGACTCTTACAAGAAGACTCCTTTTGTGTTAGTTGTAGTTGCAGAAGCCAATGTCTTTCCCGCCTCTTGTTTAAATTTAATTTTCACAATAAATTGAAGCATCGTCATTTTTGTCTCGTGTCATGTAACTAAGGCTTAGCCACCATGATGTAATATACTTTAACTTTGTTGTCACATGTCTTGTTTATTTTGTGTTGTGTTTGCCCAGCATTATAATCGTATCAAAAGGTTTTGCTGATGGAGAAATATGTTCTCTTTTTTTTTAATTTTTCTGATGGCTTACGAATTGTCAGGGAGAGAAAACCACTGAATCCACTTCCTTTCCTATCACCTAAGTGAATATTATAGAAGGGAAGAACATATCTCTGTGCAGGCTACCAGTTTTGATGGGGAATGTCTGAGAGTATGTGTTTGGGTGCCCATGTTAAAACATGATGACTAGGAAGCATGAATAAAAAATTGATCTACCTGACTTAAGAGTCAGGAAATCTGGATTTAAGTTCTGGCCTAGTATATTTGCTACATAGGAAAATCATTTAAATTCTTATAACTTTTATTTTCTCAGAAACAAAATGGAGATCCTTGTTCCCTTATTACCACCAAGGCCTGGGACATGATTCAGTGAGATAATCCTTTGTCCTTCCTCCGTTCATTTGTTCTATAAATATATATTGAGCGCCTAATCTAGAACATGGATCTGTTAGTAAACAAAATGGATAGAGTCCCTGCTCCCTTTTAACTTACATTCTAGTGGGTAGAAATGGAATGAAAAATAAGCATAATAAATAGTGAATTATATGAATTCCAATGAGAGATGACAGTGGCTTGGAGGAGAGTGAGCAATCCAGGTAGTGAGAGTAATCTGAGAAGCATAATACACATGAAGGTGTATTTATTCTTATAAACGTGGTATTGAGCCAGAGGGTATCCACTTTTCAAAGCTTTTCTTCAGGGCTTTGAATTTAAATATGTACTGTTATTTGAATGTTCACATCTTAATGTCATATGGCTAGAAACTTAGTAGGACATCTTAGTTTTAGACTGACTTTATTAAAGCCCTGGGGAAGAAATATCATTTCAAGCTCAATAAAGATTGCCTTTGTCCTTCCTTTGACAGTAGAAACAGCACTTAATTCAGGGTGATCAGTGTTGCCCATGCTTATTTCAAAAATTGTGAAGTCGTACTCAACACCACCCTCTCTCTCTTCCCTCTCTACTTTATAATCACCAAATCTAACTTACTGTGTTTTCAAATGTTAGTCCCTCATCTGTTCACTTCTGTCCATCTCCACTGTTATCTCCGCAGTCCTGCACATCATCAATTTTGCTTGTACTGTAGATATTCTCACCCCTTCTCTGATCAAGAAGAGACTTTTGTACAAACATAAGTCTCATTAAAGCACAGCTCTTTGTAAACCCTCCAGTGACGTCTCCTGTAGCTCATGCTCCACAGACCCCTGTCCCTTTTTGCCTTCTTCTGTTTCTCCAGAAGGCACAGACTACATCACTGGAACTCCTTTGGCTCTGACTTCCCAGGGAGATGGTCTGCCTCTCCCTGCACCTAGGACGATGGCCACAATCCATGACACTGACAGTAGTCTGCCAGGAAGGCCCTGCACCATCTGGCTGATCCACCCAGGACATCCTTCTTGCCTCTTGCCTTGTTTTTGGCCCTGATGGTTTTCTTTAGTTCCTTCAAGACCCCAAGCCCCTCCTACCTCCTTGCATTCATGCATCTCATCCCTCCTGACTGGACCTCCCTTCCCCTTCACTTGTCTCACCTTTGCTCATCCGCAATGTCTCAGTTTTTAATGTCTCTTCCTCAGAAAAAGCCTCCTTGGTTATAGAATTCCATTTCTCACTAAATTTTCCCTTTGAAGCAAGTGGCATGACTGTATGCAAGTATTCATGTCATTTGTATAATATTTCTTTTCTCTGCTGGATTCCAGGCTTCATGAGGTCCAAGATACGAACGTTTTTGTTTCTTTTGAATCTTAGCCTCAGATGGTGTATTTGGTAAATAAAGAACACTCATGGACTGCCTGGTGAATGCATTCAGGAAGTGAAGATAGCTTCACAGGTAGTTTCTAGTAATTATCAAAGAAATTTTAACATATTGGTGTAGGGTGAGACCTCAGGGCAGGACTAGGATTCAGAATTACAAGGTGACCTGGCACTAGAATCCAAGTACATGCAGTCTTTCCTACACAGAAATTGATAGCCATGAATCCGGTGGTAATAAGCAAGACACTAAGAATCATATGCTAAAGAAAATAATGGAACAGACATTTCTCCTCTTTCAGTTTTGAAACTGAAAGATTATAAAATATTTTTCATTACATGTGCTTATACATTGTGTGACTGGAAATATTGACATTTTTTCTAACTTTAAGAGAAGTTATATTTAACAAAGTAAATGAGGGAGGGAAAACTTGACACCATATATGTGGGTGAAGATGAAAAGTATGACATTAATATTTGAAAAACAAACCTATAAAGCTATACTATAATTTTTTTTAAATTTAAATTCCAGTAATTTTTAAAACCATTAACTTTGGTCATTAACACCCACAATAAAATATAACCTTAAAACAAGAAAATTTGGTTTTGTCAGTAATTAACTGCTCTGCTGTGTCCATTTTGAAATCTTACCTTTTTCGTTTTTGTTATTATGAAATGTATTTTCTAATAGGAAATGAAAATCTACTAATATCATTATTGTAACTTAGTTTTATATCATTGATGCATTTTTAAAAGTTTGAATTGTACCCTGAGATACTGCATCAGTTGCCATTCTGGAAGTAAAAACAGATAGGTTATTGAAATATATATAGTATTTTAAGGGTTTCCACAGTGGCTCAGTGGTAAAAGAATCTGTCTCCAATGTTGAAGACCTGGGTTCGATCCTGGGAAGATCCCCTGCAGAAGGAAATGGCAACCCACTCCAGTATTGTTGCTTGGGAAATTCCATGGACAGAGGAACTTGGTGGGCTGCAGTCCATGGGGTCATGAAAGAGTTGGACGCAACTTAGTGACAAAACAAAAAATGGAATTCTATGTATTTCAGATTCATAGAGCTGAATGGAATTTATTTTTAACATTATAAAGAAATAGTCTTTGATGGACATTCTTAATGGTGCTTCTATTTCAAAATAACTTTTGTGGCTGTAACATTCTATAAATAGATGTGTTAGATGGAAATGTTGACAGATTCTTATTTGTAAGTAATGAATGAAGCCACCTAGAATTTTAGTGACCCTCCTTTTTAGTGAATGGCTATTCATATTTATTATTATCAGTTCTAACATTTTAAAGTGCCAACTGGGCACTGTATAACTTTTGATGTGCTCTCAGTCTAATGGGTCAACTTCTAAAGTTCCACAGTTTAGCACACTAAAGCCGGTGCACACCTGGAGGTGATACAGCGTTGAGTTAATATATAATGGGGAGGTCAGGACATATATGTAATAGAACTCGTAGCATTACGTCATTTTTGGCACTGCAAAGAAAGTTAATTTGGTTAAAACTTTTACTGTAAGGTAGAAACTACAAAACAAACTTCTGAAAGAGATGATGTCCAATGTCGGGACTCTTTTGTCCTTTATTTATTTGTTTATTTTGGTATCAGCCAGTAACAATTCCAGATTTAGTGGAAAAGGCACAGAAATTTGATTTTGATACGTAGATAAATTTATTCAATAATTTGGTGAAGGTATTTGGGAAATTTGAATCTTGAAATGAAAAGAGAAATCCCAGTTAATTATTTATCTAGGATCTACCATATACTTATCAAGGGTGCTATACTGAGTACAATGGTATGTTTTAAATGAAAGAAAGAATGGTTGTATGTATAGACATGGATGATGAGATGAAAGAAAGGTGCTGAAGAGCTGTGTGTAAAAAAACATCTGGAGAATGTAGGATCTGTAAGAAGTGTGTGGTGTTACATCCCCCATATATTAAGAAGACAGGTGGTTTTGTGAACTTAAATCTTAATTTGTGCCAAAATTAAGTTATTACTATTAATACCAATGTGATGATTTAAGTGATTTCATTTGTCAGCATCAGTGGGTCTTAAAACGTTTGATAAAAAACATTTAGGAAATTTTGAGAAGTAGCTAGGGAAATCCTTTAGAAGGTTTTATAAAAAATAACTTTAGATTATTTTGGTATTATATATACATGTGTATGTTTATAAATAGCTAGCTATATGTAAACTCCGTTTCGAAATTTAATTCTGCAGGTATCTCTCAAGTATCTTCTGTTTATTTTCTGTAAGGACTAAATAGGGGTAAGGTACACACTTTTTTTTTTTTTTAGAAATTTACTGCATATGAGGCAAACAATAATCTAGAAGGAGATTTGTAAAAAACACTAAAAATGTGCCATCTAGTAGGAAAGGCAGTTTGAGAGAGACTGTGCCTTGGCAGAGACAAACAAGGACAAGATCCTACTAATTAGAGGGATCAGGAAAGCTTACCTCTTGGAATAGGTAAGCACTGGCATAGACCTTGAAGAAAGAGCCTTCTTTGTACATATGAAGATGGAGGAGGAAGAGACGTGGTGACTTTAGACAATGGACTATAATAGTGCATGGGCGGGAGGAAGAAGGGAAACTGGTATCTAACCAAATATTTCACTTGTGGCTTTGGTTTCGCTGCTGAATTGGTCAGAGAATGTTGCCATCTATGGTGGCTGTTTTATATGGGGAAAGGTTGCTCCATTTCTGAGCAACCAGTACCTTTGCCACAACAATGATATTTATCCCTTTCAAAGGCGTTTTGTGTCCACTCATTTTGCTTTTGCTTCTTAATACATAGCTGTGGGCTGGGCATCCTGCCAGCATCCCGCCAGCATCCCTTGACCATTTGTGATGGCAGGAGTACACTGGTGCTTCTTCCTTGGTAAGTCTACAGTGTCTAGAACACAGTTCCTGGGATAGAACAGTTTAGTTCAGTCGTTAGGTCGTGTCTGACTCTGAAACGCTATGGACTGCAGCATGCCAGGCCTCCCTGTCCATCACAAACTTCCAGAGTTTACCCAAACTCAATGTCCATTGAGTCGGTGATGCCATCCAACCATCTTATCCTCTGTCATCCCCTTCCCCTCCTGACTTCAATCTTTCCCAGCATCAGGGTCTTTCCCAGTGAGTCAGCTCTTCGCATCAGGTGGCCAAAGTATTAGAGTTTCAGCTTCAACATCAGTCCTTCCAGTGAACACTCAGAATTGATCTCCTTTAGGATGGACTGGTTGGATCTCCTTGCAGTCCAAGGGACTTGCAAGGGTCTTCTCCAACACCACAGTCCAAAAGTGTCAATTCTTCGGTGCTCAGCTTTCTTTATGGTCCACCTCTCACATCCATACATGACTACTGGAAAAACCATAGTTTTGAATGGTTTTGACTAGATGGACCTTTGTTGGCGAAGTAATGTCTCTGCTTTTTAAAATGTTGTCTAGGTTGGTCATAGCTTTTCTTTTAAGGAGCAAGGTCTTTTAATTTCATGGCTGCAGTCTCCATCTGCAGTGATTTTGGAGCCCAGGAAAATAACAGCCCACTGTTTCCATTGTTTCCCCATCTTTTGCCATGAAGTGATGGGACTGGATGCCATGATCTTTGTTTTCTGAATGTTGAGTTTTAAGCCAACTTTTTGACTCTCCTCTCACTTTCTTCAAGAGGGTCTTTAGTACTTCTTTGCTTTCTGCCATAAGGGTGGTGTCATCTGTATATCTGAGGTTATTGATATTTCTCCCAGCAATCTTGATTCTAGCTTGTGCTTATGCTTCGTACAGGCACTTGTTAAATATTTGGTTAATGTTCTTGATATTCTTTCTTACTTTTAGTATCAGGTATTGGTCAGATAGTAAAGAATCTGCCCACAGTGCAGGAGACTTGGGGTTGATCCCTGGATGGGGAAGATCCCCTGGAGAAGGAAATGGCAGCACACTCTAGTATTCTTGTCTGGAGAATCCCATGGACAGAGGAGCCTACATGAGCTACAGTCCATGGGATCGCAAAAAGTCAGATACGACTGAGCTACTTTCATTTTTTTTTAATACTGAAATGTAGGTTAAGCTCATCAGAAGAAATTATGACCTGTGACCTTGGTAATAGACACAGTTTTTAATCCTGTGAAGCATCTAACATGAAGCTTTACAGCAGTGGATGAATTTCATAAAAATTATGCATCTTTTATTGTCAGAGCATGTAGTGTCAAATAGCTGTAAGGTTTCTTTGATAATTGGTTTCAGGTTTGCATTCTCATCCATCCATATGCTATCTAGGCAATGTCTTTTCTTGGAAGAGTTACTATATTAGAATATTGCCTTTCCTTGGAAGATACTTAGAATATGTTATCTTTAACCATTTTATTTAAGAAAAAAAGACAAGTCAAGGGGCTTGTTTCAGTCCTTTGATAGTCCTTAAAGTATATCTGAATTTTCTAAGGTTATTGTCAAACTCACTCTCATTCTTCACATTGTCATGAGTTTATTATTATATACCTACCCCCACCCCCCCACCACACACACACACACACACTGACACACATATTTATTTTAGGACTGCATTTATCATGTCAGGTGCTGGGCTGCATTTGTTATTCCTCCCAGCCTGTGAGTCTTAGAAATCAAGAACTGGGAATTAAGAGGCTTGGCTTTTTTGTACAAATGTAAAATAGTGAGTTATGGGCAGGGATTGACTCTGAGATTATTTGATGAGGTTTTCTCACTTTCACAGTTGCCTTTAATGGATTTATTTTTCTATTTATAACAGATTGGGAGAATTAAAGTTCTCAATAGTGAGAAAAACCATTGAAATATCTGAGCATATCATAAACTAGGAGCTCTTTGGAGAACAGAATGATGTCAGGAGAGAACAACTTTTGATAAAAATTGGCAAAAATTGTAAAATACTTACTATGGTAAGATAATATAATTAGGGATTTAAAAAGCTCAGACATATTATAAAAGTGACACAAATTATTTGAGAACCTTGTTAGAGAATTACTAAGAAAGGGGCTTTAGTTTAAGTGATTTCCTATATTTTCAGGGCTAAAAGTTTTCCAAAAGTTACCCTTGGAAGAGCTGGGGAGGATGGGCAGGATTGAAGGGGAGGATGGGCAGGATTGAAGTGTGTCTATGAGCACCTTGGTGGTTGATGTCTTCAGATTAGAATTCCCTAAATATCTGAGCTGTTGCCAGCGGTTATCGCAGTTTTCTCAGTTTGCAGTCTGAGGCACACTTTGTGCTTCTGGTAACTTGGGGGAGAGGGTATGACTCTGTCATATTATTCATCTCAAAGAGAAAAGTTATAATAATAAAATGATCTTGGTTATTTTATGGTAGAATAGTGTAGACTTTTTTTTTACTTTTTCTGTGTGTCTCCTTTTTAAAGTAGCATTTATCACAGTATTGTCTTACCAGAATGTAATTTCACACTTAATTGTATGATTCTCTCATTGATGTCTGTCTTTTCTATCAGACTCTGTACTCAAGGATACTTTTCTGCTTCCTTCTGTATCGGCAGAGCCTAGACGAGTGTCTGGCATACAGTATATGCTCTGTAAATTCTTGTTGGAGGCATGAAAGGACCTTTGAAGTATTTTTTAGAGTAGGCTAGATAATAATCCATTTTTCAGCATTACTGACTGCATTATTTTGTAAATGCTCAAAAACATTTGTAAGGGATGGAATTTTAATTGAACAGTCTGTAGCTTTTATTTTTATCTTTTAAAATTATAACTATTTGTACAAAGTAATTTCTTATATTCAAAATGGTTACATTTCTCATCAAAAACACCTTATTTTATTTTTTTAATAGACTTTATTTTTTAGAAAAGGTTTAGGTCCACAAAAAGTTACATTTAAAGTGTAGAGATTCATGGGGCTTCCCAAGTGGCACAGTGTTAAAGAATCTGCCTACTACTTGCAGGAGACACAACAATGTGGGTTTAACCCTTGGGTCAGAAAAACTCCCTTGAGTAGGAAATGGCAACCCACTCCAGTCCTCTTGCCTGGAAAATTCCATGGACAGAAGAGCCTGGTGGGTTGCACTCCATGGGGATGAAAAGAGTCAGACATGATTGAGCACACATGCCTAGAGATTTATATTATTTTTAAAAACTTTGACATATACTTGATTTACAAAGTTGTGTTAGTTTCAGGTGTATAACAAAGTAAGTCAGTTATACAAATACATACATCCACTCTTTTTAGATTCCTTTTTCATATAGACCATTCCAGAGTATTGAGTAGAGTTCCCTGTGCTATAAAGTAGGAACTTGCTAGTTATCTCTCATTTATAGTACAGTGTACATGTCAACCCCAGTCTTCTTATTTATCCTTCCCCTTGGTACCCCTTGGTCACCGTAAGTTTATTTTCTAAATCTGTAAGTCTGTTTTGGATTCATATTATTTAAAATGATACTTGGACTACATGAGCCATTTAATCGTCTGCATCATATACTGCATATAAATTGATATGCTGTTATGACATTCTGAAAATATATCTTTGTCTGGAGATATTGTTCCAGACATCTCTAGTTTTTAATGGACTACTAGAACACCATAAGGATAGTTTTTAAATTTTGAAACTTCTGTTTTGAAAACCTTCGATTTAATTGAATTTATTTATAATTACCACCACGTAGATACGTTGACTTCTTGTCTGATTTCCCAATGGCTTGTTTTCCTTGAAGAAAATAACACATTAGACACTTTTGCTCTGTATTTGCAGATGGAGAAATTGAGGTGAAGTGATTTTTTTATGATCACTTGCTAATAAATAACAGGAAGTTACAATTATATTCTGTTACTTTGTTGTTGTTGCTGTTGCAAAGAAGAAAATAACCATTCATGTAGTAGTTTTTTTCATTGGTTCTCTATTCAGATGTGCAGTCTACTCAAACAGTTATACTGTCATTTCATTTTGAATACATAAAGTCTTTTATTTGTTTTTTCAAATGTGCAGGACGTTAGTCAAAACTTCAAGATAAAATTTTAAAATGTGAATAACAGTTTTACAGAAGAAAACTCCTAGTGTGTCATTGTTAAGTAATAATGTGGCTGTTGTTTTCTATATATTTTCATGTATTGGTAAATAGAAACTTCTTTTTATCCCATAAACAATAGTTGTTAGTATATTACCTGAAGAAGCATTGGTAGAACTCAGTGCAACTACAAATTATTTTTTATTAAAATATAGTTGATTTACAGTGTTGCATTAGTTTCTGATATATGGCAAGTGATTCAGTTATATTTGTCTGTATATGTGTATTCAGCTTTCACATGTATATATACACAATAGATATACATGTATTCTTTTTTATACTTTTTCATTATAATTTATTATAAGATATTGAATATAGTTCTGGATGGAACTACAAATCTTAATCAGAATCTTGGTTTGAGAATAGTCTTTCTAATATAGATATGAGACATAATTTCCTTTAAAAATCATAATTTTGATCATATTAGGCCAACAGAATTTATAATTTTAAATTGCATTAAAGTTAAAATGAGTTTAAGAAATAGTATCAGAATTCACGGGCTAGAGAGTTAATGCTGCTAATTTTGTAGTAATCTTCTGAGGAGGACCCAAAGTCAGAATGCTTGTAGTGGAGGTGGTGTTTGTACACGTTAGGAACACAGCAGCTCGGGGGATGGGGGAAGACAGATGTTTCAAAGTTTAGGTCACTATCACTATTTAGGTAATCAAGGACTGATTTTGCTCAGCTTTACTCACCAAATTTCTTTCACCTTATACACTGTATGCTTTTTTTGTGTGTGAATTCTTTTAAGATTATTTTAGAAAAAGGGTTCAGTAGGTATCAGTAAATACTGGGGATTTTGGAACTAGATGAACTATAAATAACTTAATGTTGTATAAATTATGCATTACCTAGGAACTGAATTTCTGATTCATATGGTGTACCTGTTATTTTCATCACTCCTCTTGTCTTTTTCTATTTCATCGCTATGTGGAGTTTTATTCCCATTACTCACCTGTGTCAACCCTGTTGGTCGCTGTGAATGCAGCAGATTTCCTCAAATGACACTTGAGTTTTGCTGTCTGTTAACCTTGCATTAAGCCATTTAGGTCTGAATTTTTTCTTCTTCTCTTGAATATAATGCTTGCTAAAATACAGCCTAATTTCCAGGTCTTGAGTGTGGTGTCTCCCTTCATGAGGCCTTTTCAAAGAGAAAACTGATACATCTTTTTATAGATCTTCTTCATTGTTAATGTTTTATGAGGCATTTATACATTGCCTCAAGTCATATGAAATAGGACTCATGTCACTTATGACGTATGACACCATATATTAATAAATTGAGCTTTTCTTCTTGATTGTAAAAGCTTTGAGGAAAGGCTCTTGTATTCTTTTATCTCTCTCAAGGAGCCTAATGTTGTTCCTGTAATTAATTGGATGCCGTTTTTCCTTAGTATTATCCTCACAGAACGTATAGCTTATTTAATGCTTATTTGAAAGAAATATTGGCTCCTACTGCATTATGGACATATTAAGTACACTCACGTACTTGACACGTACATGACACAGATCAAATTTTCATTATAGGAGAGGCATGCCTTAGGTTAACTCCCCATTCTGTACCAATCGTACCTCTAGTGGGAGACTTGACCACCTTTGTGCAAGAAGGAAGAGCAGTAGTAGCAGTGGGCTGTCATAAAAATTAATTAATTCACATCCACCACCCACCTCACCCCGCGGACAGTCAAGATTGCTTCCTGAGTTTTTTCCCTCTAGTTTAAGCTGATAGTAAGCATTAGAACTATTCTCTGGAAGATTTTATGTTAACATTGGCAAGAAACAAACAATTGACATCAGGCATAAGTCTTATTTTGCGTTATGCTTTTGGCGCATCGTTGCTGGAAAAGTTATGCTAATCTACACCATCTGCAGATACCAGATGTGCCATTGAGAGGTGCACAAGTTCCTTTCCAGAAAGCTGCTTGATGTCGAATGTCAATCATTCGTGTTAAAATGACAGCACCTATCATCAAAGGAAGGAGAATAACTACAATTTGTGTTTTTTTCTTTACCATCATATACCAATCTGGACGATATTTAATGCTGTGATAAATTCAGTGTGGCCAACAGGGGAAATGTGACAAATGCAATTGCTCAGTCCATCTTTTGTTCCTTTGCAAAATAGCTACAGAATCTGCTGAAGACTGTCTCATTGAGTACACATGTACAGTGGGTGTGGTTACATGTTGCTCACTCCCTTACATTTCTTGGCTTATGTGGTTTATTATATTAAAAGAATTGCCTGGAAGGGTATCAGATGGTGCCAGGCACAGAGTAACTTTTGCCATTGCGTAGTTGCGTATGCTTCTGGAATCCTTTCCCAAATATGATTCTTGAAAAGAAGCTTGTTCATTTAAAAACAGTAATAGGTTCTTCATTCATAATATTATGTTTTAAAAGATGTTGCCATCGATTTAGTGAAACTATGATTTTGTGTCTTTTGTGTTCGGGAAAGAGGCAGAGAGAGTAAGAAGCAGTAACAATCGCCTGGGTCTGGATATATCTACATTTAGCGGTAATAAAATTATTTATGTTCTCTTTTCATATCTTTTCAACTTTTTGCAGCTACTGCTAAATAGTAAAAGCATGTCAGGGGACAGTTTGGTTTGAACTGTTGAACATGTCAGGTACACTAAAATTCCTTTGATTTCTAGGATATTAATGAGTAACATTGTTTGCCAGCAGCTAGGACTTACTGTCGGAGAAGGCAATGGCATCCCACTCTAGTACTCTTGCCTGGAAACTCCCATGGATGGAGGAGCCTGGTAGGCTGCAGTCCATGGGGTCGCTGAGTCAGACACGACTGAGCGACTTGACTTTCACTTTTCACTTTCATGCATTGGAGAAGGAAATGGCAACTCACTCCAGTGTTCTTGCCTGGAGAATCCCAGGGATGGCGGAGCCCAATGGGCTGCTGTCTGTGGGGTCGCACAGAGTCGGACTCGACTGAAGTGACTTAGCAGCAGCAGCAGCAGGACTTACTGTAAGCTTTCTTTGTGTAGGGGCTTCCTGGGTGGCTCAGCTGGTAAAGAATCTGCCTGCCATGCGGGAGACCTCAGTTTGATCCCTACGCTGGGAAGATTCCCTAAAGAAGGAAAGAATGGCTACACACTTCAGTATTCTGGCCTGGAGAATTCCATGGACTGCATGGTCCATGGGGTCACAAAGAGTCAGACATGACTGAGTGACTTTGCCTTTCAGCTTTCACTTTTCCTTGTGTAGAGCCTGTGTGGGAGCAAGTCTCACTCTCTCCTTTCTCTGGTCCTTGTTTTAAAGTTCCTGCAGCCACACCGCACTGTAGCCTGAAGGGACTTTCTAGGGATTTTGTCTGGAGATCAGATAGTGTTCCTCATAGTTCAGGTATTTTATAAACATGTTCCAGCCATTGTATCAGAAAAATGTTTCCTTTGATTTAAATTTTCTTCCTTAGGGAAATTCGCCCTTAGCTCGCGTCAGTGCTGTTCTTATTCAGGTTTTGCCAGGAAAGGAGACATATTTTTAAGACTCTGCCTGCAGTGCGGGAGATCTGGGTTCTATCCCTGGGTTGGGAAGATGCCCTGGAGAAGGAAATGGCAACCCACTCCAGTATTCTTGCCTGGAGAATCCCATGGACAGAGGACTCTGGTGGGCTACAGTCCATGGGGTCTCACTGAGTTGGACATGACTGAGTGACTAACAGTAAGTACTGAAACATTTTTTTAAGTTATAAATATTTCTACAAACTGTCTTGGATAAATATCTAGTCACTCTTTGGTCCTGTAATTGGTATATGATGTTGTTCCTAAGTGTTGAGCAAATGTGAATTTATAAAAGGAAAGAAGAGCCAACTGAATCCAAAAATATGAGGTCCCTGGGGATGAGTAGGAGACCACGAGTGTTAACAGTATTACACTGTTTTGCTTTTTTGATTAATAGTGCCCATTGAAATCTCATCTCAGATGAATTCTACATTATTTTTTTGTCTCAGTAGTGATGAATAGAGCCTACAAAAAAAAAAATGTTTCAAGCATTTTGACTGGACTTTGTGTCTTTCTTCTCTTGTTTCTTCTGCCGAGAGACTTGTCACTTTACCCACCAAACCCTGGGCTCATCCCCTTGTGAACTTACCAGTGAATTATGTACTAGTCTTTGTAGAATGCTTTTTGTTGACTTCTCAGGAAAGAATTCTGTGCTTGTTCTATTCTGTACTCCCAGTCTCCTTCCTTTGCTTCCTCTCTCAGTGAACCACTTACATGCTCTAATAATATCCTAACTTCTGTCTTTACCACCTGACTAAAGTCCTTAATGTGTTGAGAATTTCTTCTTCTTCTTTTTTGTTACATGTATCTTTGAATCTGTCTTTGGCACATAATGGATGTCTATGTTTGTTGAATCAGTGGATGGATGAATAATTTTATAATGTATTTATTGAAATGTCGTTGGTTAATAATGTGTTTCAGTTGTATGGCGAAGTGATTCAGTTATGTATACATAAATATATTTGTTCTTTTTCAGATTATTTTTCCTTATAGGTTATTGCAAAATTGGGTATGGTTCTCTATGCTATGTATAGGCCCTTGTTTGGTTATGGGTAGCCGTTCCCTTCTCCAGGGGATGTTCACTTCTCCAAGAGATCTTTGCAACACAGGGATCGAACTCAGGTCTCCAGCACTGCAGGTGGAATTCTTTACTGTCTGAACCACCAGGGAAGCCTAAGAATACTGGAGTGGGTAGCCTCTCCCTTATCCAGTGGATTTTCCTGACCCAGTATTTGAATGAGGGTCTCCTGCATTGCAGATGGATTATTTATCAGCTGAGCTGCTAAGAAGCCTGTTTTATATATAGTAGTGTGTATATGTTAATCCCAAACTTCTAATTTAACTCCCTCTCTTTCTCCTTTGTAAGAAAACAAACTTACACCATAAGTTTGTTTTCTATGTCTGTGAGTATACTCCTAGTTTGTGTTTAAGTTCATTTATATATATATATATATGCTGCTAAGTCACTTCAGTCGTGTCTGACTCTGTGTGACCCCATAGACAGCAGCCCACCAGGCTCCCCCGTCCCTGGGATTCTCCAGGCAAGAACACTATATATATATTTTTTTTTTAGATTTCATATATAAGTGATAGTACATGATGTTTGTCTTTCTTTATCTGGCATACTTGACTTAGTATGATAATCTCTAGGTC
This sequence comes from Nanger dama, assembly GCA_917880005.1. Lineage (NCBI taxonomy): Eukaryota > Metazoa > Chordata > Mammalia > Artiodactyla > Bovidae > Nanger > Nanger dama. Next base: position 17,118,921 of record CAKJTW010000038.1, read on the forward strand.
CCTCCATATGGCTGCAAATGGCAGTTTTTCATTCTTTTTTATGGCTGAGTAATATTCCAGTGTATAAATACACTACATCTTCTTTATCCATTCATCTGTCCATATATATTTAGGTTGCTTCTGTGTCTTGGCTATTGTAAGTAGAGCTGTAATGAACATTTGGGTGCAGGTATCTTTTTGAATTATAGTTTTCTCCAGATATATGTCCTAGAGTGGATTGCTGGGTCATATGGTAACTCTGGTTTTAGTTTTTTAAGGAGCATCCACACTGTTCTCCATAGTGGTTCTACCAATTTACATTCCCACCAACAGTGAAGAAGGGTTCCTTTTTCTCCACACCCTTTCCAGCGTTTATTATTTGTACAGTTTTTGGTGATAGCCACTGTGACTGGAATGAGGTGATCTCTCTGTGTAGTTTTGATGTGCCTTTTTCTAGCAAATTAGCCATGTTGATCATCTTTTAATGTGCCCTTTGGCCTTAAGGATGTTATATTTTATTATATGCAAAACTTTCATATGTGGCAAACCATATTTGCCATCTTTATCTTCAGAGTTCAAGAGGGTATAAAACTGTGGACCATGAATTGCAATAAAATTATTATCTCTTAATTTTGAAAAATGTAATAGCCTAATGTGTTTATTGATATTGCTAATATTAGACTTGAAATATTAAGTCTAATGGTACACATTTGAAAGTTTTTTTATAAAGCCTTATTAACTTTGTTTTTAGTTATTTTAAACTTGAGATATTGCTTCGTATTAAAAAAGAACTTTGCTGATTGAAATCTTACCAGCAGAAGCTACTGCTATACTTTTATACATTATACAAGCAGAACGTTGCATATAGCTTGAAAAACTACTTTTATCCTAATGTCAGTAAATTATTTTTGACATTTTTGTCTGTAGCCCTGCAAAACTTTTAAAATGTATTTGTGGTAGACAGACCTTTTAAAATGTATTTGTGTACAGACTATAAAGTACAAAGTAGATCACATATTGTTCTTTAACTGAGCATCACTTTTGAGTTGACCAAATTACCCAAAACATTTTAGGGTAGAAGTTGCCATTTGATGATCATCTCTGCAGATGATGCTCACATTGAAACTAGAAGGTCAACCATATGGAGAGGTTAAAAATAAAATCTGCTGGCCTTCAAAATCCTCTTATCAGCCACCTAACGGGGTCAGATGCTGACAATGATGCATCTGAGAGCAGTGAGTAAAGACAGATTGCAGAAGTTTCATAATTGTGAATTGTGTTCTCAATCTATTTAATTCTGCTTATCTTTGTTCCCAGTCTTGGTTTCTCTGAACTGCGCAAATCTCAGATGCAGCCCCAAAGGCCAGTAGTTTGTTACATATTCATGCATGAAATAAAGTATTCTATGATATGTCAGTCAAATATACTACCAAATCAGAAAACAAGTGTTTTCCCCAAAGTAAGTTCCTTCTAAATGTAACAAAAAAGAGCTACTTTGTCTTTAAAGTGAATGAATATTCATTTTCAGAACAGACATTATGTTTGGATTGTGTTAAACAAATATCTGTTAGTGAAAGTGTAAATCACAAAGATCAATTTTTATCTAAAAATAATATCTAGAAAAAAGCAATAAATATACACACTTTAAAATACTTCTCTTTTATGTAAGCCTTTCCGTCTTTGTTTTTAATGATTGTAATATTGTTTATTTCCTGCTATTAAAAGAAACTGGTGACCATGTTCATAGTAGTGTTTCTCGTAATAGCCAAGAGGTGGAAGCAACACAAGTGTCCATTGATGGATTAATGGATAAATAAAACATGAAGTATACATTCAGTAATATATTATTCAAGCATAAGAAGGAAATTATGACATGGATTATAAAATGAATGAACTGTTATGCTAGGTTTAAATATGTGAGTCACAGAAAAATAAATACTACATTATATGAGATAAATCATTCAGTGGTTTCCAGAGGCTGGGGAAATGGGAAATAGGGAATTGTGTAATGGATACTGAGTTTCAGATTTGCATGATGAAAAAGTTTAGGCAGTTGACTATACCTAACCCTACTGATCTGTACAGTAAAATAGTTAATGGTACCATCTTAAAAATGGGATGATAAATTTTATATTATGTATATTGCCATAATAAAAACAGAGGAACTAGGTAGAAAATACAATTTTAGACCAAAGCTTATTTATTTTTAATCCTAATTGTTTCTACAGAATAAATGCCTAGGATTGGTCTTTGAGCCCCTAACAGGATTATGATATGCTACATGATTATAGATCAGATAGAAGTATACAATAGATATAGTAAAGGATTATTTGTAGAATGATTTAAAGCTGACTAAAGTACTGAAATCACTATGTCCAAATATGTATTTAAAAGAGATTCCTTGGTTTTATAGTTGTCAATTCATAATTTTGAAATATGTATTTATTCAAATATTTATTGAGTGTTTATTATAATGCCAGAGACTAAGCTGGACTCAGATATACAGTGTTAGTAAGCCTGGTTCTCAAGGAGTGTGAAGTCAATTGCAGTGGAGTAGAGGGAGAGTTTACAAATAAACAGAAAATTACAGTAAAGTACCATGAAGATTATGAAAGGAGTAAATAAAGAATGAAGTGGGAAAAGGTAGGAAGTTTGGGGATTCCAGAGTTTCTGTTCTGGGGCTTCAGGGGCAGCTTTATGGAAGAAGCAATAGTTCAGTTCAATGAGAACTGGAAGTTAATTAGGTGAAATGGTTGGAGGAGAAATTGGAGTGCACAGTAAGGGCAGAGGCCTTGTGGGCTGAGAAAGCATCTTCCTGCTTTCCTGGGATAGTCTTTTGGTCCTGGAGTCCTACTTGGATCGCTCCTTTTCACTCTCCCAAGTCCGGTTTCACTGGTCTGCCTGCAGGTCTTAGGGAACCCTGACTTCCTAACTGGGAGGAGTTTACTTTGCTTGGAACATTAAGTTTGGTGGTAGGGATAGAAGAGACACCTTAGAAGTTATGTAATGAAGATTTATGTCACCTTTACATGATTCTCATGGCATTGAGGAACTACACAAGATTTTCATAGAGGAGAAGAGTATAAAAAGAGATGTATTTACTTTAGAAACTTAAGTCTGGCTGCATTGATGAGATCAGAATGGAACAAGAGGCACTGCCGTCCCTTATTAAGTACAGTACCATGGGGTAGTAACTGACATTGGTGGTGGGCATGGGCATAGAAAAGAGTGAATGAATTCCACAGCTATTCAAAAGCTGGCTTCCACAAGAGTGAAGAACAGTGCATGTGATTTTGTGTGCTTGTGTGTGTGTGTCATATGGCAGGGTGGGGAGGGAAAAGCAAAAATGGCATAATGTCTTGGACTACTGAGTGATGGAACAGTTCACCACTGTAAGGACAGAAAAGGGAGGGGAAGTTTTGGGAAACCACATGCGTTTTCACTGTGGTCGTGAAGGGGATGAATAAGCCTAGTGAGAGTCCATGGATTGGACTAGAGAAGTCTAAAATTCGGAACTAGAGAACAAAATTTAAAAATTAATGAAGGATGAACAGCCCAGAACCAAACCTAACCAAACAAACAACAGCAAAAATGAAAACCCTCAAAACAAACACATGGCTGAACTGTCAGGAGTGGGTCAGAGAGCAAGGAGAAAAACCTAGCATATCATTTGAAGACACCCAGGAGCAAGGTGTTTTTCAAATGAGGCTAGGTCAGTGGGCAAGTCAGGGAAGGATTTGGCAGGGGGTGATGGTTCTGGACGGAGTTCTTTGTGAAGGCATTTCAGGAGCCCTGTGGGGCCCAGGCCAGACTGAAAGGAGTTATGGAGATAGATCAGAAGTGGAGGCTGAAAAAGAAATTGAGGCTATGAGCAAAGACAGCCATTTTAGTAACTTTCACTAAAAGAGGAGGAGAATAGCATAGGAAGAATTATACTAGAGAAGATGTAATAATGCAATTTTATATTTATTAAATGCTTTATTGTGGTAAAATGAACATAAATTTACCACTTAAATCATTTTCAAGCATAGAATTTAGTGCTATTAAGTACATTCCTGATGTTGAATGTACCACTATTCCAGAACTTTTTCATCACCCTAAGGAGAATCTCCCACCATTAGTTAAGCAGTAATTCTCTGTTCCTGCCTCCCTATTTCTAATCTTTCTGTCTCTTTGAATTTACCTATTCTAGGTATTTCATAAAAGTGGAAGCATAAGATGTTCTTGAGTGTCTGGTTTATTTCACTTAGCATATATGTTTTAAAGGCTTATCTAGGTTGTCCCATGTATCAGAACTTCATTCCATTTTATAGTTGAATGATACCCCATTATAATATATATACATATATATATGCCAGTAGGGTTATACATTTGTCAATGGACACTTGGGTTGTTTCTCCCTTGTGGCTGTTGTGAATAATGCTGCTGTGAACATGGGCATGGAACAACAGACTGGTTCCAAATAGGAAAAGGAGTACATCAAGACTGTATATTGTCACCCTGCTTATTTTAACTTATATGCAGAGTACATCAGAGAAGGCGATGGCATCCCACTCCAGTACTCTTGCCTGGAAAATCTTATGGACAGAGAAGCCTGGTAGGCTGCAGTCCATGGGGTCGCTAAGAGTTGGATATAACTGAGTGACTTCCTTTTACTTTTCACTTTCATGCATTGGAGAAGGAAATGGCAACCCACTCCAGTGTTCTTGTATGGAGAATCCCAGCGATAGGGGAGCCTGGTGGGCTGCCGTCTATGGGGTCGCACAGAGTCGGACACGACTGAAGGGACTTAGCAGCAGCAGCAGAGTACATCATGAGAAACGCTGGGCTGGAAGAAGCAGACGCTGGAATCAAGATTGCTAGGAGAAATATCAATAACCTCAGATATGCAGATGACACCACCCTTATAGCAGAAAGTGAAGAGGAACTAAAAAGCCTCTTGATGAAAGTGAAAGAGTAGAGCGAAAAAAGTTGGCTTAAAGCTCAACATTCAGAAAACGATCATGGTATCTCGTCCCATCACTTCTTGGGAAATAGATTGAGAAACAGTGGAAACAGTGTCAGACTTTATTTTTTGGGTTCCAAAATCACTGCAGATGGTGACTGCAGCCATGAAATTAAAAGGCGCTTACTCCTTGGAAGGAAAGTTATGACCAACCTAGATAGCGTATTCAAAAGCAGCATTACTTTGCTGACTAAGGTCCATCTAGTCAAAGCTATGGTTTTTCCAGTGATCATGTATGGATGTGAGAGTTGGACTGTGAAGAAGGCTGAGCGCCGAAGAATTGATGCTTTTGAAGTGTGGTGTTGGAGAAGACTCTTGAGAGTCCCTTGGACTGCAAGGAGATCCAACCAGTCCATTCTAAAGGAGATCAGCCCTGGGTGTTCATTGGAAGGAATGATGCTGAAGCTGAAACTCCAGTACTTTGGCCACCTCATGCGAAGAGTTGACTCATTGGAAAAGACTCTGATGCTGGGAGGGATTGGGAGCAGGAGGAGAAGGGGACGACCAAGGATGAGATAGCTGGATGGCATCACGGACTTGATGGACTGAGTGAACTCCAAGAGTTGGTGATGGACAGGGAGGCCTGGCGTGGTGCGATTCATGGGGTCACAAAGAGTTGGATACAACTGAGCGACTGAACTGAGCAGCTATTTTGTATGATATGTTCAGGCACTTTTAAAAACAAACATTTAAAAGTCTCTTGTACAGGAAGGATATTACTTACATCAGTTCACAAATGCATACTGCTTATGCATTATGTACAAAATATTTTTGAAAATGTCATGATCTGCTTTGCCATCCTCAAAATATTCAGTACAGCATATTCAGTAATTTTTCTGAATTAGTAACCTCTTATAAAATCTAATTGTGACTTAATACATAGCCAACATTCTAAAAGCTTGTCCTTGAGGAAATGCCTCTAATGATAAGAGAAAAATAATATAAGCAACATCAAATTTACTTATGAAGCAATATTTGCAGCCTTCATTTTAACTTGTATATAAATTATTTTTGGAATTGTGAACAAGTGATGGTCAACACTGAAATCAGATTGATTATATTCTGTGTAGCCAAAGATGGAGAAGCTCTATATAGTCAACAAAAACAAGACCAGGAGCTGACTGTGGTTCAGATCATGAACTCCTTATTACCAAATTCAGACTGAAATTGAAAAAGTAGGGAAAACCGCTAGACCATTCAGGTATGACCTAAATCAAATCCCTTATGATTATACAGTGGAAGTGAGAAATAGATTTAAGGGCCTAGATCTGATAGATAGAGTGCTTGATGAACTATGGAATGAGGTTCGTGACATTGTACAGGAGATAGGGATCAAGACCATCCCCGTGGAAAAGATATGCAAAAAAGCAAAATGGCTGTCTGGGGAGGCGTTACAAATAGCTGTGAAAAGAAGAGAAGCAAAAAGCAAAGGAGAAAAGGAAAAATATAAGCATCTGAATGCGGAGTTCCAAAAGATAGCAAGAAGAGATAAGAAAGCCTTTCTCAGTGATCAATGCAAAGAAATAGAGGAAAAGAACAGAATGGGAAGGACTGGATATCTCTTCAAGAAAATTAGAGATACCAAGAGAACATTTCATGCAAAGATGGGCTTGATAAAGGACAGAAATGGTCTGGACCTAACAGAAGCAAAAGATATTAGGAAGAGGTGGCAAGAATACACAGAAGAACTGTACAAAAAAGATCTTCACGACCCAGATAGTCATGATGATGTGATCATTAATCTAGAGCCAGACATCCTGGAATGTGAAGTCAAGTGGGCCTTAGAAAGCATCACTATGAACAAAGCTAGTGGAGGTGATGGAATTCCAGTTGAGCTGTTTCAAATCCTGAAAGATGATGCTGTGAAAGTGCCGCACTCAATATGCCAGCAAATTTGGAAAACCAACAGTGGCCACAGGACTGGAAAAGGTCAGTTTTCATTCCAATCCTAAAGAAAGGCAATGCCAAAGAATGCTCAAACTACCACACAATCTCACTCATCTCACATGCTAGTAAAGTAATGCTCAAAATTCTCCAAGCCAGGCTTTAGCAATACGTGAACTGTGAACTTCCAGATGTTCAAGCTGGTTTTAGAAAAGGCAGAGGAACCAGAAATCAAATTGCCAACATCTGCTGGATCATGGAAAAAGCAAGAGAGTTCCAGAAAAACATCCATTTCTGCTTTATTGACTATGCCAAAGCCTTTGACTGTGTGGATCACAAGAAACTGTGGAAAATTCTGAAAGAGATGGGAATACCAGACCACCTGACCTGCCTCTTGAGAAACCTATATGCAGGTCAGGAAGCAACCGTTAGAACTGGACATGGATAACAGACTGGTTCCAAATAGGAAAAGGAGTACGTCAAGGCTGTATATTGTCACTCCATTTATTTAACTTCTATGCAGAGTACATCATGAGAAATGCTGGGCTGGAATAAACACAAGCTGGAATCAAGATTGCCGGGAGAAATATCAATAACCTCAGATATTCGGATGACACCACCCTTATGGCAGAAAGTGAAGAGGAACTAAAAGCCTGTGATGAAAGTGAAAGAGGAGAGCGAAAAAGTTGGCTTAAAGCTCAACAATCAGAAAACGAAGATGATGGCATCTGGTCCCATCACTTCATGGGAAATAGATGGGGAAACAGTGGAAACAGTGTCAGACTTTATATTTTTGAGCTCCAAAATCACTGCAGATGGTGTTTGCAGCCATGAAATTAAAAGATGCTTACTCCTTGGAAGAAAAGTTATGACCAACCTAGATAGTATATTGAAAAGCAGAGACATTACTTTGCCAACAAAGGTCTGTCTAGTCAAGGCTATGGTTTTTCCAGTGGTCATGTATGGATGTGAGAGTTGGACTATGAAGAAGGCTGAGCACCGAAGAATTGATGCTTTTGAAGTGTGGTGTTGGAAAAGACTCTTGAGAGTCCCTTGGACTGCAAGGAGATCCAACCAGTTCATTCTGAAGGAGATCAGCCCTGGGATTTCTTTGGAGGGAATGATGCTAAAGCTGAAATTCCAGTACTTTGGCCACCTCATGCGAAGAGTTGAGTCATTGGAAAAGACTCTGGGAGGGATTGGGGGCAGGAGGAGAAGGGGACGACCGTGGATGAGATGGTTTGATGGCATTACGGACTTGATGGACGTGAGTCTGAACTCCGGGAGTTGGTGATGAACAGGGAGGTCTGGCGTGCTGCAATTCATGGGGTCGCAAAGAATCGGACACGACTGAGCGACTGAACTAAACTGAACTGATAGTTTAAATTATGAAGTCATTTGTGCTGATGCTTTGACATTTTGAAGAAAAACACAAATACAGAAAATCTAATAAAATTCTAAGGGGAAATAGCAAATGACTCTTCGTTATCACAGGAAAGCAACATCTAAATACATATATTGTTTTTCATAGCCTAAATTTACTTGACTCAGTTTTCATTTTGATTGCTTTTGTATATTGATTTGCTTCCCGACAGCTATCCAATAGAAATATTCCAAAAGGAAGGAAAGAAAAGGAAGATACTTGGTGTGGAGATAGTATTTTTGAGTCAGGTCAGTCAGATATTTTCCTTATGGTTACAGTAATTATTTAAGAAGAATTGAAATGTGTTTTTGTGTTTATATTTTAAGTATATTTTAAAGTTTTTCCTGAATAGTGTTTTTGTGTTTCTTTGTTTGAATTTCCTCGCCTGAAACAGTGTCAGAATCAAATGTTCAGTGTCAGAATGTGTAAACTTTTTCCCTCAGCAGCTCCTGAAAATCTAATAGCTAAATAGAGGTGACTGAATAGCTAAATTCCTGAGACTTATGAGTGAGAATAAAAGCATCATAGGAACAGTTTATCAGTGAATGTTGGTGTTATTTAGTAGCCACGTCGTGTCCTACTCTCTGTGACACCATCAACTGTAGCCCGCCAGCCTCCTCTGCCCATGGGATTTCCCAGGCAAAAATACTGCATTTCTTTCTTTAGAAGATCTTTCTGACTCAGGGATCGAACCCACATCTCATGAGTTCGCAGCCGAATTCTGCATTAGTAAGCCCAGGGAAGCCCATCAGTGAATTCTACTACTGTTGTATTTATTAGGTCTGGGAAAAGCAAAAGGTAACAGTTTTCTATTTGTACAGAAGAGTGAAGATCACACTTTCTATGTTTCCTATATTTTATGTACCTTTTTCAACCTTATTTTACCAGGATTAGTAGATGGTAATTTGGACCAAGAGCTTTACCGTCTCATGCATACTGTCTTGATTGTTATCATCTCTTACAGACAATAGGTTAATTTATGTTATGCATAAGGACCCAGACCTAGACACAAACATTTGGCAAACAAGTCAGGTAAGAGTGTTCATGACTCTTTGAAATGATACCAATGATGCTGATACGAGAAGCTAACATTTATTAAGGATTGACTGGAACTTGCTTTGCTAAGAACTTTGCATGTATTATCTCATTTAGTCCTTAGAATTTTGCATATGTTAATGATCTCACCCTGAGCTAGATACTCTCATAACCTTGTTTTATAGATGAGGAAGCTGAGACATGGTGAGGACAGGTCACTTGTTCAAGGTCACCTATTTAACAGCAGAATCAACATGAGAACTTGGGCTTTCTGACTGCAGAGCCTGAGTCAACTACACTTTGTTTCCTATGATTCTGGCAAAATAGTTTTGGCAGATGGTAATCACAGAAGTTGCTTAAAGTCACAACTTTTAAGTACTCTTTTTTTTCCTAAAGCCAAATTTTGTAGCTTTTATTCCCCCAAATTATATTATCACTTTTGTAGCTTTGAAGAGAAAGGTGTGAAAATTCAAAATGTTATCTATTCTCATATAATTTCTTACTTTCCACGGAGAGCATACGTACTCAGATCTAAATGTCATTACCGATTGTTTCTCACACATAACGGAAGGGAAAGTTTATGCTCAGTTTTGAGCAGAGGCTCCCTTGTAGGAGTGTGACAGTCCTCAGCAACGTTTTGGCACTTGTGTTTGGCAAAACATCTTGGGCAGATGAGTGGATCATATGGCAGGAGTACTGCTATTCGAAAAGGTGCATTAATATGGATATTAGCACCTTGAAGTGTTTGTGAAATAACCTTAATGGAAGGACTAGAATATTGACAAAACATTCTTTAAAAACTACACTTCATTTACTGGTTAAAGACATAGACAAAGAGTGATATATTGCAGAAGTTTGTGATGATTCAATTCCAAGTTGTATGTGATGTCTGTAATTATATTTTAGAGGAATATTAAGTAATATGGATGTGATATCTGATTCTTAAATATCATCACTACACTGAATTCTAAATATAATCTATCTATAACCATATTTAAACAACAGATATTACTATGTGGCAAGCAATGACTTAGATGTAATAAGAAAAATTGGAAATTTCTAATGTAAATGATTTCAAAATAATTTTTATCATTTCTTCAGGGAATATTAAGGCAAAAATGAAAGGGATTTTTAATAAGGTATATAGTTCAGATGCAGTTTTCCTCTTCAGAATTCACATTATTGCCACAGTCTACGAATGACAAACATTTGTGGACTATGGCAGCAATCTGTTGGGTGTTTCAATCTATTTTGAGCTGAAATTGATTAGCACTTTATGAAAAGTGTACAGAAAATTGCCATGCTATCAAGGCAAATCAAGCCATAATTCTGCCTTTTTTTTTGTACACCTGCAGCTATGAATATTTTTTGGTGGATACATTGAGATGTACTCAAGAATATACATATTGGACTGCATGCCATGCAGTTTATTCTGATCTTACTGACAGTTTGCAAACAAAAACTCAAAACAAGATGCAACTGTGTACAGCTCCTGAACTCTAGGTTCTGATTTTGGCAGCAATGAATGCACGAGGAAAGGGGCTACAGCTGAAAAGGAGGTGTGCTTTTTGCTCATCTTAACTGTGAAATATAATCTGGACAGTTGTTTAATGGATTTTATGAAATATGGAGGAAATTTAAAGGGTTTCGCCTGATTGCCTTTATTTTGTTACACCTTGGAAATAATGAAAGATTAAAATATTTCACTGTTGATGACTATAATGACAGGAGTTCCTCATATTCAAAGGAAGTTAAGAGTGAGGAAATGAAGTGAGCAACAATGATGAACTTCGTATTTTGAGAAGAAGAGCCCTCTTGGTTGGTAATACCTTCAAAGAAAAACAGGTATCAGGCCAAAAGAAAAGGAGGAACACCATGAACTACATTGAATTCTGTTAGATAGTGCCACCCGCGAAGCCCATGGGACATATATAGTTTTTTAATCATATAGACTTTCCAACATTATTATATGGATTTTCAACATCTAGTCTCTAAGTGACTGGGTGTTTAGATATTTCCAGTGTTTTTGTTATTAATGATAATTTTTTTCATCATCAACATTAACACAATATAAAATTCACATAATACTTGGTTTTGGCATCTGTTACCTCTCTCTAGTTTCAGAGTATTGTCATAATTTCAAAGTAAAACCCCTTACCCAGTAAAAGGTATTTTCATATCAGCCCCAGCCTACCTTCCCATCATTGTTTCCAGTCCCCTGAAAATTAAACTAAGGTCTTATCAGGACCCAAACCAGAGTTGTAAATTCCTGCCCTATCACCTTTGTTAACTGCATTCACTTTTCCATTTCTCTTCATTTTTTCAAGCCCAAGTCAGTTGTCGTCTCCTTTGTGAAAACTTCTCTGATCGACTAAGCTTATTAAATCATCTCTCTCTTATGAAAGCTCTTGGCACACATATCTGTACTATTTATTTGGCCCATTTTTCATCTTAGCCAGTAATGCCTGTTTAGTAGCATGTGTTGCCCGTAAATTATATTGCAAACAATGTCTTGTTTTGCTAGAATGGTATCTTGGTATCTTATCTATTTCGTATCCTCTGATGATTATCTTAGTACATGGCACAACAGAAGTGCACAATAAATTCTTGTCAAAATGAATTAAAATTTAGTTTTGTTCCCTTACAGATCTTAGCATATTGCTTAGCACATAGTAGAACACCAACAAATATTTGCTGATTGATTTTAACATATTTTTGCTTTTATCTAATTCTCTGTCTTGAGGTTACAAGTCCTGAATAACTAACAGATTTGTGATAAAAGTATGTACTCTAATTTATGTGACCTTATTTTAGAGATTCATATTCCTTTTTAGGGACTTCCAGGTGGCTCCATGGTAAATAATGCAGGAAATGTAGGAGACACAGGTTAGATCCCTGGGACAGGAAGATCCCCTGGAGAAGGAAATGGGAACCCACTCCAGTATTCTTGCTGGAAAATGCCATGGACAGAGGAGCTTGGTGGGCTATAGCAGATGGGGTTGCAAAGAGTCAGACACAACTGAGAATGCACGCACATTCCTTTATAGATATTTCCTTCTTTCTTTCCTTTCTTCCTTGCTTTGAGTTTGGCCTTAATCCTTCTATGTGTGATATTTATTTGCACATGGCACATTCCAAATGTGGGATTCTAATATGTAGGATTATGTTTCTGCTTTTGTTTTCATATTGGTACTGATGGCTAATAACATCAGAGAGCTTGTGGGTGACTTGTGGGTCCTTTTTTGGCTATTTTATCTGATATCTCAACTCATTTTACTAGAGTAATAAATTATATGATTCCTTGTTAATGTATTTGCTTTGCACTTGTGTCCATATCAATTGGCTTCCATAAGCTGAATGCATGTTTCCATAGGAACTAGAAATAATAAATTGCTATTACTATGCTGAGTTTCATTGTTCCATGAAAACCTTGGCAAAACAAGAGAATGTGAATCTATGTGCTAAGTAAGCTATCTGTTTTACTTTTAAAAATGACGCATATTTTTGAAAAGCTCAACTGTACTCCAAGAAAATGTCTTTTTCATTATTACTTCTGAGGAAAAAAAAATTGTTCTAAGAACTGATGATGTTTCATCTCCTTTTCCCCCTCTTCTATGATTCCATGAAAAACAAAAGGAAGAAAAATGCAGTGAAGATCAGATTCAGAGCTAGATCTCTCAAAGTGTACCTCCATGTATTAATATTTCTGATAGACTTGTTTTACAGAATAAAGGCCACCATAGTTTTTATTGTTCTTCAGTTCAGTTCAGTTGCTCAGCTGTGTCCGACTCTGTGACCCTAAGAACTGCAGCACACCAGGCCTCCCTGTCCATCACTGACTCCTGGAGTTCACCCAAACCCACATCCATTGAGTCGGTGATGGCATCCAACCATCTCATCCTCTGTCATCCCCTTTTCCTCCTACCCTCAATCTTTCCCAGCATTAGGGTCTTCTCATATGAGTCAGTTCTTCGTATCAGGTGGCCAAAGTATTGGAGTTTCAGCTTCAACATCAGTCGTTTCAATGAATACCTAGGACTGATCTCCTATAGGATGGACTGGTTGGATCTCCTTGCAGTGCAAGGGACTCTCAAGAGTCTTCTCCAACACCACAGTTCAAAAGCATCAGTTCTTTGGCTCTCAGCTTTCTTTATAGCCCAACTCTCACATCCATACATGACTACTGGAAAAACCATAGCCTTGACTAGATGGACCTTTGTTGACAAAATAATGTCTCTGCTTTTTTAACATGCTGTCTAGGTTGGTCATAGCTTTTCTTCCAAGGAGTAAGCGTCTTTTAATTTCATGGCTGCAATCACCATCTGCAGTGATTTTGGAGCCCCCAAAACTAAAATCAGCCACCGTTTCCACTGTTTCCCCATCTATTTCCCATGAAGTGATGGGACTGGTTACCATGATCTTCGTTTTCTGAATGTTGAGCTTTAAGCCAACTTTTTCACTCTCCTCTTCCACTTTCATCAAGAGACTCTTTAGTTCTTCACTTTCTGCCACAAGGGTGGTGTCATCTGTATATCTGAGGTTATTGATATTTCTCCTGGCAATTTTCCAGCTTGTGCTTCTTCCAGCCCACCGTTTCTCATGATGTACTCTGCATATAAGTTAAATAAGCACGGTAACAGTATACAGCCTTGACATACTTCTTTTCCTATTTATTTTATCTTTTAATCAGTCAAATAGGTTGAGCTTAATTTTATTGACATTCCTTTTTAACACAACTGAGCCTGATTTCAGAAGTGATAGCTCTTGGATCAGAGAGGACTGAACTTTGCAAAGCGGTGGTGCCCTTTGAGACATGCTTCTGGCCAGAATGGCTACAGGGCACTCAGTTCTAGCAGTTCCTATGGTGGTTGCAAACTGCTTCTTGTCCCAGCCCTTAACAATTTCAGCTTGAGTTTTTCTTAATTGCCCATCAGTCATCAGCATCTCTAAACACATGATATTATATACACACACAGTTGGCCAGACACAAAATAAATAAGACTTCTATTAAACTTGAGGAATGGTTTACACGGAATGATTTAATCTTTTCTGCATAAATAAGACCCCTGTTCTGTTCCATTGATTTTGGAAATCATATAAAGCTTGACTGAATTTTCAGAAGGCATGGTCAACTGCAGAATATTCTGTAAAATTCCAGATATTCAGGGTGTATGACTAACGCTGTCCCAGCACAGATTCCCTGTAGTCTAAAACACAGTGCTGGACTAATCATTCTAAAACTAATTCGTGACTACCACTTCCCTGCTTTAAAGTTGTTGGCTCATTTGTTTGTTAATTCTGTCATCAGTTTTTGGGACATTGATCATATACCAGGTTTTATACTAGCTGGAGTGTCAAAAACTTCTTTGCTTGCCCATCCTGCATCCAACATCACTTCTGCATGCCACAGTCCTGGTTCTCTTTTACCAACAGATTTGACCATGCTATCCTGCTTCAAATTCGATGAAATCTTAAGTGCCAGACTCCATATCCCAGCTTACAGTGTCTGTGTCACATGGCCCCGTCACCTTTTCCGACCTCCTTTTCTGTCTGTTCCATCCTTGGACCACTGTGTTCCAGTCACACCGGCTGCCTTTCTGTACCTAGATGAACCCATGATCTTCCTCATTTAGAAGCCTTTGTATGTACTGTTCCCTCTGGCTAGAACATCCTATTCTGTGTCCTTCCCAGAGTCGGCTTCCTCTCTTCCTTCATGTCTCATCTTAAATGTCACTGCTTAAGAGTGTTTTCCTCTGACCAAACTGTGTGAATTGGTCTCCTATAACTCTTCTGGTTACACTCAGTTTTCGTTATAGTGCATTCAAAGTTCTGAGTTTATATTTGTTTGCAGACTGTGAAAATAAGATTCCTATCGAGTAAAGGTGTAGTGGGAATGGAGGTTTTAGAGGTCTTGAAAGATGGAAGATTGTGGCCAGATTGGCTTCTAAGATTTTAAATGTGTAGTGGTTCTCAGGACAACTTTTAGGGTAGGTATGTAGTAATCCAGTGTCAGATGGAGAGGAAGTGAAGGCTGCTAGAGCTGAGAGTCTGCTATGAGCCAGGCTTCACTAGGTACATAAGCCTTGAAACAAACTCTGAAGCTCAAGCCTGCTGCAGTATTTTTCTTACTGTTTCTAACTTCATTCCCCAATGGTATTTATTAATGCCTTTCCTCTGCCACATTCTTTTCCTATGTCCTTTCTTAATTTAGTCCAGCCTGTAGGCCTCAACTCTTAAATGCCCTTTCCAGTTATCTCTTTCCCAGCCGCCCCATCCCCATGCTAGCATACATCGTCTGTTTTTTCCCTAGGCATGTAGAGAATTGTACCTCTCTTTGTGCTGCCATTGTATTTTATCCTTTCTCTAACAGATTTCATTTTTCCAAGTAGGCATACGCGTCGAGAGTGCATAACAATTTCTCCTGTATCTTTGTAATATGCCTCAATGAAGCATGCTAGAAAAGACATAGGGAAAGCTTTTGATAATGGTAAATTAAGTGAGAATTTTTTTCTCATGTATGTAACTGCCAAAGTGTTACATGGAGCTGATACATAGCTGACTAAGAAATTAGCTACTTGACTACATTGTTTATAAAATCCTTGTATTGTCTGCCGTTTCAGTAAGAAACTGATGGAGAGAGAGACGCTAGACCTCTTACAACACCGTTGCCGTGTGCATGCATGCTCTTGCAGGAGCGCTCAGAGGCCCGGCAGGCCTCTTTGTCCATGGAATCTTTCAGGCAAGAATACTGGAGAGGTTTTCTTTTCCTCCTGCAGGGGATCTTCCTGACTCAGGGATTGAACCTGCCTCTCTTGTGCCTCCTGCATTGGCAGGCGGGTTCTTTACCACTGTGCCGCCTGGGGTGCACCCAGGTGTACTGTCTGTTGTTTCAGTAAGAAAATGTTGGAGAGATATGCTAGACCCCTAAATGACATAATTGCTAATCCTTTTTTTTTGGTCTGAAATAATACTAGTATAATTTCTAAATTTCTGTGTCTTATTTTCTGTTCATTACTTTATCTTACCATGTGAATTTTCACATTGACTAATGTATAATGTACATTATCATTCAACATGGTTGAATAATGGTACTTTTTGTTCATTTTATGCTTCCCTGGTGGCTCAGCAGTTAAAGTGTCTGCCTCCAATGCGAGAGACCCGGGTTCGATACCTGGGTTGGGAAGATCCCCTGGAGAAGGAAATGGCAATCCATTCCAGTACTCTTGCCGGGAGAATCCCATGGACCGAGAAGCCCAGTAGGTTACAGTCCACGGGGTCGCAAAGAGTGCTGCTTCTAAGTCACTGCAGTCGTGTCTGACTCTGCGACCCCATAGACGGCAGCCCACCAGGCTCCCCTGTCCCTGGGATTCTCCAGGCAAGAACACTGGAGTGGGTTGCCATTTCCTTCTCCAGTGCATGAAAGTGAACAGTGAAAGTGAAGTTGCTCAGTTGTGTCCAACTCGTAGTGACCCCACGGACTGCAGCTCACCAGACTCCTCCATCCATGAGATTTTCCAGGAAGAGAACTGGAATGGGGTGCCATTGCCCTTTCCCATTTTAGTTTGGGGTAATATAAAGTTTTGGACTCAAAGAAAATTAAATATATTCAAAGCACAAAGTAACCTTTGTTGTTTAAAAAGTAGTTTAAGGTCTAGCAAGCCAATAATTACTATTGTATCCCAGACATATGGGAATTAGTGGATTATTCTGCTCAGTCAAACACAGGATTAATGGAAGGTTTGTTGTAGTAAGTAATCTGAAGAGTAAGCCAGGTGAGTGGGATTTGAGATTTCCTGTCCTTACCAGAAAGCAGCAGAGAGATATGGTAAATGAAAGACACACAGATGAGGGAAACAATCATGCCCATTTTAATTTCCTTGTTTGCTGCATTTTTAAAGACTTATTTACTCAGCAAATGTTTATTCAGTGCCTGTTCTGTTGTGCTGGAGGCTAGAGATAATGACAAAGGGAATAAGAGAAGCACAGTCATTTACCCTCATAATGTGCACATTATCTTCAGTGTGCATTATCTTGAGCATGACATTTTTTTTGCATCTATACCTCCCTTGCATTTTGCATATTTCATATGATCACTGAGTACTTCCTGACTGGTTGATACTATCATGCATATACATTGGTAGCCGTTTTGTGTATATTTTTAAAAATTAGATGTTGCTTGCACATGTGATTTATGCCCCAGGAAAATACAGAAAATAGTTGAAGATCTGAAAAGTCTACCTCAATATCCAGTTCAATAAAGATGCAGCTATTTGAGGAAAACATGATGAACTAATTTGAGTGTGTGACTCAAAGCTCAAACCTAGAGAGAATTCAAGAGCATCTACCTGCAAACAGGCTTCAGAGAGACAAATCCAATAGATCTGTGCTGTTTATTCACATAGGCTAACTGTCCTCCTCTAGTTCCTTTATTTCCCTTGTCCTTTTTAATACCTTAATCCCTGGCTCTTGGGATATTAACTAAATTGCACCTTTTTAGAGTCATTTTCAAAATTCGTTTTGGGTGCCAAGCTGTCACTCAATTTATTTATACACCCATACTGGTAAGCCTACTCCTTTTGGCTTGCTTGTGTGATAGGGGACATTCTAAATGTGTGTTCTGAGCCTTTGAAATGCAAAAGTAACAGTAGTTGTTGATTAGAAGAAGTGACATTGTTAGAGAAAAAGTAGCTATACTTAATTTTTTCTTTTCTTCATGCTATCAGTACTGAGGATCTATGGGAAATATAAGCATTGAACTCTGAACTTTGGGCTATAGGGTGTACTGTGGATATACTTCAAAGTCAGATAGAATGTGTCTTTTTAAGATCAGAGTCTGCATTTAAAAAGAGAATTGGATTAATTGGTAGATAAATTGTCATAGCTTCTCTTTTAAGCAGCAAGTGTCTTTTAATTTCATGGCTCTAGTCACCTTCTGTAGTGATTTTGGAGCCCAAGAAAATAAAATCTGCCACTGTTTCCACTTTTACAAAGCTAGACAACATATTAAAAAGCAGAGACATCACTTGCCAACAAAGATCCATATAGTCAAAGCTGTGATTTTTCCAGTAATCATGTACACATATGAGAGTTGGACCATAAAGGAGGCTGAGAGCTGAAGAATTGATGCTTTTGAATTGTGGTGCTGGAGAAGACTTTTGAGAGTCCCTTGGACAGCAGGGAGATCAAACCAGTGACTCCTAAAGGAAATCAACCCTAGATATTCATTGGAAGGATTTATGCTGCAGATCCATTATTTTGGCCACCTGATGCGAAGATGTGACTCATTGGAAAAGACCCTGATGCTGGAAAAGATGAAGAGCAGGAGGAGAAGGGGTGACAGAGGATGAGATGATTGGATGGCATCACCAACTCATTGGACATGAGTTTGAGCAGACTCTGGGAGCTGGTGAAGGACAGGGAAGCCTGGCATGTTGCAGTCCATGGGGTTGCAGAGTGGGACGTGACTAAGTTATAGATCAAGAACAACTGAGATTCCATATTCAGGAACCCTTAGAGACTTTTAAATGCAAGCTCTACTCACTGAATGTAGAGTAGAAACTTCCCATACATGTTTTCTTTGGTTCCTTCTGTAGACTTACAGGGATGTTTTCTGACTGAGTTACAATGGCAGGAATATTAATATGTGACCATTGAATTCACATCTAGTCATTGCCTAGTAGTGACAAAAATGTCCCAAATATGATTTAGTTCTGTATTTTTTTCTTGTTTAAAGATGTATTTATTCACTTATGGTCTCACTGGGTCTTCCGCTGCTTGCACAGGCCACTCTGCAGGTGTGGTGTGTGGCCTTCTCGTGCAGGGCCTTCTCTTGTTGCGCACAGACCCTAGACGCGTGGACTTCAGCGGCTGCAGCTAGTGGGCTCTGGAGCACGGGCGCAGTAGATGTGGGACAGGGCCCAGTGGCCCCGAGGCATGTGGGATATTCTGGGACCAGCGATGGAATCTATGTCTCTTGCCTTGTCTTGCCGCCAGGGAAGCCCTTGTTCTGCTTTTTAATTAATAAAATTTATATTCTCTCTAGTATTTTGCCTTAGAGTCATTGTTTTAACTTAATACTATACATCTGTATAAACAAACTTTTTTTTAAGTTTCGAAACAGTATTGTACCATTTTAGGATTACCTTAAAATTATTTTGGCTGTTCTTGCATCCCCTCTGTTTCCTAGAAATAGCTAAAACTGCTGTTCTTTTCTGGGTTTTGAGATCATATGATTTTACCTTAGAGTTGGTGAAAAACTCTGTATGCTTTACTCATTTTTGTTGGGGAAAAAGTACATTTGAAGATGTAGTTCTCTAGGGTAATGGACATATTATCCGAATATGAAAAATAAGAATGTAGAATGCTCCAAGGAGCCTTGAAAACAAAGGACAAGAGAATGGTGGTCAGATTTTCTTTGTCGTATATTTTGCTTGATGTTTCACTGTATATTAACGTATTTATATTTCTTTTTTTCTATCAGTTGTAAGAAGTCACTTTGTGACCAGAGCAGATAGGAATAGTCTTAGGCTTATTTAGCTTTCAGTGGGCTTCCCTGGTAGCTCAGGTGGTAAAGAATCTGCCTGTAATGCATGAGACCCTGGTTCGATTCCTGTGTCAGGAAGATCCCTTGGAGCAGGGATAGGCTACCCACTCCCATATTCATGGGCTTCCCTGGTGACTCCGACGGTAAAGAATTGCCTGCAATGCAGGAGAACTGGGTATGATCCCTTGGTTGGGAAGATCCCCCGGAAGAGGGCATGGCAACCTACTCTAGTCTTTTTCCCTGGAGAATCCCAATGGACAGAGGAGCCCGGAGAGCTACAGTTCATGGGGTCACAAAGAGTTGGACAGAATAAGGGACTAAGCATAGCACAGCACACAGCTTTGAACAGTTAGTTCTAAAAGCTCCTCATTCCTGTAACCTAAAGTCTTTATGTTCTTTTTTTGTTTGTTTGTTTGTTTTAAAGGAAATAGAGTGAGAGATTTAGGGAAAGAGGCAAAACATGAATTGAAAATTAAAAAAATGAAATTTATTTGAATAATATCAAGTTAGGATTGGAAGAGAGAAAAGTAAGAGCATTTGTAGAACACTAATGAATAGAAACTATGGATCTTATACTTGCAAGCAAAAACTGCAAAAAGGAATTTGTATGTTTAAATATTATTTCCTTATGGAAACCTTCCCCATCCTCTTAGACTTAGTCAAGCATGACTCTTCTACTTGCCCATAGTACTACGTACCTTTTCCTTCATGGCGGCTATTGCATTAGTAAATGTAAGCTGTTTAATGACTGTCTCTCCCCATTATCCTTTTTCTCACGGGTATTCCAATAAGCATCATGGAATGTGGCATATGGAATCAGCGAATTAAAAATAAAACAAAATTTAGAAGTTGGACAGAGAAAATTAGTACAATGAAAAATAAATGGTATGCACATTATCATGTGAGAACGAAGGAATAACAACTTCTGTTATGGTTCCCAATGGACAACTGGTAACAATTGAACTGAAAACTAAGATGGCTTGTTTTCAGCTCTCCAGGGGAGTAGTACATTTTCTTCATACAGATGAAGCATTCAGTTAAGAACGCTTTGTTTTTGATTCCTTTGTTTTCAAAATACTTTCCTGTCTGAGATCGTGTTTTTGTCTTACTCTACCGGAAGAAGATATCAGTAGAAATTTATGCTCACTTTATGGATTAAAACACAAAAAGAACAATATTGAAAAGATAGTAAGGGGACCTACCTACATACCCAGAATTGGAAATAAAGTAAATACTTTGATTTTTGACCCCTAAAGGAATACTTTTCTGCCAGATTTACTCATTATGTGTGTCTTCCCGCTTGAGAGGTCACTGAAAGGAAACCCTTGAACCTGAGTGACTGCCCTTCAGTCAGATTATCAGTGGAGACTGGCAGCTTAATGCAGCTAGTAAGTAAGATGTTGCTGTCTTTATCAAAGCCAAAGTTGATTTTGCTCTATGAAGTTGCCAAAGAAGAAAACTCTTGGTGAATAGGTGGGATGGAAATTATATATGGTATAAAAACTTCTAGAAATGGTGTGCCAGGATTGTGAGTCAGGGCACATCGTAGTAGAGGGAAACAAGCTAAACACAACTCATTGCCTGAGAAGGGGCACCAGTCAAACTGAGAACTCTCTTCCCTGCCGCCATTTCCCCCATAGCCATCACTCCATGAAAGTTATAGTTGGTTTGGGTGGTACCAGTTATAGTTTATTTGGACAACTTTTATAATTTATTCTGGCCGAAAAATGAGTTTAATTTGGCTTGCTTAGTGTATTATCACTATATTAAAAAGTAAAGGGAGGGCCTGTTTCATGGAGGCTTGAAATCAGGCTGGTCTGTTTTTTTAGTGAATGTGGAAAATGTAACCTGTCTGATTACAGACTTAACATAAGTGAGATAAAGATCTTGGAAAACTGAGATGTTGATTTGGTGGAATGTTTATTGGCCCTGGAGTCAAACGACAGAAATTTAAGTTCACGTTTTATTAAGTGATCTCAGGAATGACATTTAAGTTATTTAAGCCTCAGTTGCCTTATTTTTAAAGACAGAATAAAAACACCTACTTTAGAGCATGCTGCTGCTGCTGCGTCGCTTCAGTTGTGTCCGGCTCTGTGCGACCCCAAGACGGCAGCCCACCAGGCTCCCCGTCCCTGGGATTCTCCAGGAGTGGGTTGCCATTGCCTTCTCCAATGCAGGAAAGTCGCTCAGTCGTGTCCAACTCTTAGCGACCTCATGGACTGCAGCCTACCAGACTCCTCTGTCCATGGGATTTTTCAGGCAAGAGTACTGGAGTGGGGTGCCAGTGCCTTCTCCAACTTCAGAGCATAGAAGGTACTATTTATAAGCATACTCTCTAAATTACAGATGGTTAAAACACTGTCTGTAAGATATGTAAGGTATGACTTGAGCTCGTGCTTGGTCGCTTTCAGCTCTTTGAGACCCCATGGACTGCAGGCTCCTCTGTCCATGGGATTCTCCAGGCAGTAATACTGGGTGAGTTGCCATTTCCTCCTCCAGGGGATCTTCCTGACCCAGGGATCGAACCAGTGTCGCTTGAGTTTCCTGCATTGGCAGGCAGATTCTTTACCCCCGTGCCACCTGGCATGATCCAAGCAGAAGCAGTAGCTAGAATATGGTCTTCTTTCTAGAGCTACAGCTATAGAAGCATCTCTCTGCCAACTTTGGGCGACATCTCAGATGAGATTTGAGTTAAAGACACAAGTTTGAGCTCCCTTGAAATCTCCATGCACTGTTCCTTGGCTTGGTTGCAGCTAGTCTGCAATCTGGTTTGACTTCTGCCTTGCAGTTTCCACTGTTAGATATGCTGTTTATCATCTGTCTTGCCTTATGTTAAGAAGAGTATCTGCATGTCCCCTTCTGAGCGATACATGGCCTATGCAGTTTACTTTGGATTTCATTCTTCCAGAAAAATGTAGCCACATATTTTCTTCAGTAGACCTCTGCTCTTCCCAAACTTTCAGTGCAGTGCAGCTAATCATGTTGAAAACAAAATTCCCTGTCATGTAATTTTTTGTTTTTTTCAGGAATAACACTGAGGAGAAAGAAGTGTACTTATTTTGGAGATTGTAGACATGGTATATCAATTTATGTATATTTTGAGTGAAGTGTTTATTTTACAAAGCCACTTCCTATTCCTTCTATCTTGCATTTAATTTTCTAGGAATAAAGCTAATTTGACTAGGACTGAATTATATAGAATTCATAAAATAGTCTAAAAACCCAGAAGAATACCATGTTCATCCAGATTATGAAAAATATTAATTATATATTGTTTTAAAGAAATATCTTAGACTAAGTTATTAGAGTTAATTATTTTTTAAAATAGATTATTTCCTTAGCCTCATCTCCAACTGAAGAAGAGTTACAGATCTCTTTCTAGGCCTTGAATGTTTTCTACCAAATGATGTAACTTTTTGAGTATTAGTTTTGGTTGATTACTTACTAAATTCCTCTTTCCATCTTTGAATTTTTATAATGAGATCAAGGTTATAAAATGAAGCTTATTTTATTTTACCCACTTATCTCCAAGAGGAAGCTGGGTGACTGAATATAAGGAAGTCATTACTGCCAGGCTTATAAATATGGTTTATGAAGAAGCTGGGCTTTGACTATTGATAGCCTGATTTATTTTGAGAATTATCACATGCTTCATGTGAGAGTCTTCAAGTGGGGAAATGATTTACTACTTAATAGCAGTCAGTATAAGCAATGAATACATTGGTCTAGAAATATAGATATGACCAGACTTTTGCATTGATTTAATAGTCATGGCCTTTTTGAAACCAAAAAAACAATAACTAATTAAAAATAAAGGATGCTGTGCCATTATTTGGATAGAAGAGACTTCTCTAATATCAGAAGGAGATGGTTAGCAGTGATTTCAGACACTCCATATGAAATAGGTGTGCCCTCCCTCATTTTTCTAGATATCAGTAGCTTTTTTTCTACAGAAAAAGTAATGGGAAGATCTTACAGTTTCGTTTATGGGATTTGGCTTCAGAAGTCTTTTCAAAGAGAGAAGATAGGGAGTTTATGACACTGGAAAAGAAAAACAAAACAGAGATCCATTATATACGTGGAATTGTCTACTTTTGGTGCAGGTGGAATCTCTTTTGAAGGCTTGCTATTTTTCTAAAAAAGAAAAAAAAAATGTCCGGGGGAGATTTGGTGCCAAGGACAATCACTCATATCATGACAGAGGATCTCCAGTGCTTCCAAGTTGTCAGTGGAACATTATTTAAAAGGAAACAATCACACCATACAGCAGTCAGGTACTTGTGTGAAACAAGAAGTGGAGACTGAGTGAGCGAGGGGCCCAGAGTGCTGCTCCTCAAGGCCTAGTGTTCAATCTTACAGTGTCTTATGAAGACATTGCCTTTTAGATCAGCCATTCACTCATTCAGCAAGTGTTTACTGAGCAGCTGTGATTGCCAGACGTCGTTTTAGGTGGGGACTTTAGCAAACCAAAAAACAGTGTGTACCCTCATAAGAGTTTATGCTATAGTAGAGAAGACAGACAATGAACTGACAAATATGTATTATAAGTTCAGATAACAGTACATACTTAGAAGAATACCAGACTGAGATCAGAAAGAGAAGGAGATTGGTCAAGCTGCTCCTCGTGCTGGCTTGTCGTGAAGGCTTTCCCTTCATGTATTCATTTTTTCATACATCTGCTCATCTATTAGTTGAGTGAAATGTGTGTGTTCTCAGTCGCTCAGTCATGTCCAACTCTTGGTGGCCCATGGGCTGTAACCTGCCAGACGCCTCTGTCCATGGAATTTTCCAGGCAAGAATACTGAAGTGGGTTGCCATTTCTTTCTCCTGGGGATCTTCCCAATCCAGAGATTGAACCGTGTCTCTTCCATCTCCTGCATTGACAAGTGGATTCTTTATCACTAATGCCACATGGGAAGCCCAGCTTAATGAAATTAGTGAAATAAATTAAGACAGACGGTAGGTTCTATTGTCAGGGAGTCATGTGAGTGAGTTCTGTGGAACTTAGAACTCAATTTACTTACATGAAAAGAAGTTAAATGAAGTTAAGATTCTTAGCTGTCTCACAGAAATCCCCTGTAACCTGTTACTGAAGCTTCACTGTGGGACTGATAGAAGAACGCCTTCTAATTCTTGAGAGAAGGAAGAAACCAAGTCATAGGAGGGAAAAGAAGAGGACCTCCTGTGGGCACATTTTTAAATTGGCTAGTTGTGGTTTTCTGTGCCTCTACCAGACTTCAGCAGCCTAGGCCACCTTCACCTCCCACACTGCTTTTTTCTGCGGCACTCAGCCTGCTCTGCATTCCAGCATTTTGGCTTTGGTTCTCCCTCAGGTACCCTGTGAGGAGAGCGGTTTAACTGAACGACTTCTCATAAGTGTATAGATGAGGCATAATAATAGCTGTAAACTGAATCCAGGAATTTGTGTTTTTCTGAGGCTACTTGAATCACTAATTGCTGGGGCATTATGGTTTCAAACTGAAATGAAAACACTCAGGGAGCATTAGAGGAGCTACTGTGGGCCAGGGCCACTGGGTTTCGGAGGTCAACACTTCCTTCCACCACAGGGTAAGGTATGGATGGAGCCTTACTTTTTCACCTTTTTCTCTTCCTTCTATGAAAAGACTGGAGTTTTCTTCTCTGATGACAACAGAGAGACAGAGGAGGGACAGAAGGTATATTTTTTAGTAAGCTATTTAAAAATATATTTATTTATTTGCTTTGCTGTGCAGAGTCTCAGTTGTCACATGCTAACTCTTATTTGTAGCATGTGGAGTCTAGTTCTCTGACTACGGATTGAACCTGGGCCCTTTGCGTTGGGGAGTGTGGCGTCTTAGCCACTGGACCACCAGGAAAGTCCCTGCCTTTTATCTCTTGCCTTTTGTAAGTTGGCATTTGTAAATTAAGGGTCAGGGGATGTGGGGAGAGTTGGTTCTGTCCAGGTAGGTTGTCTAGCCTGCCACCACCACATGTGGGTAGGGAGCTGGCGATAGCGACGGCAGTGTTTATTTTAGAGACTGTGTTTTCTGACTGTCTTATATACTGGGTATTTCACATGCATTCATGATTTCATTCAGTCTTTACCATAGTCCCGAAGAGTGTATAATAAAACCGTTTACACATAAAGATGACTAAGAGGTGGAGTAACCTGCCCAAGGTCGCATATTTAGGAGTAGAGTTGTTCTTCAAGCCTCTTTTCTCCTCATGCCTATTATCCCAGAAATAAGCAAGTGATGATTCCAGGGAAACTAGTCCCTGCCAGTTAGACACAGGCTCTGTTAACTGAGGATTAATAAGGGGCTTCTTGTGCCCTGCATGTGAAGGCAGATGGGCTAGGATGGGGAAAGGAAAGCCTGGCAGCTTGAGTTCTGTTTGACTGCTTTGTCTCCTGTCAGCTGACCAGAGGCTCAGGGCTGTGTGCAGAGGGGTCATTCCAACCTTAGCCAGACTCTCATTGGCTCTGGGCCCCTGTGCTTGCACTCTGACCTGAGCTCGCATCTTCCCTCTCAAGTATTAAAATAGAAACAGCACTAAAATGGAACAGTGATGAGAATATGGGGCTGACAACCCTGTTGTTCCATCTCATGCTCACTATTGATAGGACTTCCTGCTGCAGATTTTAGATGCAGTTCTATCTATTATTCACGCCCTCTAGCTGCTTGGAGTAGGAAATGGCAACCCACTGCAGTGTTCTTGCCTGGAGAATCCCAGGAATGGTGGAGCCTGGTGGGCTGCCGTCTATGGGGTCAAACAGAGTCAGACATGACTGAAGCGACTTAGCAGCAGCAGCAGCAGCTGCTTGTATTCCTTATTCCTGGGGGACACTTTTGCTGATTGTTCACTTTTATTTCCCCCAAACACCTAATGAGAGCTCTGCTTTTAGTGTCTTTGTTGTTGTGCTTAGGACACCTGATAGATCTTTGGTTATGG
The DNA here is from genome assembly GCA_917880005.1 of Nanger dama. NCBI lineage: Eukaryota > Metazoa > Chordata > Mammalia > Artiodactyla > Bovidae > Nanger > Nanger dama. The sequence continues at coordinate 17,145,720 of CAKJTW010000038.1, forward strand.
TTGTACTACCAGTTATTCAAGTATTTCAGCAGTTGGCTGAATTAATTTTTTTGTTTTGTTTTTGAGGGGTTGGGGGTGGGCAGTGATGTTTAAGTTTCTATATTTGGGATGTAAAGTTATCTGCTTGGATCAGATGAAAAGATGTCTTCTTGTAGACTTGGCATAAGGATTTTTCTTTTACTGTGTAGGCTGACAGCTGCTTTTTGGTTTTCTGTGTTTTTTTTTTTTTCCAGTTGGCCAATTTCAACTTCCTTTTATTCCCTCTGTGATGTGAGGTTTAGGATGCAGCATTCTTTACAGTGTATGACTCTTCATCCAGATACACATTTTAGTGAAACCCACAGCTGAAGGAATAGAACAATTCCATTATGATGGGTCAGCATACAGTTTATGGTGTATTCTCTGCTATCAAAGATAATTCTTCCACAGGTGTAGTTTTGCATCAGAAACTTCATCACCAGTGGAACATAGTGGAAAGAACAAAAATCCAGGTGACCTGAATATGGTCCCATTTGCACCAACTAGAAATGTAACTGTTGATAAATTCCTTTATTTTCTGGGTCTTAGTTTCCTTACTATAAATTAAAGAGGTTATTAAGATGGCCTTTGGGTCTCATATTCTGTAATCCAAGGCGGAAGTAAAATAGGATATATTCTAGGAATGAAGAAAATAAGACTGAATAGTTTAAGATGAATCAAGAAAACAAGAGACAAAAAAATCACACCTGTAGAATGCAGATTATGTTGAGATGTGGTAGAAAGATCTGGATTTAAAATACTTCATTACAACAGTGTTATATTTGTTTTACTTTAAGCTGTATCCTAGGGTGGCCTAATTAGGAATACACATCACCAATATCTAAGGATTTAATTAAAAGACTGAACTGAGGAGATACATACTATCCCATGTCTTAATCTCTAGTCAACAGGAGAAGTTTTACTGATGTTAAAAAATGAAATTCAGTTGAGTACATTTGAAGACCTTATTGGCTTTATTAAGTGATTCATGAATTTGGGGCATCTCATCTGGCAAACAGATACTCTGCAGATCTATGCAACACGGAAGGCCTTTATAGTGAGAACGGCATGGCAAGGGGAAAACATTACCAGTAAGGAAAAGTTGAAAATTCATTGGAGGAAAATAAAAGTCCAGATGCGGATGACTTCTCGTTGGCTGAACGGTGGCATTTTTTCATTGGCTGGGCTTGTTACTGGGCAAAAAGGACGTCTTCCTCTTGCTGAGGTAGTGAAGTACTTTCACTTCCTGTTTGGGAATGCAAGGTACATCTCTTTCTGTTGGGGATCAGTAACTTCTTTTTGGGGTAATTCGTGTCCTTCTTTTTGGGCTAATTGATGAAGAGTGGAAGGGCATGAGAGCTCCCTCTATAGGCCATCCCAACTCCAATTTTAGTTCAAGTTTCCTTTTACTAATTTTCACACTGGTAAACCAATGAGTGTGTGACAGAGCATGGCAGTACACAGCCCTTAGCATACAGCTATTGCTGTGTGCCATTATCCTTCACCTCACTCTGTTACCAGGCAGTGGTAACTAGGGGACCCTTAGTGTTCCTGCTCAGCCATTGGCTGGCACCAGGCCCCTCCCACAAGAAATCAGCTGCCAATGAGCCACTGTTAGTCATTAGTCCCTCATTCTGCAAAAGGTCTGTGAAGTTGTCAGGCACCAGGCAGAGAGTGAGGTAAGAAGCAGATCCCAGCCTTCTTCCTGGGACGCTCCAGCTCACCTGGCCTCAGGCCAGCAGGTGCGCTGAGGGGCCCAGGGAGCAGGCTGGGGGCTGTGTCCTGCAGGGCTCCAGAGCTGTCACCAAAGCTGCCCGCTGGCCTTGGCCCAGGCCTTGAGGCAGCAGTGAGCTTCTCCTCCATGCCCGCCTCAGTGAACTAGTAGGAGCGGCAGTCCGCGTAGGCTGCAGTCTGTGAGACCTGGCCCCACCGTTTGGGCAGCTTGAGGAGCCTGCGGGTCTGTTGGGTCCTGGGCGCCTGGTTATCTCAGTGATGACAGTGGGGTAGGGTCTGGGAACTTCTCTCTAAGGGGGTTGCCAACTGAGATCTGCCTCCTCTTAGCCAGAAATGGGCTCCTGAAGGGGGAAGGTTGTGATTTGACCTTATCCTTTCTGTCAGACCAGGAAATAATGTTGGTTTGGTAGAGTTTGCTCTTGTAAGACTTAGAGTACCGTAGGAGCTGTGTTGAAACCAATAAAGCAGATCCAGTAAAATCTTCACCCATTTTAATACCCACCAGTTCCTCTGCTTAGGTATGGAGGTTTAAAGAACATCACAACACCATAGACATTGACAGTCATGCCACCCTTAAGTTGATTGAAGGGTGTATATACAAATGTGTGATTGGAGCCAAAGACATCGATTCTGTAGAACAATTTCTTATGGATTTAACATAAACAGTTGAAGTTCTCAGATATTTTCAAAAATAAGCAATGTTTACCATCTCTGCTTTAGATGAAGATGCTGACAAAACAACAAATCAGCCACTGCAATGATATCCTTGCAGTCCCATCATTAAAGTAGCTCTTCTGTTTATACCACAAATTAAAGAAGAGATAAGTGAGAGTTATCATACTGTTTAGGTATAGAGGCTTAAAGAACTTCCATGAACAGTATGAAAAGGCAAAAACATAGGACACTGAAAGATCTCCCCAGGTCAGTAGCTGCCCAGTGTGCTACTGGAGAAGAGTGGAGGAATAACTCCAGAAAGAATGAAGAGACGGAACCAAAGCAAAAACAACACCCAATTGTGAATGTAACTGGTGATGGAAGTAAAATCTCATGCTGTAAAGAAAATATTGCATAGGGACCTGGAATGTTAGGTCCATGAAGCAAGGTAAATTTAAAGTGGTCAAACAGGAGATGGCAAGAGTGAACATCAACATTTTAGGAATCAGGGAACTAAAATGGACTGTTAACTCAGATGACCATTATATCTACTACTGTGGGCAAGAATCCCTCAAAAGAAATGGAGTAGCTCTCATAGTCAACAGAAGAGTCCAAAATGCAGTACTTGGATGCAGTCTCAAAAACAACAGAATGATTGCTGTTTGTTTCCAAGGCAAACCATTCAGTATCACAGTAATCCAAGTGTATGATGGCACCCCACTCCAGTATTCTCGCCTGGAAGATCCCATGGATGGAGGAGCCTGGTAGGCTGTAGCCCATGGGGTCGTGAAGAGTCGGACACGACTGAGCGACTTCCCTTTCACTTTTCACTTTCATGCACTGGAGAAGGAAATGGCAACCCACTCCAGTGTTCTTCCCTGGAGAATCCCAGGGACGGGGAGCCTGGCGGGCTGCCGTCTATGGGGTCACATAGAGTCGGACACGACTGAAGCGACTTAGCAGCAGCACCCCCAGCCAGTAATGCTGAAGAAGCTGAAGTTGAATGGTTCTGTGAAGACCTACAAGACCTTCTAGAACTAACACCTCAAAAAGATGTCCTTTTCATCACAGGGGACTGGAATGCAAAAGTAGGAAAGAAAAGAGATACCTGGAGTAACAGGCAAATTTGGCCTTGAGTACAAAATGAAGCAGGGCAAAGGCTAACAGTTTTGCTAAGAGAACACACTGGTCATAACAACACCCTCTTCCACAACATAAGAGAAGACTGTATACATGGATATTACCAGATGGTCAATACCAAAATCAGATTTATTATAGTCTTTGCAGCCAGAGATGGAGAATCTCTATACAGTCAGCAAAATCAAGCCCGAGAGCTGACTGTGGCTCAGTTCATGAAATCCTTATTGCAAATTCAGACTTAAATTGAAGAAAGTAGGGAAAACCACTAGACCATTCAGGTTTGACCTAAATCGGATCCCTTTGGATTATACAGTGGAAGTGACAAATATATTCAAGGGACTAGATCTGATAAGAGTGCCCGAAGAACTATGGATGGAGGTTCGTGACATTGTACAGGAGACAGGGATCAAGACCATCCCTAAGAAAAAAAAAAATACAAAAAGGCAAAATGGTTGTCTGAGAAGGCCTTACAAATAGAGGCCTCCTATAGAGAAAAGAACAGAAGCTAAAGGCAAAGGAGAAAAGGAAAGATATACCCATTTGAATGCAGAGTTCTAGAGAATAGCAAGGAGAGATAAGAAACCCTTTCTCAGTAATCAGTGCAAAGAAATAGAGGAAAACAATAGAATGTGAAAGACAAGATCTCTTCAAGAAAATTAGAGATGGCAAGGGAACTTGCCATGCAAAGATGGGCACAGTAAAGGACAGAAATGGTCTGGACCTAGTAGAAGCAGAAGATATTAAGAAGAGGTGACAACAGTACACAGAAGAGCCTCATGACCCAGATAACATGATGATGTGATCATTCACCTAGAGCCAGCCATCCTAGAATGCAAAGTCAAGTGGGCCTTAGGAAGCATCACTACGAACAAAGCTCGTGGAGGTGATGGAATTCCAGTTGAGCTGTTTCAAATCCTAAAAGGTGATGCTGTGAAAGTGCTGCACTCAATATGCCAGCAAATTTGGAAAACTCAGCAGTGGCCACAGGACTGGAAAAGGTCAATTTTCATAGCAATCCCAAAGAAAGACAATGCCAAAGAATGCTCAAAATACCACATAATTGCACTCATCTCACATGCTAGCAAAGTAATGCTCAAAATTCTCCAAGCCAGGCTTCAATAGTATGTGAACTGAGAACTTCTAGATGTTCAAGTTGGATTTAGAAAAGGCAGAGGAACCAGAGATCAAACTGCCAACATGCGTTGGATCATAGAAAATGCAAGAGAGTTCCAGGAAAACATCTACTTTTGCTTTATTGATTATGCCAAAGCCTTTGACTGTGTGCATCACAACAAACTCTGGAAAATTCGTCAAGAGATGAGAAAACCAGACCACATACCTGCCTCCTGAGAAGTCTGTATACAAGTCAAGAAGCAACAATTAGAACTTGACATGGAACAACAGACTGGTTTCAAATCAGGAAAGGAGTACATCAAGGCTGTATATTGTCACCCTTCTTATTTAACTTACATACAGAGTACATCATGCAAAATGCTGGGCTGGATGAAGCACAAGCTGGAATCAAGATTGCTGGGAGAAATATCAATAACTTCAGATATGCAGATAATATCACTCTTATGGCAGAAATTGAAGAAGAGCTGAAGGAGAAAGAGAAAGAGGAGAGAGAAAAAGGTTGGGTTAAAACTCAGCATTCAGAAAGCTAAGATCAAGGCATCTGGTCTCATCACTTCATGGCAAATAGATGGGCAAACAGTTGAAACAGTGAGAAACTTCATTTTTGGGTGCTCTAAAATCACTGCAGGTGGTGACTGTAGCAATGAAATTAGAAGATGCTTGCTCCTTGGAAGAGAAGCTATGACCAACCTAGACAGTGTACTTGGCCAACAAAGGTCTATCTAGTTAAAGCTATAGTTTTTCCAGAAGTCATGTATGAATGTGAGAGTTGGACTATAAAGAAAGCTGAGTGCTGAAGAATTGATGCTTTTGAACTGTAATGTTGGAGAAGACTCTTGAGAGTTCCTTGGACTGGGGAGGAGATTAAACCTGTCCATCCTGAAGGAAATCAGTCCTGAATACTCATTGGAAAGACTGATGTTGAAAATGAAACTCCAGTACTTTGGCCACATGATGAGAACTGACTCATTGGAAAAGACTGTGACGCTGGGAAAGATTAAAGGCAGGAGGAGAAGGGGACAACAGTGGATTAGTTGGTTGGATGGCATCACCAACACAATGGACATGAGTTTGAGCAAGCTCCGGTAGTTGGTGAAGGACAGGGAAGCCTGACGTGCTGCAGTCCATGGCGTCGCAAAGAGTAGACATGACTTAGTGACCCAACTGGACTGAACTGGTAGAGATTTACAGGAACATCCTTTCCTGACCATGACCTGACCTCAAGAACAAAGGCTTTGACACTGAGAATTTTGCAACAACTGACCACGCCTCTGCCTCCGTTTTTGTAGAAAAAGGGTTTGCTGAAAGCTTTCGGAGAGTTTGGAGTTTTTCATGCATGAGCCACCATCTCCTTGCAGGGCCTTCAATAAAGGTCTCTGTTCCAAACTCTTGATATTTTGGTATTGTTTGCCCTCTTTGTGCGCCGGCCACACGAACTTGCATTTCAGTAACAAGTGCCCGAATTGGATTTTTATTGGTGAAATTCTTAGCTTGTTAGTTAGCATAATAGATTTTAGAATTAGTTTATTTCCTACATAATTAGTGGTATTCAAGATTCCTGGACTGGCTGCTGTATTCTTAGACATACATCCTGCCCATGCCATATCATGGCATAGGAATCAGGGTAGCTTTCAGGAGAGATGGAAGCATGAATCCCAAACTTGGACCACAGATAATCAGATATAGTTAGTTGCTTACTGCTTGTGTAAGGATAACAAAACCCTCTGTCTAGATTGCTGCATGGGATGTATGATCTATGATCCTAAAAAGTTAGAAACCTGAGACCTCACTGAACTCATAAACAGGCTTAAAGAACTTACTTAGTTTGCTTGCTTTTATATCTCTTATAGCTACTTGATGTTCTAAGTGGGTCACAGTTTATTCAAAGGCTTGCTTTCATACCTGCTTGTGATGTCCAGAGACAAAAATCCAAACCTTTCAGTTACTTCTAACTATTGGTAGTAACAGTCAAAAAGAGCTTCATATTGTGTATGGCCAAATTGGCTTGGGTAAGTTTTCATACAAGATTCTGAAAATCTCAGCTTTGCCACTTAATCAGCTGTGAAATGAGTTATTTAGCACTTATGAGTCTCATCTGCATATTACCTTAACTGGTGATTGTGATTACTGGGATAATATTTGCACTGTCCTTAGAACAGCTCTCGGAACAATGGTCAGAATGCCAGCAGGCATTTGTTACCATTAAGATTTGTCCAACACGTTCTTGCTTGATCAGGTCCTGGATGAAGCCAGTGATGTTAGACATGCCCCCGCTGTAGGAGTCACAGAAACTGCAGTTGGTCTTTATGTGCAGCATGGGATGGCCTTCTTTCTCCATTTCTGCCTCAGCTGCAGAAGAGACTTCTGTGTCTGCCTGATGAACACCATAAAATAAATAAAAGATTTTGTTTAAATTTGCTCAGATTAGTTTCTGTTGTGGTGGTGGTGGTGGTGGTGGTGGTGGTGGTGTTCAAGTCGTGTCAGACTCTGCAACCCCATGAACTGCAGCACATCAGGCTTTCATAATCCAAAAGGAAAAAAAGCTATTTTCAAGGTCACTGCTTGAGCTAGTCACATCTTTTCAATGCTGTCAGTGGCATTTGATGTGGTTTTAATTGTCCTTGTCTTTCTTAAGATAAATTCTCACTGGGTGTCCTTTATATTGCACTCTCTTTTTCTTCCTGCAACAGTAAGAGACTGATTCTTTTCAGTCTCTTACTGGATTCACTTTTTCTCTTACCAAACTCTAAATGTTGAGCTCCTACAGGACTCAGTTGGCCTTCTCTTTATCTACATTTATTCCTAGTTATTTCATCTAGTTTGAGGGTATCAAGTGCTGTCTAATTAATTATTATCTATATAGTGATGATACCTAATTTTAATTTTTGGCTCAGCCTCCTCCCTGAGCTCCAGACCTGTATATCCAAGTGTATAATCAGTATGTCCTCTTGAATACCTATTAGGCATCTCAACTTCATGTTTCCAAAACTGAGCTCGTGATTTCTTCCAGGGTCTTCCTGATCGTCATAAATGGCATCAGTGTTTACCCGGTTGCCTGGGTTGGCACACTGGCGTCATGCTCGACTCTGCGCTTTCCCTGCCGTCCCATATCCCGTCCAGTGAGTGCTGCCAGTTCTGCCCTGTATTCCAGCTCTGACTGCTCTTCTCTGCTGCCTCCTGTCTTTGCCACTGCTGCTGTCAGTTGCCTGTCTGTCACTTGTTGGTTTCTCTGCTTGTGCCCTTGTCTGCTGTGGTCCCTTCTCTTTGTAGTGACCAGAAGGATACTTCTTGTGTGTCCTGTCACGTCACTGCTCTACTGTAAACTTGCCCTCTGGCTTCTGCTTGCACACTGAGTAAATACTACCTGAACACCCTTAGCGTGGCTCAGGGGGCCTTGCTTGATCTGGCCACTGGCTGCCCTTCTGACTCATCGCCTCTGTCTTCCCTCTCCTTTCCTCCCAGTCCCTCTCCTTACTGTTTAAGCATATATGCCTCAGGGCATTTGTACTTGTGGACTCCTCTGTCTGGACTGTCCTTCCCTTGGGTATTAATGTGGCACCCAAGCTCTTTTCAGCTGAAACTTTACCCAAGTGTTCTTTCCCTGGAGAGACTTGCCTTGCCCAAATTCAGAATACCCCTTCTTCTCCTCATGCTTGATTATGTTCTTCTTCAGTTTTATTTTTCCTTGTAGCACTCATTGCTGCCTGCAATTGTGCTTTATTTGTTAATTGTCTCCACAGTAAAATGTAAGCTCCACAAGCCAGGGATTTGTCTTATTTATACCTGTATCCCCAGGGCTTGGGAGAATGCCTGACATTGATAAATTTTTATTTTAGTTTGACAATGAATGAATAACTAATAGCAGCAACTATCGCCTGTTAGATGTTGAAAGAAATACAACTTACTTGGTTAGATGCAAAATACTGATAGTATATTTCTTTAAATTCAAGAGTTTTTTTTCATATTTTATTATTTGAAATCAAGTTGCATTTTATAATTGATATGTATATTTAATATAGTAGTTGTAACATCCTGAGCTGATATTAAATTAATTCATCAACTTCTCACCCTAGATTATAAGTTTTAAGCACTGTATTGGGTCTGTGAGGGTAAACAGTATATTACCCTCACATATACTGTGAGGGTAAACAGTATATTTCTAGTCCTCTTCAAATGTTTAATAACAGTAAATGCATAGTTTGTTGTTGGAAAATATTTTTTTCTCAACTGGATAGAGGGTTTTTTTTTGCTAATTATTCTTTGTTTTTCTGTAGACATTACTAAATGTCTCATACATTATTTCCTTTGTACTGTATACTGTAGATCATACTGCAAATACCATGTAGACACTGATTTTGATTCTTTTTGTTGTTAATCTTTTTTTTTAAACCATTTTACTACCTTTATCAATTTAGCAAAATATGCTGCTATGCAAAGTGTGACTTATTTTCTAAGTCATGTACTGTTAAAATCTTATGCTGTCTTAAATTTGCTCTTATTTTGGGAATTTTATTAATACATTAATCTTGATCCCATTGTCTTGTGTTCAGAATTTATCTTAATGTTTCCAGGAATACTGGAGTGGGTAGTCATTTCCTTCTTTAGGGGATCTTCCCAACCCAGGTATTGAACCTGAGTCTCCTGCACTGAGGGCAGATTCTTTACTGACTGAGTTTTCCAGGCAAGAATACTGGTATTCTTGCCAGTATTCTTGCCTGGAAAATCCTATAGACAGAGGAACCTGGTGGGCTATAGTCCATGGGGTTGCAAGAGTTGGACACGACTTAGCAACTAAACCACCACCAACTCTTTCCAGATGTTCTAAAAGTGCTAATGAACTTCATCCTAAAGTATGTAATTTTGCAACTCTTTTAAAAGTATATTTTATAACCTAATAGGCCTTTCTTGAAATAATTATTTTTGTAGTATGCTTATAGACAGAAAATACATTAAACATGCCTGGATTTTGTTATCTAAGGTAGTATATAATTCCTTAATATTTATGATGAGTAGACATTAGCCTGTCAATAATTTAGTTTTTTCTCTTTAACTTTAAGCCCTTTCTTTACATACAGATCGCTTATGTTTTGGTATCACTTAACAACTTGAATATCCAAGTTAGTTCAAAAACCTTGGAAAACTTTCAAAATTATAAATATTACCCATGGTTTCTCTGAACTTTAGAGAATATAGAAAAGTCTATGACAGGAACTACTAGGTGCTTTCTTATCCCTGTTTTTCTTAGGAAAAAGAGCAACAACAATAGTTAGATTGGAATTCTGCCACCCAAGTAAAGTTAATGTATCCTGCTGTGCTGTAGATGGCTGTCTGTGTTCTGGGTAGAAGTGTTGTGTGGTCTTGATGAGGAATCATCTTAGAGCAGGAGAGTACTCTTCCTCTTCACCCTTTTCCTCCGTGTTGGTGACTAGAATAGATATCTGTTGGATAGTGCCTCTCAGTCTCACTGGACTTGAGGATGAGGGTCATACTGTAAGGATGGCAGAGTGATAAACTAGGAGGAGTCTGGGTCGTTGATAGCTTCATGAAATCTTCATACCAACTCTGGGCGCCAGCCTTTAGACGTCTTTTAAGTGTGTAAGAAGAAAAGAAAACTTTTGTTTAAACCATTGTTCTTTGTAGATGATCATCTGTTATCCTGCTATACTGATATAAAAACTGCTTCCCTTCTTCTAGTCTTTCCCTGTGTCTGTTTATTTGATACATAACCATGCCTATACCACATGTACAAACTTATACAGAGCTAAAAAAAAACTGTTGATAGTGTATTTATATGTTTTCATCTCAATAGAAATAGCATATCCTCATTTTCTTATATCAAAATTATTTTTAGACATTTTAATATCTACTTAACATGACTATATACTATAGTTTGTTTAATTGGCCCATTATCTTTGACAATTATTTTCTTTAACTGTTTAGCAGTCTCTTGATCTATCTTAGGAGTATTTTGATCTGCATTTTAACTTGCTGAGTATATGTTGTGTTAAAGACAATATTTAAACACAGCACATGAAATTCACTTTCACTTCTCTAAGGGTTCTTCCCTTTGAAAAAGATGCCCTAGCTTTGCTACACCTTTGTTCTCCTGTAATCTCTTACACTTCTCTCTCATTTTGCACTTGGCATTCCTACTGTATTTACTTATTTTCTTCCATGCTTCCCTCATTTGCCCTTGAGGAGGGTCTGGAGCTGGGTTTGGTTATTCACTAGATATTTGGTTTACTCAGTTATCCTGGTCCCTCCAGGCAGTAACTCCATATTTTCCTAAGCTTGAGTTTCTTTATCTGTAAAGTAGGTATAGTATATTTTTCCACTCTAAGTATCTTGAGGATAAGTTAGATATTCCCTTGATATGGCTTAATACAGTACCAGACCCAAGGTCAATACTGCCTTTAAGTCTCTGCTCAGATTTCTTCTCTTCAATGACGCCTATCCTGGAACTATATTTAAATTGTAAACATCCCTTAGTCCCCCTTACTGTGTTTGCTCTATAGCATTTATCATTTCCAATACACTATATGATCATTCATTTATTTACCAGCCAGGTGTTGTTCACTATTGTTACTTCTCACCAGAGTGGATATTTCAGAGAAGGCTGGAATGCTAACCTTTTGTTTACTGCAGTATCCCAAGACCAACAGTGCCTGGCACACAGTACATGCTCAATAAATATTTGTTGAAAAGTAGTGATATCAGTATTCTTGCTTGGACAATCCGGGTGGGCTTCCGTCTACAGGGTCGCACAGAAAAGGACACGACTGATGCGACTTAGCAACAGCAGTGATATTAGTACAGTTAAGATGTTTTGAATGAACATGTTTGAGGAGCATTTTGTGATGTTCTGTTTATTTGTGCTTTCAGAGACTCTGTAAAAAGCATATATAAATTTTCCAGGCTCCAGAGGCTATTTTTCAGGGTCAATCTCCTGTCCTTGGTCATTATCTGCTATTGTTTTGGTATGGAGTCTTTGTTTCCCATCCTGTGCTTATCTCCTTTATTAGTTTTCTAAGGATGCCATTACAGAGTACCATAGACTTGACAGATTAAACAACAGAAGTCTATTTTCTGAGGATTCTGGAGGCTAGAAGTCCAAGATCAAGATGTCATCAGGGTTGATAATCTTCTGAGGGCTTCTCCTTGGTCTGTAGATAGCCATCTTCCCTGTGTGTCTTCATGTCCTCCATCCTAATCTCCTCTTCCAATAGGGACACCAGTCATAATTGAATTAGGGCTCACCCACATGACCTCTTTTTTCCTTCAGTTGCCTCTTTAAAGCCCTTCTGGACATCACCAGATGGTCAACACCGAAATCAGATTGATTATATTCTTTGCAGCCAAAGATGGAGAAGCTCTATACAGTCAACAAAAACAAGACCAGAAGCTGACTGTGGCTCAGATCATGAACTCCTTATTACCAAATTCAGACTGAAATTGAAGAAAGTAGGGAAAACCGCTAGACCATTCGGGTATGACCTCAATCAAATCCCTAATGATTATACTGTGGAAATGAGAGGTAGATTTAAGAGCCTAGGTCTGATAGAGTGCCTGATGACCTATGGAATGAGGTTCGTGACATTGTACAGGAGATAGGGATCAAGACCATCCCCATGGAAAAGAAATGCAAAAGGCAAAATGGCTGTCTGGGGAACAAATAGCTGTGAAAGAAGAGAGGCGAAAAGCAAAGGAGAAAAGCAAAGATACAAGCATCTGAATGCAGAGTTCTAGAGAATAGCAAGAAGAGATAAGAAAGCCTGCCTCAGTGATCAGTGCAAAGAAATAGAGGAAAAGAACAGAATGGGAAAGACTAGAGATCTCTTCAAGAAAATTAGAGATACCAAGGGAAGATTTCATGCAAAGATGGGCTCGATAAAGGACAGAAATGGTCTGGACCTAACAGAAGCAGAAGATATTAAGAAGAGGTGGCAAGAATACACGGAAGAACTGTACAAAAAGATCTTCCACGACCCAGATAATCATGATGGTGTGATCACTAATCTAGAGCCAGATATCCTGGAATGTGAAGTCAAGTGGGCCTTGGAAAGCATTGCTATGAACAAAGCTAGTGGAAGTGATGGCATTCCAGTTGAGCTGTTTCAAATCCTGAAAGATGATGCTGTGAAAGTGCTGCACTCAATATGCCAGCAAATTTGGAAAACTCAGCAGTGGCCACAGGACTGGAAAAGGTCAGTTTTCATTCCAATCCCAAAGAAAGGCAATGCCAAAGAATGCTCAAACTACCGCATAATTGCACTCAAAGTAATGCTCAAAATTCTGCAAGCCAGGGTTCAGCAATACTTGAACCAAGAACTCACTGATGTTCAAGCTGGTTTTAGAAAAGGCAGAGGAACCAGAGATCAAATTGCCAACATCTGCTGGATCATGGAAAAAGCAAGAGAGTTCCAGAAAAACATCTATTTCTGCTTTATTGACTATGCCAAAGCCTTTGACTGTGTGGATCACAATAAACTGTGGAAAATTCTGAAAGAGATGGGAATTCCAGACCACCTGACCTGCCTCTTGAGAAACCTATATGCAACAGGAAGCAACAGTTAGAACTGGGCATGGAACAACAGACTGGTTCCAAATAGGAAAAGGAGTACGTCAAGGTTGCATATTGTCACCCTGCTTATTTAACTTCTATGCAGAGTACATCATGAGAAATGCTGGGCTGGAAGAAGCACAAGCTGGAATCAAGATTGCCAGGAGAAATATCCATAACCTCAGATATGCAGATGACACCACCCTTATGGCAGAAAGTGAAGAGGAACTAAAATGCCTCTCGATGAAAGTGAAAGTGAAGAGTGAAAAAGTTGGCCTAAAGCTCAACATTCAGAAAACAAAGATCATGGCATCTGGTCCAATCACTTCATGGCAAATAGATGGGGAAACAGTGGAAACAGTGTCAGACTTTATTTTTTGGGGCTCCAAAATCACTGCAAATGGTGACTGCAGCCATGAAATTAAAAGACGCTTACTCCTTGGAAGAAAAGTTATGACCAACCTAGATAGCATATTGAAAAGCAGAGACATTACTTTGCCGACTATGGTCCATCTAGTTAAGGCTATGGTTTTTCCAGTGGTCATGTATGGATGTGAGATTTGGATTGTGAAGAAGGCTGAGCATCGAAGAATTGATGCTTTTGAACTGTGTTGTTGGAGAAGACTCTTGAGAGTCCCTTGGACTGCAAAGAGATCCAACCAGTTCATCCTGAAGGAGATCAGCCCTGGGATCTCTTTGGAAGGAATGATGCTAAAACTGAAACTCTAGTACTTTGGCCACCTCATGCGAAGAGTTGACTCACTGGAAAAGACTCTGATGCTGGGAGGGATTGGGGGCAGGAGGAGAAGGGGATAACAGAGGATGAGATGGCTGGATGGCATCACGGATTCAGTGGACGTGAGTCTGAGTGAACTCCAGGAGCTGGTGATGGACAGGGAAGCCTGGCGTCCTGCGATTCATGGGGTCGCAAAGAGTTGGGCATGACTGAGCAACTGAACTGAACTGAACTTAAAGCCCTTATCTCCAAATATAATCATATTTTGTACTAGGAGACTAGGACTTAAACATAGGAATTTTGACATTTGGGCATGGAGCCAGGACAATTCAGTTCATAACACCTTTTCTTTCTCTGACTAGCCCTTTCTGTAAGTTGCATGATGGGACAGTCTATCTGAATTTTCTTGTTTGATTTCACTTTTGGACTCTTGTCTTTTTGATGACCTTTTCCTTAAAGCCTTTAGTTGGCTGGTTTTCTCCTAATATCCAACCCTGGGACCAGTCTGTATTTCCCGAAGTCTTTCAGAAAATGAGGTTCAGAGGAAAGATAGTGTTCATGCCTGATTTACTCACAGTCCTGTGGACATAACAGTTTGGTTTAGTTTTGGAGGATCATGGGTCAAAAATGGACAGTATACAGAAAAGATTATCCTGTTACATGTTTGCCAGGACAGTAGATTAATTTGGATATTATATTCTCCCCAAATAACATAGCCATTAAATAGCTAAAGAAAAACAGATTTACAATGAAAAAATGATAAATCCACAGTTGGAATTGATACATATAAATGTATAAGTTAGCCTGTATTCATGAGTTCCACATCCTTAAATTCAACCATTGTGACTCGAAAATATTTGGGAAAGGCATTTTGAAGAGAGTTCTAAAAAGCAAAACTTAGCATTTACATTTGTATTTACAACTGTCTACATATCATTTACATTGTATTAGGTATTATAGATAATGTAGAGATGATTTAAAATGTATGGGAGGACATATATAGTTTATATGCAAATACTACATCATTTTTATTCAGAGGTGTGTAGTTCAAGCCAGTACTTTTTCTGCTGTATCATACACCAGGATAACTTGCAGGTTAAAACAGATTGCTTTGCCTTACTCCCTGTCCGCACTGGGTTTCTGGTTCAGTAGATCTGGGGTGACCTGAGCATTTACCTTTCCAACAATCCCAGGAAACTGATACTGCTGGACTGGGGATCACACTTTCAGAGTCACTGGATCAAACAATTAAAAATGAAAAATTAATAAAAACTTACAAGACCTTGACAGCAGTTAACAGATCTGATGTAACGGACATATTAGTCCTGAACCCAGCAATTAGAAAATAAACCATATTTTCAATCATACAGTGACTGTTTTCAAAGTGGATCATATATTGTGGCATCAAGCCAACTCCGTAAGCACCAAATATTGATGTAATACAGACATTTTTGATCACTGTATAGTTAAAAACATGTGATGGCAGAGAACCCTTCATCCTTAGACACAGGGCACGGCCGGAAATGCAGTCACTTCCTCGCCCGTCTCATATTACACATTCGTGAACCTGGTGCAACAGAAGGTGCCAACCTTTTGTTGACAACCTGCTTCTAGGTCAGAGTTTCATACATAGCAGAGCAGCTTCTTTGCAGCAATCTATTGAAAGCCAACCCTTGACACAAGAGTTTGAAAAAGAAAAAAACATTGATAAATAACTTAAAAACCTCATGTATCTGAAAAGTATTTTTACAGAATTCTCTACTTCTAAGTAATTTCTTGATAGCTTTCTGTAGAGGGCCTGAATTCTGTCTCTAACTTAATGAACAAGAGATCTGAAGCACATTTGGCACAGTGTTAAGAATGGACAAACAGGGATGGTGGTTTCATTAGTGTTTGTGTTATGTTACTCTGCAGTTTTTGTTTGTTTTAAGTGTTTCTAATTCTAAAAATAAGTGGTTTATAAGCCTATACCTATATACATGAACTCTCTGTGGGAGGGCCAAACAGAGACATTTTCCTAGACTTATGGACCCAGAACATTAACCACCAAAGGAACCTGTTTGAAAGAATTATAAAATCAGAAAACTCAGAATCCATTTCACTTCACTAAATATCCTTAGATCTTCAGCTATGAAAACTAGAATGTGAATGCAAGCAGGGAGTTTGTGATTTGCACTTTGTGATCTACTGAGAACAAAAGGCAGCCGCCATGGAATACAACATTGACTCATGTTTGAAAAATAGGTATACTGATAAAGGAAATCTGGCATTCCCAAAATTAGTCAGTAAAGCTTTTTATTGCAATGCTTGAAATTCTATAAAAATACAGGTCTACAGTATTTTGTACGTGTGTCACAATAAGTACTGTGAACAAAGCTAAGTTAATCATTTTATTGATTGAGAATATTTTATTCATATAAAATACTATTACACTATTATTGTAATTAATGATAATACTTTACATTTGATTTTACTTATATAAGCTTTAGGTACAAAATGTAGACCTTGTATTAAATTTATATCCTAGATTATAAATGCCCATTTAAAAGAAATCTTAAAAAAAAATCTTTAATGCTACTATATTTCATCTTAAATTGTCTCCTGTGAAAATAGGTTTTAGTTACCCTAGGGTTTATACAAATGAATTTGATTAAGTTTCTACTTTTACAGCATTAAATATTAAGCTTCTCTGAATACAAAAGAAAGGTGAATAAAATTTCTTAGCACTAATGACTAATATTTATCAGAAAACAGTTGATTGAAAGTGCAGTGGCTTATGCATTATGAACAAAATTCTGTTTTTAGAAGCAGACCAGCCATGTACTTCATTCAGGCTGCAGCAAAACAAGCTGACCTAAAGTAGTGTGTTTTTGTTTGTTTGCTTGTTTTTATTTTTCTCTTAGTTTTGGAAATAGTATGATTTTGATGACTTCGGTCATCATGAGAAAAAAGGGTACTTAATTGCCTTTCTTTTCTTCTTTTCTATATAGTCACTGTGTTTATTGGAATTACTTAGGGTGTGGAGGTGCATGATCCTGTTATTCAGTTCTTAGGACCATTTAAAGTCTAAATTCAACCAAAGATCTTTTACGGTGCAAGGAACTAGATGGAATCATTTTATACTCACTGCCAGAAGCTTAGCTAACCATCCTAGTGAGAGGGCTATGATTGTGACTTTATTTTTTTGCCTTTATTTTTCTGAGCTCCAAAATCACTGCAGATGGTGACTGCAGCCATGAAATTAAAAGACTCCTGCTCCTTGGAAGAAAAGCTATGACCAACCTAGACAGCATATTAAAAAGCAGAGGCATTACTTTGTCAATAAAGGTCTGTCTAGTCAAAGCTATGGGTTTTCCAGTAGTCATTTATGGATGTGAGAGTTGGACTATAAAGAAAGATGAGCACCAAAGAATCAGCGCTTTGAAACAGTGGTGTTGTGGAAGACTTGAAAGTCCCTTGGACTGCAAGGAGATCCAACCAGTCCATCCTGAAGGAAATCAGTCCTGAATATTCATTGGAAGGACTGATGTTGGAGCTGAAACTGCAATACTTTCGCCACCTGATGCAAAGAACTGACTCCTTGGAAAAGACCCTGATACTGGGAAAGATTGAAGGCAGGACGAGAAGGGGATGACAGAGGATGAGAGGATTGGATGACATGAGTTTTAGCAAGCTCCAGGAGTTGGTGAAGGATGGGGAAGCCTGGCATGCTGCAGTCCATGGAGCCACAAGGAGTCGGACACGACTGAGTGATTGAACTGAACTGTGACTTTATTATATTTTTTAAGAGTATTTTGTGGAATCATACGGCCTGCCATTTCTTCCTCTAACTTACTTGCTACTAAACTTCATCCTAACCCTGTCTAGGTCACTCATATATGGCCTTCCCACCTGCTGGTCTTTTCACTGGTCCCAAGGAATGCTTGTTTCATTGCTTAACCCCATCTGGGCTTCATTATTCCCACTTGCTCCCCTATTGAAAGTGAACCCTCTGATAACACTGGTCTTCCTCCCTGAGCCCTCTTCAAGGAGGTAGGTTTCCTTGCTGCCTCTGATTTAAGATAGGGAGATGTTGACAAACCTTTGCTCCCAGGGGCTGAGTCTTGGATATGTGATTTTTCAGCAGTTCCTCTGAGCATTTTGACTGTTTACTGATGCCAGCTGCTGCTGTTCACCTTCATTAGTGCAGTCTGGTGACCTCTTAAGGCATTGTTGTAACTCCCAAGGCTGTAAGGACATAAGCTATATGTCTACAACGTGTCATTATTGTTCTTCAAGATCCTCAATACCAGTGATCACTTTTCTAGGCAGTAATTTTATAGTAAACATCCCTGGATTCCATTCTACTCTTGATTACTGTATTAGTTTTCCAAGTTCACTGTCTGGTTTAAGACTGAATGGTTCAGAATATTCTGTGACTCCTTAAGATTTACCAAATAGAATATCAAAACCTCAGTTTGACAGTCCAGGTTCAGCATGTCCTCCACCCCCATTCATCTCAGATTTACTGTCTAAACACCTTTACTTTCCAGCTGGCTGGAGTATGTTTCCAGGCACAGTCCATTTGTTTGAAATATCCCTCTCCCTCCAGTCTGTTTGAATTTAGTCATGCTCCAGTGAAAACCTGCCATAAACACCACCTTCTCAGTGAAGCCTCTCTTGATTGCCTCATCTGGAGAGTCCTGTCTTCCAGTCCCCTGTGGTCTTTGGTGGTGGTGGTTTAGTCACTAACTCGTGTCTGACTCTTGCGATCCCGTGGATTGTAGTCTGCCAGGCTCCTCTGTCCATGGGATTCTCCAGGCAAGAATACTGGAGTGGGTTGCCATTTCCTTCTCCAGAGGATCTTCCCGACCCAGGAATCAAACCCAGGTCTCCTGCATTGCAGGCAGATGATTTACCAACTGAGCTATGGGGGAACCCCTGTGGTATTTAGTTCATATCTTTTTAAGTGCTAGGAGAAATATCACCAACCTCAAATATGCAGGTGATACCACTCTAATGGCAGAGAGTGAAGAGGAGCTAAAGAGCTTCTTGATGAGGGTGAAAGAAGAGAGTGAAAAAGCTAGCTTACAGCTCAGCATTCAAAACCAAGATCATGGCATATGGTCCCATCACTTGATGGCAAAGAAAAGGGGGAAAAGTGGAAACAGTGACAGATTTTCTTTTCTCGGGCTCCAAAATCACTGAGGGCAGTGACTGCAGCCACAAAATTAAAAGACGCTTGCTCCCTGGAAGGGAAGCTATGACAATCTTAGTGTATTAAAAAGCAGAGGCATCACTTGGTCGACAAAGGTCTGTATAGTCAAAGCTATGTTTTTTTTTTTTTTTCATTAGTTATGTATGGATGTGAGAGTTGGACCATAAAGAAGGCTGAGCACCAAAGAATTGATGCTTTTGAACTGTTGTGCTGGAGAACACCCTTGAGAGTCCTTTGGGCAGCTGGAAGATCAAACCAGTCAATTATGAAGGAAATCAGCCCTGAATATTCATTGGAAGGACTGATGCTGAAGCTCTAATACTTTGGCCACCTGATGTGAAGAGCTGATTCATTGGAAAAGACCATGATGCTGGGAAAGACTGAGGGCAAGAGAAGAAGGGGACGACAGAGGATGAGATGGTTGGATAAGTGACTTAGTGGACATGAATCTGAGTAAATACTAGGAGACAGTGGAGGACAGAGGAGCCTGGAGTGCTGCAGTTTGTGGGGTTGCAGAGTTGGACATAACTTAGCGACTGAACAACAGCAAAAGAAAGTTGTATTTATTATACCTTTTATTTCTAGAGTGTTTTATTGGGTTTTGTGATGGCATGAAATATGAAAAGATGTCTTGGACCTCAGGAAGAATATATTATTGGTTTTGCCTGAATTTTAAAATACTATCTCCAAAAGGCAAGCCCAGAGGTGACAAACTTTGAGAGTTTGGTCAGTTAGCACAGATTGAGGAAAGGAGTCTTTGAACAAGAAACAACAGATTTTTAATTAAAGTTGGTCTAAAATAACAATCAGTTGCTTTAAATCTGTGCTGTTACGCCTGTTGAGGTAAACTGTGCTATGTAATTATAAGATTTTTTACCCAATAAAAAGGCAAAAGCCAAACCTGTCATCCAGTAAAGGCAAGAAATAAAATGTGAGCTGGAAAATGTTATTAGTGTTCCATCAGCACAAGCTGCTAAGTAAAAGCAATTAAGAGTTTTGATCTTTTCATTTTTAACTGCTCCAGTAGTTACTACAAAATAAATTTTTTTTTTATTGCATTCGAACAGCATTCACAGCATGAGTACATTTTTAATTAAGTGTACTTGTTCATATTCATTTGTTTGTGTTTTTTGTGTGTTAATATTAATCAAATTGTAAAGTCACTAGTGGAAAAGGTAAGTTCAAGAAAAAAAGTAGGTCTCTCTATAGCATTATGGACTAGCAGGTAGTAATTCATAGCATTTAAAAGCATTGACTCTGGAACCCACTTCCTGGCTGTGACTCTTAGCTGTACCATCTTCAGCTGTATGACCTTTGGCTAATTAGCAGATATGAGTCAGTTTCCTTCTTCCTACAATGGGGATAATATTTACTTCTTAGGATGTAACAGGATTGATGAAATAATCCTTTGTAAAATGTTTAGTGAATTGCTAGGTAGGACACATAATGATTGACATGTAATGTTAGTAACTTATTGTTACTGCTTTTTATGTTTTTTTTTAAAATTTATTTTTATTTGTTTAGTTTTGGCTTTGCTAGGTTTTCGTTGCTGCGTGTGTTTGTCTCTAGTTCCCGGGAGCAGGGGCTACTCTAGTTGCGGTGCATGAATTTCTCATTGTGGTGGCTTCTCTTGTTAGTTGCGCTTCTCGGGCTCTAGAGCATAGCCTCAATAGCTGTGATGCTTGGGCTTAGTTGCTGTGGAGCATGTGGGATCTTGGATCAGGGATCAGACCCATGTCTCTTGTATTAGCAGACAGTCTTTACGACAGACAACCAGGGAAACCCTGTTAATTGCTTTTTGAATAAATATTTTATACAGTAGTGCCACTAATATTTAGTTAAATAGAAAACAATAGTGTTGGGAGAAGAATCATTTACATGTAAATTATCTGTAAACTAGAAGACCAAAGATTAAATTATTAAGAATGTGCTTTGGTTAAATTGCTTTGTCCTAAGACTTAGGGCAAGCTAAACCTGGAACTTAGTTACCTGTGAGGACTAATGAAGAAGATCTTATTGTTTGATGTTTGCTCTGGATGAAAGAGCTAGACAGAATTATCTCACAGTGAAAAAACAATCAGTGAAAAAATCAAGCCTCTATTTCAAACAAAACAAGAAAAGTGAGACAATAGTATGTTAACACAAGCAAACTAAATAAATAGTACAGCTATATTTTGCCCAAATCACAACTTGGATTTATGAGTTTTCCCAGCCAAAACAATGAATGGCTGATACCTTCTGTCTCCATTAGAACCATTTTCATGAAACTTATTAATAATTTTTTTCCCTGAGAAAACCTGCTTTAAAAGATTTGAGTAGTTTAAACCAAATTAAAGGTTTAGGAATCCATATAATTTAGTATTAAAGCCCATATAATTACTTTTAAAAGGAAGAATAGGTCTATTGCAGTAGGAGATCTGTAGAGAAACTCCAATGGGAAGATAGAGGACTTGCTCGTTCAGAAGAGAGCTGTCTTCCTTGCTCTGTATTTTATCTTGAGAGGTTTGAATAGCTACTCTCCTGAGAGTTTTTCATTTTCTTTTTCTTTCAAACTCACTACTATCTATTCAGTAATGGGTCTGATGGATAGAAAATGGAAGAGTAAAGGCATAGATTTTTATATATGAAATTGAAATTGGTTGAATTCCACAAATAGCGATTTCAATGTATAGGAAATAAATCAACTAAAGTTTTTTCAGAGATAATACAGAAAATGGATAAATAGGGTCACTTGTACAGAGTCCTGTGTTATACATATTCTTATACTGAAATGCTTCCTACTTTATGGGGAAGGAAAGACTCTTCAATTCCTTCTGTTCTGGAAGCAACAATAAATATCTGACATCATCAGAATCCATTTCTTCTGAGGCACTCTGCCTTTGGGTTGTGAGTAATGGTTTTTATTTCAGTAGATATATTGAAGAAAGGAAGTTGCCGTTCCCATTCTGGGCAGCTCAATGTCAAAATGAAATCTTAGTTTCACTGCTGCTGTTGAAACCCTTTAGAATTTGTGTGTGTGTGTGTGTGTGTGTGTATAGGTTAACAAACTTATAAAAGAATAGAATTTTGAAGATTATTTTGCCTAATGTACTATTTTATTACACATAAATGGAAAATGAGGTTTAGTAACTTATTGTAGTTACATAGGTAATGGCAGGATGTTTGACGTGTAGAACTATATAAGGAACTATTAAGTCTTCCACATAATTGCCAAAAGAATAATACAGGCTAGAGAAAGACTCATTAGGTGCTACCTTTCAAAACTGGATTGTTTCCAACTTCTATATTTTTGAGATACATTATATTTTAAAAATATTTTACAGATCATGAATTATAGGGAAATATATTTTGTCCTTATAATATATTTACTTTTATATAACATTTTTCAGTTGTACATGCAATTAGTATTTCCACCTTCTCTGAAAGCTTAAAAATGTAAGATACCTCAGTAATAAGAAAGACTGACTCGAATAAAGAAGGAGGCATATATATGTGATATGTATATACCTAACTGTGATACCCAGGTACAAATAAGATAAAGTAAAATACTACAGATGGGTCAGTTGATAAAATATATAATCATATAGGTTATGGTGGTCCTAATGATGATGGATAATGTTACCTTAATAAAAGTGATAAATATTTTTATAAATATTTATATAAATATTTTTATAGTACAAAATAAAAAAGTGCCACTGAAGATGAAGTGATGAATCCTAAATTTTATTGATAATAATCAAGGATGTAAACAGTTACTTTGAGGAGCACTTGGTTCAGTGCAAAGAAGGAATTAGTCCAGTTCTTATTTTTCTCTTAATTTTCTTTGAGATAGTTACAAATAAGGGGGCCATTTCAAAAAAATCTTGGGAGAAAAATAATCCATTTATAAGAATTTGAATTTATTGTGCTAGTCAATAAGGAAAAAATAGATAAGCTTTACTACCTTTAAATTAAAGTCCTTCTGTAATAAAGGATACTGTGAATAAAGCTAAAGCCAACTTTGTCTGAGAAAGAGCAACGTATATGACAGACAAATAGAAAAAGTTTTTTAGATCAGTAAGAATATAAACTAGCCAGTGGAGGAATTGGCGAATGATAAATGAATTAAGGAAGAAGAAAACTGAACAATTAAGGAACTAGTAACCAAGGAAATGCATAAAAAGAGTAAGAATACCAGTTCATAGCCTTGAACAAGGTCTTCCCTAGTGGCTCAGGTGGTAAAGAATCTGCCTGCAGTGCAACAGACCCGGGTCCGATCTTGGGTCGGGAAGATCTCCTGGAGGAGAGAATGGCTACCCACTCCAGTATTCTTTGCTGGAGAATTCCATGGACAGAGGAGCCTGGCAGGCTACTGTCATGGGGTTGCAAAGAGCTGGACACGACTGAGTGACTTTCACACAAACACAGCCTCGAACAAAATTTGAAGGTTTGGACAATATGCATTAGGGAAAATTTGATGAGGCATCTGGTAGGGATAACTGTGTAGTGGGTGAAAGTGTGAATTTGTATACAACCGCTTTGGAAAAGCATCTGGCCATATATATAGTGAGGTTGAAAAATACACATGTGCATTGAACCAGAAGCTTCTGTAAATAAGTCCAAAGAGACATGTACAGGTATGTTGATACAGCATTTTTTTTTAATGATGAAAAAGAGAAAGAAAGAATACAGTATGTTTATAGGATAGATATAGCTAGAAATGAAAAGTAATGGCCCATATACATACATATATTACACGCACAAATCCCCTAAGCATAATTTTGAGTGGCAAAGCAACATACTTACAGAGCATAACATGTATGTACATAAAAGGTAATTCTATGAATGTCAGTTGTGAACACCTATAACAAGTGATGACTGAATAATCATTGGATGATTAATACATTGGCTGGAAGAACACAGCATATTTAGGAAGAGATGGCTACAAATGAGAACAAACGGGACTTAAAAATTAAAGACCCCTACACAGAATGTGAAATAAAAAGCATTTTATTGACTGTGATTGAGAAGAGCATGATTGGATCATGTTCTGCTACTAATGTATTTGTGACCTTAAACTGTCTGGCCTTGCTTTCCTTGCCTACAAACCAAGACAATGATAAATACTTCTTATAAACTTGAAAATTTAATGAGCTTTGTAATTGTATGACTCTAGGTCTGTTTTGTAAACTTTATCTCAGTTTCCTCATCTGTAAAATGGAAACTGTGAGTAGTCCCGACTTAACAGGATTGTTCTGAAGAGTATTTGAAATAGTCCATGCTATGCCTAGCATGTATGCTTAAATATATACATACTTGAGTAAGACTGAACTCTAAATGTTAGCTACTTCAGTCATAAATTTATGAACTAAACTGACTCTGGGATACTTCAGTCATAAATATTTTCCTCTTTGGAAACTACTTTTAGGTAACAAATTTTTCTAGGATGTTACAATAAACTTGATATATATGACCCCCAGGGACTTGCATCTTACATCATGTAAACTGATCATATTTTTGTCTAAATTTTGATTACATCATAGTTTTTTATTTAGAAAGGAATATATATTATATATCTGAAATAAGGAAAAATTTTGAACATTGTGTTACATGTGATTTTTTTTTCTGTGTGTTGATTAGAAGGTTGACTGTCTACTTGAACAATGTCCTTTATTAAAGTCTGCTGATTGTTATGGTTAAATATTCACAGGCTTGACTAATAATGGGAAAAAAAATCTATTGAGAAGAAAAATTGAGAGTTGGCCTTTAATCCTCTTAAGAGGAGAATGGAGACACATGCAGTACCTCCAGGGCAGACCTGACTTAATTCTTAGATATGATTCAGTAAAATATAGATTTCTTAAATGAGAAGATTTGACAATGTGCATAATTTAATTGTACAAAGACAAACTCTTCTCGGGTGTCTTCTTGGCAAATGAAGGCCCATTAAGGCATGTTTCAATACACTCGCAGGGGTGGAGGATAGGGAGGGGGAGGGACAATTTGTAGTACACTGTATCTACTTTATGGCTACTGATTTTAAACAAATTTCAGATTACCCTTATTGTCTAATCATATGTTTGGGAGGATGGGCTATTTATGAGATGTTAGCTTTCCAGATGCTCGAACAATGTGCTTTAAATGCTGTATTCATAAACCAGCCCCCAAAATGCAGCAGATTAGCTGTTTCTAATCTTTGAATTCAGAACAAATGTTAGAAAAGGAACACTTGCAGAGCTGTGTAGTCTCTATTACCTCATTAAAATGTATTTATAAATGAAGTAGACAGAGGAGCAAATGTCTGCACAAAACATTGCTACTTCATTAATATTTTTTATTACAAAAGCACTTTCTATGAAATCTGTCAGCCTAAAGGAAATAAGTGCATCAGTTGTCTTTCATTTTTGTGTTTTGTTTATTTTCCCTGATACACAAAGGCAAGTTTAAAAGAAACATTTTAGCAGTAAATATGAACTTAGTAAAATAAAGAAAGAGTACACGTGACTAGAACAACATCTGTTTCAAAGTATGCATAATGCTAGAATTCAAGTGGGGAAGTTGTCTGAACTTAAAGCAGGTTCTGTTTTTCTTAAATGTGAGGGTTCTGTGTTAGTGGAGAAATATTACACTGTGATGGGCTTCATGCCTAAGGGTAATTCTGTAAAAGAAGATTTCCTGTTATATCAAGAATGGATAGAAACAGACATACAACAAACAAATCATCTTTCCTCTCTCTCCAAATTAGAAATTTTAAAATACTTAGGTTTAAAAACTACATAACAGAAAAGTTTTTTTTTTTTTTGAAGAAGGGAGTAAAAATACTCTGAGTGATACTGAAATGATGATACCTGTTATTGCCCATGAATATGGCCCATAGAATGTAACACCAAGAATGTATCCTAAGGTAAACTGTGGACTTCAGGTGATAATGATTTGTTAGTGTAAGTTTATAGTTGCGATCAATGTATACTTTGGTGAGGGATATTGCTAATAGAGGAGATTGTGCAGGTATGGGGCAGGGAGTTTGTATAAATCTCTCTGTACCTTCCTCACTTCTGTTGAGGAAGTGATCTTAAAAAGTAGTCTTTATCTTTATCAAAAGTGAAATTTAAAAGCATATATGACACTCTTCCCTATTGCATTTGTATAAGGCAGTGTATTTTGGATTCTACTTAAGAAGGATCTGATAGTGAACTACCTGAAAAAATAATGTAATAGATCTTGTTTTAAATGTGGACCTTATTCCACTTATCTATTTCTGTGTAACAATCATCCCCAAATTTAATGACATTAAACAGGTTTTCAAAAATTATGTTAATAAATTCTGTAGCTCAGGATTAGGAAAGGGCACAGGAGTTTTTTTGGTCTCTGTTCCGTGATGTTTGTGGTCTCAGCTAGGAAAAATCAAGTGGCTGGGGTTTAGAGGCATTTGGAGGCTTTTTAGTATTATGTCTGGCTCCCTGGCAAGATAACTGAAGACTGTCTATGTCCATGCCATGTGGTTTAGGCTTCTCACAACATGGCAGCTGGCTTCCAAGAGAGGTCTCCTAAGAATGGTGATGCCCAAAGGAAAGGGAGGTCCTTTGTCTCTTAAGGAGAAGCATAGCAAATTACATATTATTACTTAACTGCACTCTATTGACTGAAGCAATAACAGGCCTGTCTAGATTCAGGGAAAGAGTTCCAGACTCCACTTCCTTTTCTTTTTTTAAAAATTAATGTTTTAATCGGAGGATAATTTCTTTACAATGTTGTGGTGGGTTTTGCCATACATTGACGTGAATCACCCATGTGTGTACATGTGTCTCCGCATCCTGATCCCCTCCCCACCTTACTCCCCACCCTGTCCCTCTGGGCTGTCCCAGGCCACCAGCTGTGAGTGCCCTGCTTCATCCACCAAACTTGCAGTGGTCCTCTATTTTACGTAGGGTAATAAACATGTTTCAATGCTGTTCTCTCAAATCATCCCACCCTTGCCTTCTCCCACATAATCCAAAGTCTGTTCTTTACATCTGTCTCTTTTGTTGCCTTGTGTATAGGATCATCATTATTGTCTTTCTAAATTCCATATATATGCATTAATATACTGTATTGGTGTTTCTCCTTCTGAGTTACTTCACTCTGTATAACAGGATCCAGTTTCATCCACCTCATTAGAACTTACGCAAATGTGTTCTTTTTATAGCTGAGTAATATTCCATTGTATATATGTACCCAAACTTCCTTATCTTCTTGTCTGCCAATGGACATCTGGGAGACTCCACTTCTTGATGGGAGTGTTGCCAAAATATTGGTGGTACTTTTCAGAAAGTTACTGTTGATCCACAGTCCAGTCTTTAAAACCCCACTTGATACAATGCAACTGAAGTATAAATCAAGCCATGTCATGATTCCTTTTATAATCTTTATATAATACCCCCTTTAGAAATGAGATCCATACCTGTGTATAAAGTTGCTTTAAAAGTCTTTATGATCTGGAAAATATGTTTTTCTCATTCTTTATTCCATTGAAATTGATGCCACTTCTACTAGAGGGTATTTTCACTGCCTCATGGCAGTGACTTTCTCTCACACACATACATTCATACAAATCATACATACACACTCACGCACACACATTCAAAGATATGGCTCTTAGCCTAACCAGGTGCTTCTTATTGTTTGTCAAGTATCAGTTACAGTATCACCTTTTCAGACCTTATACCTGCCACACATCCTGCTTTCTATACATCCTGCTTTCTTTTTGTTGTAGTAATCATGGCATTACAAAGAAACAGTGTTTTTATACACAATTTTTCCATATTTTTCTAAATAAGTCTTTATTCTCATTTCATCAGGAGGCATCCATTACATTTCCTGACACATTTGAGAAAAATCTCTCTTCTGAAACTCAGAAAAAAACACTTTACCTTTGGATTCCTCACTGAGGAAAACTAGAGACCCGCTAGATTTTGGAACCAAAAGTATTATCTCCATTTGGAAAAGTCTTATATACAGTGAAATTTTAAAATATGGATGTTCTGGTCCTCCCATAGGTTCCCCTGTTGAAGTACTTAATTCTTTGGCTTTTTCAGTATGTTCTTACAAGTGGATGACTACTGAGTTTATGTCCAGTTGAAGTAAAAAATATCTTGTCATCATTACTGACAAATTCTGGGCTATTTGTAACCACAAGTTTCTCTTAATTAAAAACAAACCTCGACCAGACACATCCTGTTATCTACATAGGGATTTCGTATGGCCAGTTATATAAACTATCTCCAAGTCATTTAAAATGACAACCAGTTAAAGAATATACTTGACAGAGTTCCTGGTTCATTGGTATGACGAATATATTTCTTGCACATTAATATACTCCACTGATGTCAGTCAAGTTGTTTGTTTTTCAAGTAACATTTCGACAGGTCATTTGATACATCAGTTACAATCAGAGAGACTTAAGGTTGTGCCTAATTATTGGTATACGGCCCTAAACAGAAAATGATACTGACTCTAAATTGAGTTCCTATGGATAGATCTCATTTAGTAGGGAAAAGAATGCGCCACAAAGTGTTGCTGCCTCTTAAAAAAATTGTGGTTCTTGAAGTGGGGGTGGGAGAATCAAGTTTACTTATGACATCATGTTGCTTGTTCAGAATGCTAAGATATAGTTCCCACCTTTATTTTTTTCTGAGTGGAAATTGTGAACGCCTGTTTTGGAAACTTGGACAAAACGTTATTTAGTTTAGTCTGCTGCCACTAAGTTTGATTTTTGTAGCCTTTGGCAGAAGGTAGCAAGTATGACAGAGGCTGTTTCTCTAAAATGAATAAAGGAGCATTAGGACCTTCGGATCCCATTCCTTCCATTTAAGAACTTTCCAAATACAGAATTGTGTGCCCTGACCATAACTGATAACTCATTTAAAATTTACACAAACTGATTAAAATATGCATGAACCTCCAGCAGTGTTTTCCAACTGTGTGTCTTCTGATTAAACTGAATGCGTGCATTGTGTCCGAGAATATGCTGGCTTATGGAAAACTGGGGGTTTCCTAAGGCTCACCCTCAGAGTTCTCAAATGGAACATTTGGAAAGCCAAAATACACAATGGAAAATACACACAATCTTGCTGTTTCCAATTAAGAGTGGGCTTCTGTTTCTTTGACTTCAGCAGGTGGCTATTCATCATTAAGATGGAAAAATGTTTATTAACATGATATATTTTGAAATGGTTACAATTGAGAATCAAAGACTCAAAACCATTTTTCCCTCTTCCATCAACAACTTATAAAGATCTCATCCTGATATTTCTGTCCTCTGATTACCTAAGAGCTTAAAAAGTGGACTTGACCTTCCTTTTCATGTCAGCTCTTGGGTTATGTAATGGAGACTGTGTCCCACTAAATAGTGTTTTATATTTGATCCAGTTTACTAGATAGTACAAAGGAGGTGATAATGTGGTTTTCACTTAATCATTTTTGTCATATGTGTCAATTGATCTGATGGCACTGGGAGCCCAGATATTTTGAAAATTATAAGCCTTTTTTCATTTATTAATCACATACATACTTCAGTATTTGTATATTTGGATAGTTTTCCTTTGTTATTATTCTGTGAATACATAGGCAGTGGAAGTAACTAACATTAAACATAGCTTATGAATCCACTTTTGCTAGTTATTTACCATGTATCACAATGGGATATTTGTGATGTTCTGTTTCTGCAGACTGGAAAGTAATCATTGAAACATAAGCCACACACATGTATAATGAAAAATCATAGAATTCCCTAACAGCTTTGTTATTTACAGTATCAAAATGGAGAGTCAAGGTGGAAGGTAATATTGAGAGCCTATGCTAGATTTAGCTTTTTCACACATTGTATTCAGTTATTTCCATCTGGATGCTCGGCATACTCAAATAACATGTCTAAAGCCGTCTAGCCTGGTAAACCATTCAACTGTGACTTTCAAACCTGCCTGCACTGTTTCCTATCTTGAATTAGTCTTTGGCATAATTTCTTATTGGCATAACTTTAAAATTTCTATGGAAAAAATGTTTTTGGTTTCTTGATTCTTCACAGAAATGCCCAGCACTTCTTTAGTCAGAATAACCTTTAAGAATGTGGCAGTACTGAATCAAGAACTGTGGGAGTATTTTCTTAGTAGCAATACACAGTAAAGAATGTTTTGTATCCTCATTGCTCGTGGGATAGTCCCTGAACAGAATAGTTTCCAGATATGCATGAACAAAACCCAGGATTCTGTACTTAGAGCAACATTTGAAAAATGTTGATGAAAATCTAGATATTATGTACCTAAAGTAAAGGGCAGAACATTAACTGCCTGCGAACAGAGTGATTGCTTTCTTCCTTTGGAAGCTAAGGACCTCTTAGCATGAGATTTTATTTATAAGTGAAAGTGAAGTCGCTCAGTCGTGTCCAACTCTTAGCGAGGAGTGGGGTGCCATTGCCTTCTCCGGAGGAGTTGCGAGAGCCTACAAATTTGGATGGGAGTGGCAGCCAGTTG
The DNA here is from genome assembly GCA_917880005.1 of Nanger dama. Lineage (NCBI taxonomy): Eukaryota > Metazoa > Chordata > Mammalia > Artiodactyla > Bovidae > Nanger > Nanger dama. Next base: position 17,176,379 of record CAKJTW010000038.1, read on the forward strand.
GTTACATGATATGTCAGTGGTGCTCTTGCCCATATTTATAAACAATACTTTATTTATTTATAAACAATACTGTTTGTTTTACAGGAGGTTCATAATAAAGTCGTCTTTTTGACTGTCCATGTTGAAGCACTGAAATAATCATTGCTCTATTAACATGCTAGACCAACAGCAAAGCCATTTTTAATTTGAGCCTTTATTTGCTGAGTTAGAAAGGCATGAAGTGAATACTGACCCAAGAGAAATATTCATAAAATGCACAAGAAGGTTGTGTAATGCACATAGGATAAATTTCAGATCATTTCTGGACAAAAGAAACTCCTGGAAGGCTTCTGTATAAATCCTACCTACGTCATTTGTTTTGAAGCTTCTAAACTTGATCCATGACTGATTATTTTCTATAGCTCATGTGTAATGAATACTTGTAGTCAGATGACTGGGTATAACTTATTCAAATGATTGTACAAGAAAAACAGATTGCTTTCTGTAGTGACCTGGGAGACTAAGAACATTGTAGATTCAGGCAGTACATTAGTCATGAAATTCAGAAAGAAAAAAATTATACAGAAACCAAATTGGCTCAGGGAGGTAGTTGTAAAACCTGGTTGCTATGCTGAGTTACTGATTGCAGATATCACTGTTTCTGTGAGAGGCCAGATGATTGCACCAGACCAGTGGTCACTGTGGGTGAGAAAGGCAGAGTGCTTAAAAGGTCACTCTGACGATGAAGTCTGTGTGAATGAGGAGGTTGTGTATGGGTGTGTGCACACGAATGCTGTCCCATGTGAATCTGTGGAGGATGCTGTCCCATCCTCCCTGTGGAGGATACTTGTCGTTTAACCCAGAGTCACCTGACAATGCTATGTTGAAATCAGAAGTTTACATTATTTTAATCCTGGTATATTATATTTTTCCCATAAATACAATTATTCTTAAAAGAAGGGTGAATATGTTCAAGAATAAGTTTGTGAGCTTTTTTATCTTTATAGTCCTGAATGTCCACAAAGGCTCTAGTGTGTCCATGGTTATAGTTCCTTTTAATATAAAGTCTTTTGTTTAATTTTGTAGCTTAGTGTGTAAGGAGAGAGTGAATAGTACGAGAATGTCATTTGAACTGTATCCGAATTTGAAAGTGACTGTCCCATTCAGATGTAGTAGGAAATTAAGAGAGTGTTATAATTAGTATGTGGGCTTCCCTGGTTCGAATCCTGGGTCAGAAAGATCCCTGGAGAAGGGAGAGGCTACCCACTCCAGTATTTTTGGGCTTCCCTCGTGGCTCAGATGGTAAAAATCCGCCGGCAATGCGGGAGACCTGGGTTTGATCCCTGGGCTGGGAAGATGCCCTGGAGGCTATAATACTAGAGTAGTATTCTCCTCTAGTATTCTTGCCTGGAGAATCCCCGTGGACAGAGGAGCCTGGGGGACTACAGTCCATGGTGTCATTGCAAAGAGTAAGAAGGACTTGAGTGACTTTTACTTTCAACTTTTTTCAGCTTTCATAATCAGGATGTAGCAAGCATCTGGTGCCTAAGTGGCCTCAGTGATTGGGTGCTGAGTGCTGTTTAAAGTCTGTTGACTGAGCATCTGATTCTACCATGTAATACTGGTTACCATGTAATTCTGTCCTCTCATTCCTTTTCCCTCTCTTGGCTTGTTTTTTCTCCTGATCATCTTTGGATGAATATATGTCTCTATCTTCTCGATCTGCACAATCCTCCTTAAAGAATACAAGAAAGCTATCATTGTCAATATGATTCCAGCATCTTTACCTTTACCCTGATTTCTCTCCTGAATTTCAGTGCACTTCCCAGAGTCCTGTATTCTATAATGAACGTCTTGAAGCTTACCTCACTGAAATTTCAGACTCAGTCACTGTTAGTAATTCTCAAAGTTTAAGGAAGCAGGTTGCATCTCCACTCTCATCCCTGTCATATCTCACCGCCCACGATCAGTTGGTTGCTGAGCCCTACGTATTCTGCTTCCTTTAATATCTCTTTCCTTGCCATTGTCTCAGTTCCAGCCCTGGTCATACATAACGCTGGGAGGCTGAGGCAATTGCTTGTGAGCGCTTCTCTCTGACTCCATCATTTTTGGCAGTAAATGCTAACATTTTCATCAGAAATGTCTTTCTAAAATATCTGGGGACTTCCCTGATGGTCCAGTGGTTAAGACTGTGCTTCCACTGCAGAGGGCATGGCTCAGTCTCTGGTCAGGGAAATAAAATCCCACATACTGCACAGCCAAAATGTAAAACAAATAGATAAATAAAATTTAAAAAATTCGGCCATTCCATTTGTGTAAATGTTATCTTGTAGTTCCTTAGCATCTATACAAGGTCATTCAGGGACTGTTTCTAACTGTCTTTATCTCCCTCATTAACCACAGTCACAGGAGAGGCTGTTCTCCAGCCATGGTGATTCCCTTCCTATAGTCATTGAAAACAGCTTACATTTTCATGCCTCTATGCCATTGTCTCATTTTATTAGTTGCTTCTGCCAGAAATTCCCTTCTCACTTTTTTTTTTTCTGTCAGCTGGAGGTCGTCATCCCAACTTCGTTTCCTTTCTCTGACACTAGCTAAATGTTTGAATGAAGCTGTCTGACCTGTTCGCTGAGTCCTTCTCAGAACACTTGAATTTTATATGTTATACTAAAATTACAGAGTTAGGTCCTTTTCACCTTAGGTTATGAGTTCCTTAAGATAGTAGCAAAGCTTATTCATCTTTTTATTCCTAGCATGTAGCCCAGTGCCTACACCTGGTACGCATAAAGTAAACATTCGCTTAGTCAGACCACTGGAGTTGTCACCCTGAGATGTGGCCTCTGGATTGGTGATGTGGGTGAACCTTATTTCCAGGTCTGATAAGGTGTGGATTTGTGATCCTGCAACCACTGTGTTTAAGGTCCTCGCCATTTCATTATGGAGACTGTAAGCTTATAGTGGCCAAGGAACTGAAATGTATCCAGGAGTAACTTTTGGAGAGACCTTCATGGTTAGAAATAACTGGCACTCCATATGGGCCATCGTCTTCTGAGACTCAAATGTCTCTGTTAGTCTGTGACATAAAATCAATACCTTGAGGGCAGGCTTCAAGGACTCCACTTCTGTGTCCTGTAAAGAGTGAGCTCAGTCTGTGGGATTTAATTCATGCTTCTGGTTCAGGTCAATAGTTTTTCATTGTTGTTGTTGTTGTTGTTTTTAATTTTAACTTGGAAATAATTTCAGCCTCATATAAAATTTGCAAACGATAAAAGTAATACAAAGAACACTTCTCTACCTTTTACCCAGATGGACCTAAACATTTTATTTCATAAAGTCTCACACTTTTTTCCCCCTCTGAACCATCTGAGGATGTTGCAGACATCTTCAGGAGATGGGTCTTTCCATCTTATGCAGGTTGCATTTCCTAAGGATAGGGTATTCTTTTATACAACCAGAGTATAATTATCAACTTCAATAAATTTATTACCAAGAAAAACTGTATTCTGTCTTTCATATTGCAGTTTTATCCACTGAGTCAATAACTTTCTTTAGAGCATTTTTCCTTGTTGTATAAGATCTTGCCTGGGGTCAGGGATTGTGTTTAGTGATTGTCTACCTCCTGTGTGTGTGTGTGTGTGTGTGTGTGAGTGCCAAGTTGTTTCAGTCATGTCTGACTCTTTGTGACCCTATGAATGGTAGCCTGCCAGGCTTTTCTGTCCAAGGAATTTTCCAGGCAAGAAAACTAGAGTGGGTTGCCATGCCCTCCAGGGGATCTTCCTGACCCAGGGATCAAAACCTATGTCTCTTCAGTTCAGTTCAGTCGCTCAGTTGTGTCCGACTCTTTGCGATCCCATGAATCACAGCACACTAGGGCCTCCCTGTCCATCACCAACTCCCGGAGTTCACTCAGACTCACGTCCATTAAGTCAGTGATGCCATCCAGCCATCTCATCCTCTGTCGTCCCCTTCTCCTCCTGCCCCCAATCCCTCCCAGCATCAGAGTCTTTTCCAGTGAGTCAACTCTTCCCATGAGGTGCCCAAAGTACTGGAGTTTCAGCTTTAGTATCATTCTTTCCAAAGAAATCCCAGGGCTGATCTCCTTCAGAATGGACTGGTTGGATCTCCTTGCAGTCCAAGGGACTCTGAGTCTTCTCCAACACCACAGTTCAAAAGCATCAGTTCTTTGGTGCTCAGCTTTCTTCACAGTCCAACTCTCACATCCATACGTGACCACAGGAAAAACCATAGCCTTGACTAGAGGGACCTTTGTGGGCAAAGTAATGTCTCTGCTTTTGAATATGCTGTCTAGGTCAGTCATGACTTTAGGCCTCCTGAATTGGCAGGCGAGTTCTTTTACCATTAGTGCCCCTTGGGAAGCCCTTTACCTTCTTTAATGTGGATATTTTCACAACCTTCTTTTGTATGTTACAATATTGACTTTTGAAGAATACACTGTTTCAGCCTCTTTTTTTAGTAGACCATTTCTTATTTGGAGCTTTGATATATCTGTAGATTTTGTGTAATCTTTTTTTCCCCCTTAACCTAACAGTGAGTGATTTGAGCTAAGTTATTATCACATCTGATATAAGTAATAACTACATTAAAACTGTTTATAATTTAATTTTCTTTGATTAAGTTGATAATATTTGTTAAACTTTACACAAACATAAAGCAAATCTTTAAAAAATATATGTACTTACCCATTGAGGTAATCCCCTTGGGATTCCTAGGTAGCTCTGTAGTAAAGAACAGGAGACACAGAAGGTAGCAGTTTGATCCCTGGGTCAGGAATATCGCCTGAAGGAGGAAACAGCAATCTACTCCAGTATTCTTGCCAGGAAAATCCCATGGACAGAGGAGCCTGGGAGGCTACAGTCCATGGGGTTACAAAAGATTCAGACACGACTGAGCTACTGAGCACACACACGTACAATCCAGGTGGCTGGGGGAGAATGGGTACTTGCATATGCAAGGCTGAGTCCCTTTGCTGTCCACCTGAAACGATCACAACATTGTTAACTGGCTGTGTGCGTGCATGCTAAGTCGCTTCAGTTGTGTCCAACTCTTTGTGACCCTGTGGACTATAGCCCGTCAGGCTCCTCTGTCCGTGGGATTCTCCATGGACAGGAATCCTGGAATGGGTTTCTGTGCCCTCCTCCAGGGATCTTCCTGACCCAGGAATCAAACTCATATCTCTTATGTCTCCTGCATTGGCAGGCAGGTTCTTTGCCACTAGCACCACCTGGGAAGCCCTGTTAATTGTTTATACTACAATATAAAATAAAAATTTAAATTAAAAAGTAAAAAAAAAATTATACCTAAGAGATGTAGATTGAAGAAACCAATTTTTGGTGTTTAAATAATGTTCTTTGAGGTACTGTAAAGAAAAAAAGTGCCATCTATTGGGTTTCCTTAACATGAAACAGAAGGATTGCAAAATGGAACAAAAATAATTATATTGAAAAAGAGGTAAAATTTTTGTTTTATTTTAAAATAAAATGAAGTATGTATTTCAAGAGTACTGTTCATTATGAAATTTGAAATTTCACCTGTCAGGAGGATTGAATTCACCTCCAGTTCCATATGGTGTCTAATTAATTAATATTGTCTTTAAATAAAAACTTTTGCTGTTATTTTGAGAAGGGTCTGCTATTTTTAACTACAGCTACTTCTAAATTAATTCCTTGAAGAATAAAACCGTCAAGGTATTAAAACACAATACATGAATGTTTCATAGATAACAAATATTTAGAATGTTTAAACAAGAAAGTAAATTAGCATCAGATTATTTAAGCAGCTCTGGGTACTTGCTCCCACAATTGGAGAGAATCGTGCAGTCATATTTCTGTTTGTTGTTGTTTGTCATCTGTTCTGCCATTTCCGCTAAACTCATGAATTGAGAAGCAGCCTGGGCTTATTTCCACAACATTCAGACCTTACTGTGCTTTTACATTTTCTTACAATATGCTTCTCTTTTCTTTCCAGCGCGGCCATCTCTTATTTTCACACCGTAGAGCGCCCTGCACAGCCTCCTGGTACAGTACCTTCAAATGGTCATGGGCAGCAAGGTAGAAAGGATAGTGTCAAATATCATTTCTTAAAAAACTTTAATTTGTTTTTCTCTCTTCATTGTTTATGATAACCTCCTAGACACTTGAAAATAGCTTTTTCTTCCCTGCTGTTTTTGTCATTTGTGTTTGGAAGTCATATTTTTTTTTAAGTGAAAAATTGTTACATTGCCTTTAAGTGAGAAGGAAAACTCCAAAGGTCTATACACTTTCATTTTCTTCTGTAGTAAAGATGTTGTGTTGGTTTCTTAGGGGATTGGATTTTTTGGTGGAGTTTATGAGCAGAATAAGGAAACAGTGGCTAGAAGAAGGCAATTATTAAGAGCACAGTCTCTGAGGTCTTAGTACTTGGGTTCAGATATTGGCCCAAGCAGTTTACTAGCCAAGTGACCTTGGACAAGTTGCTACATTCTCTCTCTTCTTCTACATTCTCATCTGTAAAATGGGAATTACGTTTAATAGTCCCAACTCATAAACTTGTTGTGAAGATTTATTGAGTTAATATTTGTAAAATACTTAAAAATAGTGCCTAGAATATAGTGAATGATATGAGTTTGTTAAATAAAAACAAATGTCTCCTCCTCTCCCATTTTATTACACTTATTCTTTTTCATGGTTTGACTTAGTAAAAACCAGAATGCACAGCTCTATAGAGAGTCCCCCTCAGAGAAGTAGGGGGACTTGCATATGTCCCCTAAATTAAAGAACTGTAGGTCATTTTTGAAGTTTAACCTTCTTAAAAGTTGAAATGTGTCAATTTGCCATTCATACCTGTGCTTTGGTTGACAGAAGGCATTATTATAAGGTTAACCATATTTATTTACCCATTCACTTGTACTTGCTTGTATGTGTCTTCATTTTTATTTAGAAGAAGTCACACTCTGTATTCTTGTGAAGAACATTTAGTTTAAAATTTCACAGATGTTAGGTATGTAAGCTTGAAAGAAAAAAAAAACACATTTTTAAAGATGTTCCTAGCTTTCCTGGTGGCTCAGATAGTAAAGAATCTGCCTGCAGTATAGGAGATCAAAGTTCCATTCGTGGGTTGGGAAGATCCTCTGAAGAAGAAAATGGCTACCCACTCCAGTATTCTTGCCTGGAGAATTCCATCGACAGAGGAGCCTGGCGGGCTATGGTCCATGGGGTGGCAAAGAGTCTGACATGACCGAGTGACTTAACACTTCAGAGATATAACTTCATTCTTTGAAAAAACAAAATAAGAAACCCAGCTAGCTTGAGAGTATATAAATGTGTATTAACCGTCAGGCCTTAAGATGTTTCTTTCGTTTGAGTGGAGTGATTGAAAGTCGCTCAGTCGTGCCTGACTCTTTGTGAACCATGGACTGTAGCCCCCTTCAACCCCAGGCTCCTCTGTCCATGGAATTTTCCAAGCAAGAATACTGGAGAGTGGTTTGCCATCCCCTTCTACAGGGGATCTTCCTGACCCAGGGATCAAACCCAAGTCTCCTGCATTGTAGGCAGATTCTTTACTGTCTGAGCCACCAGGGAATGTAGTTAAAATGAGTCATTTTTGAAACCTAGTGGATCAACAGTAGTTTATTTTATACTGAAGGTAGCAACAGAGAAAGCATGGAATGTTGGGGCATTTCAATGTGTGGAAACCACTTTGAGTAGTCACAGAGTTACATGGGATAGGTTATTTACCTTATTGAGGACATAATATCGTAGATGGCAACTGTCTTAGTTCTGGTTGCCAAACGGCCATAGACTGAATGGCTTAAACAAGAAACATTTATTTCTCACAGTTTTGGAGACTGGGAAGTGGATGGTCAAAGTACCAACACATCTGCTGTCTTATGAGAGCCCATTTCTTGGTTTGCAGATAGCCGTCTCTTTGCTGTGTCCTTCCTTGCAGGGAAAGAGTAAGGAAGAACAAACTCTGTTGTGTCTCTTCATGTAAGGACGCTAATCCCATCATGAGGGCACCACCCTCATGACCAGTTACCTTCCAAAGGCTCTATCTCCTAATATCATCACACTGGGGATTTAGGGTTTGAAGATACAAATTTTTCTGGGGCGACACACACATTCAGTCCAAAGCAATGACTTTTACACTCCATTGAAATATAAGACTGTCAGCAAAACTAAAGAAGCCTAAACCAACATCTTCCTAAAGGGCAGAGTCAGAATAAATTAAACTTCTAAAGATTATTAATTATGTGGCTGAGTGTGTGTGTGTGTGTGTGTGTGTGTGTGTGTGTGTATATATATATAATTAGAAAAATTACCTGAGAAAATAAGGACAAAAGTTAATGAAAAGATGTTCAAATGTTGGGCAGTAAATAATGAGAATTTAAACAGGAAGTAACTTTCCAGATTATTTAAATGTTGTATTCGTGGGTAATACTTTTTCTGTTACTATATAGGTTTCATAGCAATAAATTTACGTAACAATAAAATATCTTTTAAAACAGAATGAAAATCAACTCCATACTCCTTGGTTCTGTTGTCATTCCTGAGTTTGTGGAGCATGGCTATTTCTTTTGTTAGGTAGTGATGGTAGTAGCTCAGGGAGCATGGCTTTCTCTCTGTGCTGATTTCTATAAATTGCTGATAAAAGGCTTCTAAAAGGAGTATTGATTAATTACTGACATGGCTATGTTTCATTCATTAAAGTGTTCCCTTTCTTTAAAATACCTCCACTGAGGATAGAATTAATTTTTTTAACTTAATGAAGACATGAATATTATTAGTATGTAGAAAACTGGCACTACATTTAAACTGATAGGCATAGGAGTTATTATAATTTCTGTAGTTTACCTGGGAGAAAAAGGGAGTCTGAACTTGTGCTATTCTGACTCGTAGTTGGAAGTATTAGTGGATCGTGAGTATGTAGACTTGGAAAGACATATATTGTTTGCGATCTAGGAAGTGCCCTGTGATGAGTAGGCATGTCCCACTCTCCAGAGACATGGATGCTACAAGATGTATCAGGCTGAGTTCTCAGTGACTGTTCCATTGCAGAGTCTGTAAATTCTTCCAGCCTCACTAATTAAAGTACCACTTGGATTAATGGCTAGAATGTTATCAGTAAATGTCTCCTCATTTTGTATGTTCGTATTCGGACCTCAGTTCGTGCCAAAGACTTGTATTTTGTTCTTCGCGTTTCTTCTCATTGTCGTGTTTTAACATCTTGCTCTCAACAGTTTCCCTCTAACGACACTTTGAAACTGAATTTCTGAAATGGCGAGGTGATGATATGCTGGGAACACATAAATCATGAGACTCTTCATGGCATTCATGTCAACTGTAATGTACTAGTGGGTCAGAAAGAAATAGCTAATTACCATATGTTTGATTTATCTTAAATAATTTAAGTATTTATAATGGTAGTTTTGCCATGTCACGATTAATTATTTAATGGTATAGTAATGTTCACTCAACTGGTTATTTTTCTTTGATGACTAAAAGGTCATTTGTTGCACTTTTTAAAGTAGTAGCTTTTTAAGTTTTCAAGGCAGAGGGATACCTCTGATACAGAGCTTGGAAGAAAAGCAGGAAGGTTGGAGCAGCACATTATTTCAATGGGAAATTTTAGAAAACTATTTTTTAAGAATCAACGCAGAATACTTTGCATTGTTTATCTATGTTAAGCCACACGTTCTGTCATCTTTTAGACTGATATTTATTTAAATATTAAACCATTCTTAACACTGTTTATATAGTGAAACAATTCAAGTTGGTGCTTACCTCTGTTTTGATAGTCATTAAAACTTCTGCATGTAGTTAATTAAATTTCATGAAATAAAATTAGCTTCATTTCAAGTGCTGGGGAACCAGTGATAGAATAGAACAGAGTCAAGGTTTTTGTGGTAAGCAGATACAGAGCTGCATTTGTGTCCGTGCCAGCCCTGGAGGCAGCAGGGAATCACTGAGACGGGCACGCTGCCAGCCTGGGATCCGAGCCTAACGCCAAGTGGAGACGGTTTTAATATACCTTTGCAAGAGTGTATGGAGGTCAGGTGTGCGGGCTGTGGCTAGGGCACAGGCACACATAAGAGGTGAGCTGTCCTGAACTTGAAGACCCTAGATGAGACAGAGAAAAGCCTGGTTCTTTAGTGCCCTGGCACAGTCAGAAGCCGAGGGATCCACAGGACTCGGAGACTGCCAGAACAAACTAGGGCACCACGAGAAGGAGACGTTGATAGCCAGCCAGCGCTGCTCTCTGCCTGCGGAGGTTCTTAAGTGCTTTTGTTAAAGACTCCCAGGCTCAAAGCTTGGCTAGACGAAGTCTCAGTAATTTGCCACACCTGGCAAAGCCTGACAGGGAGTTGCTGGCAGATCCACGTCCGACTGGCGCTGACAGTGATTAATTATGTAGCTGAGCCCGCACGATACAGTCAAGTGAGGTCGTGAGCAAAGTGCTTTTTATTTGTGGTTCTTCCCCCTCTACTTTGATATGTTAACTCCAAAATGAAGCTGAAAGGGAATTTAGCAAGTAAAGAGAAAAAAAAAACAGGTTGGAGAAATGTCTGTACAGATCCATTCATTAATTCAGTCTTTCATTCAACAAATACTTTTTGAATGCCTTAGTATGTAATTAGCCAAAGTGAATGAATATTCATCTATCTTTGAAATTCAAATTCCATTTAACTAATGAACAGCCCAGTGTTTTACCCAGAGGTGCAGAGTTAGCAGTGGCAAAATGAATTTGAATCTCAAACTTCTTTCCTTGCTTAATCAGTTCTTCATGTCTCTGCAAAATTCTGGCTTGAACCAAAGTGGGTTTATCTTGACCCTGAGCACTGTCTGGCAGAGCATGAAATAGTAATTAGATGCATAATTCATACGGAATTGGCGCTGGGCATTTGAGAGGTCAACCAGTGGGAACAGGCTGCAATGATTGATATATACTGTTAGAGTCTGGTATTTCTAACATGTTGGGCTCTGTGATATTAAGATCTATATTAAGAGATATAACATCTCTTCTGTTACCTTATTTAGGGAAGTCAGGGTAGAATTAGATGACCAGTGGGCAGTGTCTGTCTCTGAGGCCCTACAGAAGTGGCCTTGCCCTTCCCCTCTTGTTCCCAAGTCCAAGCTCCCTCTGCTCGCTGCGCAATAGGCCAGTGAAGCCGAAAGAGAGATGTTGAGGCAAGGAAGAGACTTTAATTGGGGAGCTGGCAGACCGAGAAGATGGCAGGCTAGCGCCTCAAAATAACCATCTTATTGGGGTCTGGATGCCAGGTTCTTTTGTAGTTCAGAGGTGAAGGGAGGTGAGCAAGCAAAATAAGACCATTAATCTCCCAAACATTTCCTAGAATGGCAAGCCTCAGGCAGGGGATGTGTTAATTCCTTTCTTCCTGCCATCCACAGGTGGACAGGGTTCTGAACAAAGGCACTTTAGTTTAACAGTCAGGCAGAGGGACAGGATTCTCTGAGGTAAACAATTCTGTATGATTATAATAACAAAAGCAACGAAAGGCAAGTCGAAGAAACAGTTCCAACATGGAGACAGAATTGGCCTCCTCGCTGCAACACTCCCTTTTGGGTGTTTGCACACGTGTACGTGCACGCTAAGTCGCTTCAGTCCTGTCCGACTCTTTGTGACCCCATGGACCAGAGCCCGCAGATTCCTCTATCCTTGGGATTCTCAGGCAAGAATACTATAGTGGGTGGCCATGCCCTCCTCCAGGGGATCTTCCTGACCCAGGGATTGAACCGTGTCTCTTTTGTCTCTTGCATAGGCAGGCAGATTCTTTACCGCTAGAGCCACCTGAGAGGCCCATTTGTGCACATACACGGTCCTAAAGAGCAGCGTGGATTTCTCACCTGGCTCAGTTCCATGGGAACTCAGCCTGGAGAATTCAAAGGTTTCTCATTATATTTGTGATGTTTCTGCGTCTAACAGGCAAGATGTTGTATCTTTTAATGTAAAAATTCTGTACCAGCAGCAAATACGTCCTTTCAGTTGTAAATGGTAGACAGGCCTACCTCTGGATGCAAGAAGTTAAATTTGCTTTTGAACTTAAAGTTGAATTTGTGTTTTTCCACACACACTTCTCCCCCTTTTGTGCATAAAGGCATACTTTTGAGTAGGCCACTTCAGTTTCCAGCGTATTTCTGTAGTTTCTCAATTTGTGTTTTCATTTTATCTCAAGTAGATAAGAGAAGTTTCACTAAGAGGTAAAGCTGAACACATTCCTCCTGATAGTACACTGTGTGGTTAACATGCTGATTGCAGATTTGTATTTGAGCTAGTTATTTCAAGGATCGCTCTTTTACATCATGTCAAGTCAAATTATATACAATTTAATGTTCTGAATATATCCAGGTATAGGTAGGTGTAGTGATGATTGCCTGTATGCTATATTTTGTCCATTTAATAGGCCTTGGATCCTTTTTCAAATTTGAGATAATTGCAGTATTCAGTTGTAAGAAATAACGCAGAGAATCTCGTGTACAGTTTACATGGTTTCTCCCAAAGGTATCATTTTGCAGAGTGGTATTATAGTATCACAAGTAAGATACTGACATTGGTAATGTCCACCTTTACCTGGGGTTGCTCACATTGTCTTAGTTTTGTGTGTACTCATTTGTGTGCGTGCGTGTGTGTGTGTGTGTGTATGTTTAAGGAGCACATGATAAATTTGTGTGTCGTCCTTGTGCAGGAGGCATGCTGATGTCCCTTTTGTCCAGTTTCAGTGTACGTCCTGCAGACGTGAGCACAGGCCTTGGATTTTTACATGAATCAGTGCTGGCTTCATGGGCTTGTGACCAGAGCTTTCAGTTGGGGTTCAATATCCTGACTTGCCTGACTTGAAGTCCTTAGTTTTTGTTTGAATTTGTGTTTTGTAAGTGAAGTCTGATAAGACAGTGGAGCTGCATCATGAACTGGAAGCCTTGGTTTGGGTGACTACCTCCTTGGGGTGGGTTCTCTTCTGTTCTCCACTGCTCACGTGCCCACCTTGTAGGACGCCAAAGACCTGTGCTCTTCCCCTGTGCTCCTGCCCCCACAACGGCTGCTGTTTAGCCCCTGGAAGGGGAGGCTCGGGGTCTGGTACAAGAACCTCCTGTGTTTCAGGACAGGACACTGATACAGTTGTCTGCACCCTGGAGTGTCCCTCTGGTACCTCAGTAGGGTGAAACCTCTCACCTGGCCCAGTCTAGGGAGCCAGTCCAGGCCCCTCCTTGCGTGGAGGTTGCAGTGCTCCTGGGGCCTGTGTGGAGCTTGCTGGGCCTGTGGGAGGGGAGGTGCCTGGCGTGGCTGGCCCTCCCCAGTTGCTGCACAGAGCGCTCACTCTGCAGGTATTCCTGTGCCGGAAGGATTGTAACACTGAGTAGCAACTAACACTGTGTCATGTTGAGAGAGAAACTGCAGGACAAAAGGAAAACCTTCATTCTGTAGTACCTTTACTGGAACTTTTCTTCTGTCGTTTGAGCAGGGGAGGGCCTCACTTTTTGCTCCTGCGTGGGGCCCTGCAAATTATGGAGTCCATATGGATAGGCATAGTGTTAACTTCAGCAGTCATGCACTGTACACAGTGCCCACTTGTTTCTACTGCATCCTCCTATATTTGCTTCAGATTCTGTTGACATAATAAGAAGATATTCAGTGAGACTGTATGGGGGACTAGAGCAGCACAAAACCCATAATGATATAAATATGTGGTGGAAAATTACAATAAAACCCTTGCATCTTCCACTTTAATTTTGCCTCAAGGAAATGGCAAAATGCCCAGCTGGCAATAACCAGTTCCAAATGAGCTGCCAACATGGCTAGGTGCTGAAATACATAGTTTGTTGCTCTTCCCCGTTTCAATGCTTGACTATAGGTTTTGAGGTTGGTGTTTCAAAGCCAGAGCAGGTGCCTGCCACCTGGAAGCATTTTCTTGAGAGCTCTGCTAATATCAACACAATGAGACCTATTGAAGTGTATTTTTAAATAACACTGAAACTACTTTACATGTGTATACTTGTCTATTGAAATACAATCATAAATAGGCCTAACATGTTTTCGTCTGGAATTCAAAGGGATACGATTTGTGTCTTGGAACAATGAAGGATTCTTATTTTTTTAAAAAGGAACATGCTGATGGCAAACATTCAGATATAATTAAAATATGTGAGAAGTTTGTAAATGTGGGTTGAAGTCCTAGCATAACAGAATTATACTGCTTCATCTCAGAGCCCTACTAATAGAGGTCCCTCATAAATACCAGGCATCAGTGCTCCTGGGGAGGCGATGATGAAGAATAAGTACAGTTGTTAGGATACATCTCAGTACAGAAGCAAAGGCCCTCTCTTGTTCCATTTGAAAAAAACAAAAACAAAAATCCCCTTCATTTTAGTACTTGTAAATACACTTACATATCAGATCCTTTCAGCACTCTGAAAGGCAGTTCCTTATCTCCAGTTAAGCTTTTGCTTTTCCTTAAGCTAGTGCTAGCGTTTTCCTGAGTATCTGCATATATATTGCATTAGGGATCAGTGAATGTCAGAAGTTTCCGAGGTCAGTTATTGTTTTAATGCTTGTCTGAACAATCTGAGCTGTTTCCTAGGACTCATCTAACCAAACAACTGCTTTGTTTATGGTTCTGCCTGACCTGGAATATACTCTGCATAAAGTGCTGGCTGTGGTCTGACCACATACTGCAGGCTGGGTACATTCAGTGCATTTCTTCTCCGGCAATGTGAAGGCCAAGCAAAGTGGGTGCATTGAAATCTAGGCTTAATGAGGGTGTATTTTCATCATTAGTTTTACATCCTAATCTTGCAACTCCTAACCTATTGCTAGGTCCTTAGATGAGAACAAAAAAGCAAAAACAAACCAAAAAAACCCCAAACCCTGATTTAATATTCTTCCCACTCACTCTCACAAAGTTGCTAATTAGAAGCAAAATATCCAAACAGTCTTATAGGAAGAAGAAAGAGGCCTAGCAGGGGGCCAGAGAATCTGTAAATTAGGTAATTAGTGTAAGGTTAAGCATGACTCTTATCTGTGAGGGCTTCTCAGTATACTTGGTGGAAGTAAACTGTTCCTGTCCTCCTGTGGTTGGTGAGATCTACAACTTGACTTGCCTTCCTCTCTTGGACGTTTATTTGCCAAGCAGATCGGTCTGTATTCCACGTGTCAGTGTCTGGATGGATGATACTGCACTTTTCTCAATCTATTTTTCTCCAAATATTACTTACATTTCCTAAATTTTTGCTTCTCCAGCATGTTCTCTTTTCCTGTCTTATCCTGACTTTTCACTTTTCCTCTTTCCTCACCATCCTCAGTTCCCCTTCATTGGCAGCTTACAAGTCCTTCTGTCACCTTGCAGTGATTCACACTTCCCAGCAGCACTGAAATGTGCTTATGTTCCAGAGATCGGAGTCTCTGCTCTGGAGGCAGCCTGCCAGAGGTGGCATCCTGGCTCTGCAACTCACTGGGGTTGTGACTTTGGGCTACTTAACTTAACCTCTCCTTGCTTCTTTTCCATGTGTAAAATGGGGATGATAATATACTTTCTACCCCATAGTGTTGCTATGAAGATTAAATAACTTATTCCATATTAAGCATTTAGAACAATGCCTGACGTACAGTGTTTAATGAATGTTAGCAATTTTGTTTAACTTAGTTAAACAAAATGATCACTGAGCCTTTTATTAGCATCTTATTTTTCTGACACCTATTAATATCCCCAATAACTCGGGCTCCTTTGGATACATTTGGAAAATGCTATTCTTCAAGGTAAGGTTAGTGTTGCCATTTTCTCATTTTCATTGAGGGCAGTTTGGGGTGGAAAATCTAGTAGAATCTCTTTTGCAGTCAAGTCCTTCTTTGCAAGCATACCTCTGCCAGTGTGCTGCCTTTGGCTCTTTTCTGTTGACCAGTCAGTAATGGATTCTGTCATCTTGCCACTTGAGGGATGGTCTGCTGACATCGCCTGAGAACTTGCAGAGATGCAGATCTCAGGCCTCACCCAAATCAACTGACTCAAAATCTGCGTTTTAACAATATCCACAGTTGGTTCTTAAACACATTAATGTTCATAATGCACCAGGCTAATGTTCTGGGTGGTTAGCACCCAAATTCTGCTCTGGGGAAATAGGAAGAAAATCAACCTGAATTATATTTTTAAAACACGAAATATTGACTATTTCCACAAGTATAGCAGTTTAAGCCCTACTAGACTTCCTGAATAACCTTTGCTGTCATTCTCTTGGGTGCAATTGTTATTGATTAATGTCATGATTGAAAGTGTGGCTTAGGTCTACTGTGAGCTTTAGCTCATTGAAAAAAAAAACAACAAAAAAACCTCATTGATCTGAAGTCCTCAGTCGGTCATTCTTACCTTTTCAG
Organism: Nanger dama; assembly: GCA_917880005.1. NCBI lineage: Eukaryota > Metazoa > Chordata > Mammalia > Artiodactyla > Bovidae > Nanger > Nanger dama. The sequence goes on from CAKJTW010000038.1 coordinate 17,192,735, forward strand.
AAAACACTTCAGATAAATAGCGATAATCTTAGCAGTGAGAGATTTGTCTCAGGGGATAATCTTTTCGACAATGACTTGCATTGATTAAGTTCATAGTTTTTTAACTGTTCACTTTGTTGCTGTGGTAACTCAGTTTTAAAAATTAGGATGTGTTTTCTTCGTTAGGCTCATACACAGGGCTGGGTGCATAATGCAGCACCTTCGGGCGTCTTCTACTGGTTTGGTACTCGCAGAGTTCAGTGCTTCGTGGTGTTTTCAAGTTAGTGCTTCCTTGAAACAATTTTCTAAACAGGGAAGGCAGTGGACACATTTATGGGGTAGATAGCATGCAGGAGAGTCCAGAAAGTATTAAAATTCTTGGTATCTCTGTCAGCTGTCAAGAAAGGACCAAAAGTACTAGACTGTTAGCTGGAAAAGTGCTTTTAAACAGTTTAGTCTTGTCAACCATGCAGAGTAGTGTGGTTAGATCGTTGCCTTGCCCTTTACATATGCCTATCTTTATGGGTGGGTGGAACATTGGAAAATCTCCAGCTTGCTGTGGCTGTGAAGAGTAAAAAGACTTAGCTTGCTAGATTGAGTTTTCACATATACACCACTAAAGGGTATATTAACTCAACTTCTTCAGCTACCATGCATTCTTTATAATTGCAACCATGATTATTAATAAATAAATTTACTCAGGTTTTTAATATCACTTACTGTAAAGAGAGACAGCAGAAGTATAACACTAATATCACCTGTCTCCTATACTTTGCCTCACAAAAGTGGTCTTTCTAAAATATAATTAAAACATTCTCTCACACAATATACAAAAATAAAACCTAAAATGGCTTAAAAACCTAAATGCAAGATCCAAAACCATAAAACTCTTAGAAGAGAACATGGGCTGAACATTATGACATGAATCACTGTGGTACACTCTTGGATCAGACTCCTGAGGCAAAAGAAATAAAAAAATAAACAAATAAGATCTAGTTAAACTTAAAATATTTTGTACAGAAAAGGAAGACATCAATAAAGTGAAAATACAGCCTGTGGAATGGGAGAAAATATTTACAAATGATGTGATTGACAAGGGTTAATATCCAAAATATAAAAAGCAGCTCATTCAAGTCAGTATCCCCCAAAACAAGCAACTCAATTGAAAAAAGAATGGGCAGGAGATCTGAATAGACAGTTCTCCAAAGAAGACAAACAGGTGGTAATAGACACTTGAAAAGATGTTCAACATTGCTAATAACTAGAGAAATTCAAACCTAAACAACAATGATATGTCACCTCACAGGGGTCAGAATGACTTTCATCAAGGTCTACAAATAACAAATGGTGGTGATAATATGGAAGAAGGGAACCTTGTACCTTGTTGGAGGGAATGTAAATCAGTGCAGCCACTGTGGAAAACAGTGTAGAAGTTCCTCAAGAAACTTCAAATGAAACTATTGTATGATCCAGTAATTCCTCTGTCTGGTATATATCCAGAAAAAAAAAAAAGAAAACACTAATTCAAAAAGATGCATGCACCCCAACATTCAAGACAACAGTAGTTACAATAACCAAGATATATAGGCAACCCAAACACCCATCAACAGAGGAATTGTTATATATCTCAGTCATAAAAGAATGAAATTCTGCCATTTGCAGCAACATGAATGGACCTTGATAATATTATGTTAGTGAAATGTCAGAGAAGAACAAATACTACAGTAATATCTCATATGTGGAAACTGAAAAATAACACAAATTAATGTGTATGCAAAGAGAAACAGATTCATGGATACAGAAAACAAACTTGTAGTTACCATAAACCTCGTTTATGGTATTAACGAATACCAAACTACTACATATATAAGAGACAAGCAACAATAACATACTCTAGAGCACAGAGAATTATATCCATTATCTTCTAATAACCTATAATGGAGTATGAGCTGCAAAAATACTGAATCACTACGCTGTCCACCTGTAACCAACATAATGTTGTAAATCACTTATTATTCAATAAAAATGTAAGTGGCTAATGCAAAAAAAAATATATATATATATATATATATATATAAAATTCAGATCGTGTCTCACCCTCACTTAAAGTTCACCTCTGCCTCCAGTGGCCCCTGGCCAGAGCATGACTCGTTCAGACAGATCTTGTGCCCCTCTTGTGCCTGCGGTTTCTGCTTTGGATACGTGGTCAGCCTTTGCCTGCATACAGTGATACTCTCTCAAGCCTCTGGACCTCTGACTATCTTGGTCCTTCTATATAGATTACACTACACCCCCTAACCTGGCTACCTTCCTCCCTGCATGGTGCCATAGCTTCAGGATTCAGCCAGATGAAACCACCTCAGGGGAACCTTCACTGCCCCCCGCAGATTGTTCAGTTAGGGTGCTCATACCTCTGCTAAGGCATTCGTCACGTCGAATTAGTCCGGGTTCTCTAGAGAAACAGATCAGTAAGGTGTGTGTGCGTGTGTGCGTACACGTGTGTGTGCGTGCATGCGAAGAAGTATCTCAAAGAATTGGCTTACTTGATTATAGGAGCAAGTCTGGCAAGTCTGAAATGTATAATCTATCAGGCAGGAAACCTCCATTTTGGCTTGTAGACTCTTTGGATAAAGTTCATCCAGATGATTGAGGGTGATTTTCTTACTGAAAGTCGAAGGACTGCAGATATGAATCATATCTACAGAACACCTTTACAGCAACATTTGTATTTGTGTTTGATCAAATAACTGGGTACTGGATCCTAGCCAGGGTGACATGTAAAAATATCTACCACAGGTGTCATCGTATAAGTATGTACCTGTGTTTTCACCTTAGGGTTATGAGTTTTCACAGTCATAAACAAGAATACCTTTAAATAATTAAAATATTATTTTATAAGTGATTCAAATTGTGAAATAAAAAGCAGGATAGTTCTACCATTTAAATGTATAATCCTTAAAAAGTTGAGTCAGTTCGCCCATGATTTATAATAAAGTTATCCATTAATACCTTGCTAATATTTTAATTGAAGGGGAACAACAGAAACAGTATATTTATTAACAATATTTTAAACACACATACATAGACATACTTTATTAAATTATTAAACTTGTACTATATGGGTATAAAAATGAAAGAAAAGATCTGTGTAAATTTAAGATTCAGCTTGTTTTAAAATTTAGATATCTGTATCATCTTACTTATCAATATATGCTATCTTTATTTTCATTGATAAGTACCATTGTTTAATAAATATTTATTGTCAGCTTTTTACCTGTGTTGTGTCAGTGCTAAAAATGTTCCCTGTATTTTCATCCTATCTTTGTAATGTAAATTTTTGAAACTATAGCTCAAAACACCTTTCTCTTGTGAAAACTTCCAGGATTAATTGGTATATTTTAATTTTCCTTTCTTCTCCTTAGTACATGTATATATATGTTTCTTTTAAAATCATTGATATGCTATTTGATACATTTCAAACATCATTTTACATTAATGGCTTGACTCTCTTAATATCAATATTTAGGATAGCATGTGCAACTCGGATCACCACTTAAGACCAAATATTGGATTGTCTAAACCCAGCCTTTTGTCTTTCCTGCTGCCGTCTGCCTGCTTTTCCCCTGGCACGTGTGTTTCCCTTAGTGGCGCTAATATACTGTTACTCCTAACCTTGGAGTATCAACCTTACTGGGTCCCTCATCTTTCACATTCAATCAGATGCTCAGTGAATCCCAATGATGATCCTTTCTTTAGGGTCTTACCTTTACTTTCTTTGGTTTTGACAACCATCTGTCCAACTAGTATTCTTACTACCTACTATGTAGACTGTTGCAATAAGCTTCATGGACCAGTTGCTCTCTCCTCCAAGAAATCTATTATCCTCTTAATTATGTAACTGTACTTAAAATTTTGATATTCACCACCTCAAAGGAGAACTTGGAGGCTTCCCCTTGCCAATAAAATGAAAACCATTATCTAATCTGGTCACTTACAATGGTCTAAGTGGCCAGTCAACCTGTCCAGTTTTCTTCAGTCTTCCTGGGTATGGACATCAAAGTTGGACCGTTTGTTCTGATCAGTATGTACATTTTGTTTCCCCATCTTTGAACCTTAGCTATGCTTTTCTTTCCATCTGGAATGGTCTACTCAAAATTTCTTCCCATTGAAATACTTCTTATCCTCTATCTTTTTTTTTTCCTGAAGTCTCTGGATCTTTTCAGCCTTCAACATACAGGAATGATTCAGAGATCTATATTAGGGAGGAATATAGAAAGGGCTTCCATGCATGGCCTGTCAGGCTGGCCTACCCCAAGACTGGCTTAATGAGATGAGTTTCTGGTTCTCAAATTTTAAACTCCATAAATTTTGTTTCCCTTCTAGCCAGAGTTACTATATCCCCTAAAAAAAACGCATGCTGATAAAACTCCTCAAAAATTATTTTTATGAACCAGAATGCCTGTGTACCAGTTTATGATGAGTGATATGCTTTCCATGGCATTGCTTCTCCATAGCAAGATAGTTGTTAAACTGGCTCAGAATTGAAACATAAGGAATTGATTAGTCTTGAAGGATATTCCATCTAGGCTATGGGAAAACCTCATTGCCTTACTGGGTCACCTGATAAGGTTCCTTTCCTTGGATAATTTGATATAAACATTAATGGATCTTCAGGTTCTAATCTCTTATCTGTCACTCCAACTGACTGGATTACAGTTCTCCTTTACACTTTCCATTCCAGTACTGTCATTCTCAAGATGTTGCTTTTTAACCTTGTTTTAAATTTAGCAACACTCTATCCATATCAATTAATTTGTAAGGTAAGCCAGGTTTACCAAGCCACAATTAGATCCCTCTACTGTGATGTCTTTAGGCAGCTATCTCATACATTGTGTTTGGTTTTTTGACCCTTCATAGGCTCAGAATGTGCCTTTTATTTGTCTTAAACCAGAATTCTTTATGCATTAGATGCCTTCACTTCTGTGTCTCTTTCTTAATGTTTGCGTTATGTTTATAAATGTTTCTATTTGCCAACTGGGCTTCTTTACCACTTCAGGTCTAAATTTTGGGAAATAAGGGACTGTTGGTGTGTGTGTGTGTGTGTGTGTGTGTGTGTGTGTGTTTCCTGTGGTCTCAAGAACTGTGATTTTAGGTTTTTTCCAGAAGTGAACTTTGATGTTTATTTTTCATTCACTTTTCTTTCTCCCTCTTTGCCCCCTCCCTCCCCTCTTTCCCCCTCCCTCCCCTCTTTCCCCCTTGTTTCTTCCTTTCTTTCTTACACACAAGTTATGAAGCATTTACTGTGTGTTAGGAATATACTGCTGCTGCTGTTGCTGAGTCGCTTCAGTCGTGTCCGACTCTGTGTGACCCCATAGACGGCAGCCCGCCAGGCTCCCCCATCCTGGGATTCTCCAGGCAGGAACACTGGAGTGGGTTGCCATTTCCTTCTCCAAGGCGTGAAAGTGAAGTCGCTCAGTCCTATCCACTCTTAGTGACCCCATGGACTGCAGCCTACTAGGGTCCTCCATCCATGGGATTTTCCAGGCAGGAGTACTGGAGTGGGATGCCATTGCCTTCTCCGAGGAATATACTATTGATATATATTTAATACAGTGATAAAAGACATAGACAGTAATAACACTGTACTGCCACTCCTTGGTTGCCTTAAGCTCTTAATCAAATCTGTAAAATACCATCACACCAGTGTTTGGTTATTGTTTTGCAAATAAGCATACCAAGGTTCTGGAAAATAAAGGGATTTTCTTAAAACCATACAGTTAGTGAAAGAGCTGAGATTTCATCCCAGGACTCTTGCCTCAGTTCATTCTGTTTCCCTGTTGCTTATTGGTATTTATTGGAGGCAACTTTATGGGGTAGAGTACTGTGATGGTTATTTATGTGTGTTACCTTGATTTAACTGTGGCGTCCAGTTCAGTACAGTTCAGTTCAGTTGCTCAGTCATGTCCGACTCTTTGTGGCCCCATGAATCGCAGCACGCCAGGCCTCCTTGTCCATCACCAACTCCCGGAGTTCACTCAAACTCACGCCTATCAAGTTGGTGATGCCATCGAGCCATCTCATCCTCTGTCGTCCCCTTTTCCTCCTGCCCCCAGTCCCTCCCAGCATCAGAGTCTTTTCCAATGGTGTCCAGTTGGTTAAACATTAATATGAGTCTTGGTGTGAGGAGGTATTTTGTAGTTGTGGTTTATATCCACAATCAGTTGACTTAAATAATATTGTAGATGAACCTCATTAATTCAGTTGAAGGCCTAAAGAGAAAATACTGAGAAGAAATTTTGCCTCAAGATTATAGCATCAGTTCCTGCCCAAGTTTCCAGCTTTCCTGTCTGATAATTTTGGATTTGCCAGCCTCGGCAACCACATACTACACACACAGAGAATACACACACACACACACACACACACACACACACACACACACACACACACACACACACACACACACACACACACACCGGACCTACCACACACAGAGAATACACACACACACACACACACACACACACACACACACACACACACACACACACCTCTATTGGGCTCTGTTTCTCTGGAGACAAAGATTGGTTGCTTAACCTCATACAGGTCCTGACAATTAAGTAGGCAAAGGTATTACACAGAAGTGTTTATTGCCTTTTCTTAAATTCCCAATTAAAAAATTCTAAATTTAATTAATATGGCATATAGTAATTTTTGAAATAAGAATTGGAGCCAGTGTTCTTAGTGGATAGGGAGCAAGTGTGGAGAGAGAAGGAAAAGGGTATGAAGGATGAATGAAATAGAGGCTGAAGCAGCCTAATGATATTCATGTGATAGCCCTCCAGGGACAGATGTATAAAATTGCTAAAGTCTTTTCTTTCAAGGAAATCCAGCAACAACAACAGAAACAAAGTATTTTTTCCAGAAACAGGTATTTTCCCCCTCCTTTCTGATGTTGGCATCTAGCCTTATACAGAATTTACAGTGTTCACAATTTTACTTGTGGGTTTTATAAGGTAGGACATGTTAACTATTTTCTTGAAACATGGTCTTTGCAAATAAGACATTAGAAAGGAAGAAGAGTGATGAGTTTAGGAATCCGGATTTCACTAGAAAAGTAATATCATTACTAGACCCCAAATTACCATGGTCAATCCATAGAAGTCAGGTTTTTTGTTTGATTGGTTACTGTAGATTAGAGATAACACTCAATAAACCAACAAATGTAAACATTCTGCTTTACTCCCAGTGCTGCCTGTCCTTGGGATGGTATGGGTGCGTGCGTGTGAAGTCACTTCAGTTGTGTCCAACTCTGTGCAACCTTTTGACTGCAGCCCGCCAGGCTCCTCTGTCCATGGGATTCTCTAGGCAGGAATACTGGAGTGGATTGTCATGCCCTCCTCCAGTGGATCTTTCAGAGCTGGGGATCCAAACCCTCACCTCTTAACAATCTATCTGCATTGGCATGTGGGCTCTTTACCACTAGTGCCACATGGGAAGCCCAGGGTGGTATATCACAGTCAAATGGATTAGAAATAACACAGTTGGTAGTAGTTATATTCTACAAAGTTACTTTGAACATTGGCTTAGCAAATCCCGAACCACTGTTCATACGAGAAATGCTGGATTGGGTCCTGTAAGCCTCTGGCCACATTTGTCAATCAATCAATACATAATCTTGTTTATGTGTGTTTTTGTTTAAAGATACCTTGTTTATTGGGGCTTAATATACTCGTTGGCCACCACTATAACTCATGCCTGAATGAAGCTAATCTGACTCACATATTTTTCTCCTTAAGGCCCATTGCAGCTTCCTTTCTTACACTCAGGCACACTGGACAGCACTTCTGCATATGCTTGGGGGACATTTTAAACAGTGAAATCACTGAAAGGAATACAGGATGTGAAGGCAGAGCTTCAACTGGGGATGTGCATGTCAAGTGACTCAGAAATTTGCTGCTCTATGAAACACCGAGAAGTGTCTGCGAATGACCCCAGAAGCATCGTGAATACTGGCTTGGGGGTTACAAACACATTTTAGCCAGTAAATGAATTTACAAATACAGACTCTGCAAATGATGAGGATCTACTACTACTATCTGTAAATAGTTTGGGAGTTTCTGGAAGATCCATATATTTGTTGCCAAGCCACTCTGTTAGAGAGTACAGGGCTGCCCAAACAAGTTGTTGAACTTCTAAACATTCTATGTTCATTTGCAAGATACTTTAATAAACATTTTTTAATAGTAAACATTTTTAAACCTTGCTCCTGCAACCTTTTAGAAAGAGGAAATAAGTACTATAAATAACACAACTCCAAATATAGCGATAGGCTTTCCTCAGGAAACCCTAACAATTTCAGGTGTCTGTTTTGAACCACTGGCATGGTTAATAAAATCAACAAAAACAAACAATCAAAATCTGAACAAAGTAATTTGTTATCTTTTCCGAAATATTAGCAGAGAAGCAATTTTTTTCCCCACTGATTTACAAAGTTAATTTATTAACATGTCACATGTTTAACTACGTTAAGACAATTTACTTGTTTAATTGAGGTTTCACCTTTTAATGTTTTTGTCATATTGAAATTTGCCAAGAAATTAGCACGTCTATAATTCTGATGCTTGAAAACTGTTTATGTGTTTTTAGATTGATGCCAATCCTTTAATTATTTATTTTCAAGCACTTATGTACAGATTTCTGTGGTTTAAAGTCCTGAGTTGGCAAACTAGGGCTATTCTTGGTTTAAGTAGCTGCCACCTCATGGAGGTACCCCCCCACCCCGCTGCGCACCCAAGAAAGAGGAGTAAAGGGAAATCTGCTCATTTAGAGTTCAGTTCAGTTGCTCGGTTGTGTCCAACTCTTTGCAACCCCATGGGCTGCAGCACACCAGGCCTCCCTGTCTATCATCAACTCCCAGAGTTTACTCAAACTCATGTCCACAGAGTCGGTGATGCCATCCAACCATCTCTTCCTCTGTCATCCCCTTCTCCTCCTGCCTTTAATCTTTTCCAGCATCAGGGTCTTTTCAAATAAATCTGTTCTTCACATCAGGTAGCCAAAGTATTGGAGTTTCAGCTTCTGTATCAGTCCTTCCAATGGGTATTCAGGACCGATTTCCTTTAGGATGGACTGGTTGGATCTCCTTACAGTCCAAGGGACTCTCAAGGGTCTTCTACAACACCACAGTTGAAAAGCATCAGTTCTTTGGTGCTCGGCTTTCTTTATGGTCCAAACTCACATCCGTACATGACTACTGGGAAAACCATAGCTTTGTTGGCAAAGTAATGTCTCTGCTTTTAAAATGCTGTCTAGGTTGGTCATAGCTTTTCTTCCAAGGAGCAAGCATCTTTTAATTTTATGCAGTCACCATCTGCAGTGATTTGTGACCCCCAAAATAAAATCTGTCACTGTTTCTATTGTTTCCCCATCTATTTGCCATGAAGTGATGGGACTGGATGCCATGATCTTACTTTTCTGAATGTTTTGAGTTTTAAGCCAGCCTTTTCACTCTCCTCTTTCACTCATCAAGAGAAGACTTTCATCAAGACTGGAGAAGAGAATGGCAAACCACTTCAAAATTCTTGCCTTGAGAACCCCATGAACATTTATAGTTACCAGCGTAGAATTAGAACTCAAGGACGGAAGTAGATCAGCTCAACCACTGGTGAGATTATTACAAAAAAAAAAAAAAAGGCGGGGGGAGAAAAATGAGGAATCACTGATACGTAAGATGCTTTGAATATTTCATTGTCTGTATTTCAGCTAGCCCATTATACACTGAAATGAAAGGTTAGGTTGTTGTTTCTTTGTTTGGAATAGATACTGCCAACTACTTTTCTTAGCCGTTTGATAAATTAGAATGGGAGAAAATAGATGTGTGTTATAGAAAGTAGAATTTAGTTTAGACTAGTGGAAGGGGATACTATCAGAGGACTTTGGTTATGAATATTTATAACCTGAAATACATATATGAAGTAAATTAGAGAAATTAGCATTGACAATAATCAGATTCATATAGTGACACTCTGACTTGGAGAGAATTATATTAGGTAGTCAGAAAACTTAAATCTATTGCTGCTTGAAATTATGTATACGTGGATCCCTAATGTTCTGGGCTTGAATTTGAAAGACTCACTCATCAAGATTTTTAGACACATTATATTTGCTTTTGCAAATTAGAAGCTCCAACCACAGATGCAAGTATACATTGCCATGTGTGGAATTAATGCTTCAGACAGCTTATGAATATGTATGTGTATTGGTGGCGCTTCTGCTACATAAGTCTGAAAAGCAGTGGGAAGTGGGTGGATTTGCGTGGAACTGCATATTGCTGTCAGAAAAGTGCAATTCTCAAAGAAAAAAAAAAATTATAGGGGCAAAATTTCATTTCAGACATGTCTTGAAAGACATCAAATTTTCCAAAAGAGGAAAGCTGATATTTGTCCATTTTAATTGTTAAAATTTCTGTTGACAGTTTCATAACAACTTGGAAACGATCTGAGGACAATTCTTTGTATTTAAGAGTGCATACATCTTCATGATGGTTTCTAGAATGCCTTAAGTATTAATATGCAGTGAGATTTGGATGATATTTAGCTCTGTCATTACAGTTGTACCTGATTGAATGTCTCCATTACTGGAATTCATGAGTTGGGTTCAGTGTAAATTTTATTTTATTTTTTTATTTTTATTTATTTTTATTTATTTATTTTTTAATTACAATACTGTATTTGTTTTGCCATACATTGACATGAATCAGCCACAGGTGAACACAATCTCCCAATGCGAAAGGTTTGTTTCTGTGTGTCATCTGGGTTTTGGTATTAACTAGTGATAATCTCAAAATTCTTTGTTTTGGGGAAAGAAAAGGAAAGTAAATGGTAGTGCAGTTATACACTGTTTTATGGTCTCCCACCTTGATCCTGATCCCTGGACAGACTGGGGAGAAAGGACAGGAGAGCTGGGATGAATGGCTGCTCCTCCAGTGATGTGTATTTCTGCAATGGTGGATGTGCCTTGAGATTTCCTGAGTTCAGTGGGACACAGGATCTCCACCAGTTAATTGAGGCCCCCGTGGGTAGTTTGAATTAATTACCCGTTACAGTCAATGCCAAGTAGCCTCTTTCGCAGAAGTCTTAGATGTTCTGCGAAACCTTATTAGCGAAAAGTTGGTATAAAGTGAAAGTGTGTGTTAGGCACTCAGTCATGTCTGACTATTTGTGACCCCATGGGCTGTTCATGGAATTTTCCAAGCAGGAAGGAATACTGGAGTGGTTTGCCATTCCCTTCTGGGGATCTTCCCAACCCAGGGATTGAACCCAGGTTTCCTGCATTGCAGGCAGATTTTTTGCCATCTGAGCTACCAATTTGGGAAGCCCCAAACTGGTGTAAGGGTGTGGCTAACCGTATAATCACATCATAGTTACATGTTTTATATGTTCTATTGGTACAATTCTGATACTTCAGACAGACATTTAAATAACCATTCCTTCCAGAAGACGTTTTAAGTATCAAATTGAACCTGTGTTAATAACATCATCCTAGAGCTGTATTTTATTGAATTAAGCTTATTATGTTTGACCAGTCAATCAAGATTTTAATCTATCATTTACATACAGATAGTTGATATACATGGCATACTAATATTCTCCCTAAAAGACCACCTGATACAGCTTTGCTTTTTTACTTGTTCTGGGATTAAGTGTCCCTCAGGAAATTTCCTGTTACTCCCATATCATTTATGAAAGGGAGAAGAGCACTTGACTGTTGCTTTTGATATATAGTTAGATTCCTGTAAATTTTAACTACTTTGAAAATAGGGCTGGCCTAATTGAGAGTTATTAATAAAAGTTTTCTAGACAAAATTATTTTCTTCTTATTAGCCCTGGTCATCATTTTGTAATGCCCTTCCTCATTAGAACTTTACATTGGATTAGGAAAATATGTTGTCTGGGGACTTTATAATTGTTAAAAAATTTCCATTGTGTTGAAAACACAACCAAAAACCCCACACAAAACCGTCTTGCTTTCTCCTCTCTCTGCTCCACTAGCTGTTTTTTGTTTCCCTTGGCAGTGAAACTCACAACAAATCTATACTTCTTGTCTCTAGTTTTCCTTTAATTGTCTCCTAAACATTTTTTAATCAGACTAAGGTTCCCACTGCTCCACCAGAAATTGGATCAGGTTCATTGCGACCTCCCAGGCCCTATGCCTTGCATCGGTCAGTGTTTTGGTCGTCTTCCTTGATCTGCCCCAGAGCATCAGAGACAGTGGGTTATCATGGATGCCTGTGACTTATTTCTCCATCCTATTTCTTTTGCCAGACCTCTTCACGTGGGAGTGCCTGAAGGATCAGTACTGACTTCTCTCTTTTATTTGCACTTATCACTGGGGTCATCACTCACTCTCATGACATTAAATATCATTTATAGGCTGATAACTGTCAAATATGTGTCATTAAAGCAGAACTCTTTCCCAAACATTTAATTTTCCTATTTTAGAAGTCATCGGTATTTCTGGTTCTGTACCCTAAAATTTCAACAGACCAGTTTTGCATTTTCCCTCAAAAGGAAAGCCATCTATAAGATGATAAATAAAGAACAAAATTCTAAAACATTGGTATCATTATAATTAAACATTCATTCTAATTTATGTATTCAGGAATTGGAAAATTTAACTTCAGATAGACAAACTGGAATCACTCAATTCAGGAAAACATCATACACATTTAAATGATTTTTATGCATACTTGTTGATTGCTATTTCATGTTTAAAGTTATTTATCTAACAAACTAATTCATACCAACATAATACACCATGTAATCCTATTTGGATATATCATTTAGCCAGAGAAATCATTTGCTCATGTAAAAGAGTATTACAAATATGCATAGCACTGTTAACTTATATATCAATAGATAAATTAAGGAATGTAACATTTATAATTAAGAAACATATGTACTAATTAGGAACAGCTAACACATTTAAAATGATCTTAGTACCTTATTATTTTTTTTGCCTCCGTTGTAAGCATTGTTCACTTTGCTTACCTACCAATACAAAAGTAGCTTACTGTTTTAACCAAGTTGAGATATACAGTCAACAGTATACTTCTTTTATTTTCAGTTATAATGATGAGCCTCCTAGAACATTTTGTGTCACGTGTCTTAAATGATTATTTTAATACCTAGAATTTGGGAGTATTCCAAAATATTGTGTTTATCATTGTTAACTGCTTGGTCATTTTGTTATAATTTCTCACTGGAAAATAACTCTAATTTGAAAGCAATTCCAGATAACTTCATTTCACTGTTAGTCACTAAAATGTTACTCATTCACTAAGTTACACATGTACTACTTATTTTGAAGAAAAGACAAGTTAAATTGAAGATTTCAGAAAATGTTTGTTAGAATTTAAGATGAAAATTAGGTGAGAATATAGGGAGAACATGAGTTATTTAATGTGCCATTTACAAAACTGAGATAAGAATATAGAAGTAAATACATTTTCCCTGTATCTCATGTGATTCAAAAAGAAAGACATATGTAATGTAAAAAACATTAAAGTTATATATATGTATATAGATGTTATATTTAAAAATATAAAAATTGATAAAAGCAAAATGATTTGGGGTGAAATTTTCTGCTTTTTCTGTATTCAAAATTGTAGTCAATTTAATAACATGAAGAACTATTGATGGAGCTGATAACTAGGAAATTGATATTGATGTCATTTTTGAGAGTTCATGCAAATTATGAATGATATTCAGAGGAAATATAGATGAAAATGAATTTTCATGTAAGTGAGAACAGAAATGTCAAAGTTGAAAAGAAAATATTCGCTTTAGTAATATTACAAAATTAAATTAAAATAAGTGTGGGGTATGTGCTACAGTCTGAAATTATTAAATAACTAAAAATTATAAGTCCATTTTAGATGAAGCTGTTGGGATATATGTGACTCACACATTGCTGCTAGTATTATAAATTGGGAGAGTTTATCAGTATATTGGGAAGGTTGCAACTGTGATCATACCTTTGATTACCATTTAACTTCTGATTCTAAGACTTTTACTCAAGAAACTAACCCCAAATTAAATATAGTTGCAGAAGAGAGAGGAGGAGAGGGAGAGTAACTAATTTTTTCTTATATTTATACTGCTTTTATTTCAGTAAATTAAAATTTTTTCTTTATAATGAAGTATAGTTGATTAACAATATTATTTTAGTTTCAGGTGTACAGAAAATAATTCAGTTATACATATATATTCTTTTTCAAGTCATTTTCCTGCTTAGGTTATTATAGAATATTTAGCAGAGTATCCTGTGCTATACAAAGTAGGTCCTTCTTGAATATCTGTTTTAAATATAGCAATGTATATAAATTTTTAATATTTATTATGAAGATGTAATATAAATTGATGACCAGCCATATTTCAAATAAATTTTTCAGCATGCAGCATTTTGTCTGCACAATAATTATAAATATCTAAGAGTCTCTGTGTAGAAAGGTAGTGAAAGGAATAGGCTAAGAAAAAAAAAAAAACCTAATAATTTATAGATGGTGTGAGTATGAAAGTCGCTCAGTCATGTCCGACTCTTTGCGATCCCATGGACTGTCCATGGAATTCTCCAGGCCAGAATACTGGAGTGGGTAGCCTTTCCCTTCTCCAGGGGATCTTCCCAGCCCAGGGATCAAACCCAGGTCTCCCACATTGCAGGTGGATTCTTTACAAGCTGAGCCACAAGGGTATTTAGTATAATTTAGCTTTGTTTATTTCTTCATTAATTTAAGATTTGCCTATAATAATTGTTGCATACATTAGAAATAATGCAAATATTAAAAGAAATATACTTACTTTTATATTCTTAAGTATATTCTACCATATACTGTAATATATGATATAAACTGTGGCCCTATTTTGTATGAATAAAATTAAAATTTGAAAATAATTTGAAGTAATTTTTTAAAATTCGAAGTCCCCTTTTGAATGTGAACCATAAATTGCAAGTTTGATTTGAACCCCAAATATCTGTTAATATATCTGCTTTTATGGCAACAGAAGAAGCTTAACCACTTTTGCACAGCAGAAATTTGCAAACTGCTAACAGCCTGACTTATAATGGCCATAGCAAAAATCTGTGTTGGAAGGAACATTTGATAGGAAACACATGAATTGCCATTACTAGAGAAGGTACTCCTCTAGATTGCTTGTTTCCTGTCTCTCTTTAGCATTCCCATGAATGCAAAATAAACCCATTTGAGGAATAAAAATAATATTATGTGTTTAAGAAAAAAAAAACCTTATAAATTCTCCATCTCATGTTCTGTTCAGTTCGGTTCAGTCGTTTGGTCATGTCCTACTCTGGGACCCCATGGACTGCAGCGTGCCAGGCTTCCTTGTCCATCACCAACTCCGGAGTCTACTCAAACTCATGTCCATAGAGGCAGTGATGCCATCCAACCGACACACCTTCTGTCATCTTCTGCTCCTCTTGTCTTCAATCTTTCCCAGCATCAGGGTCTTTTCAAATGAGTCAGTTCTCCGCATCAGGTGGCCAAAGTATTGCAGTTTCAGCTTCAGCGTTAGTCCATCCAATGAATATTCAGGACAGATTTCCTTTAGGATGGACTGGTTGGATCTCCTTGCAGTCCAAGGGACTCTCAAGAGTCTTCTCCAACACCACAGTTCAAAAGCATCAATTCTTCAGCGCTCAGCTTTCTTTATAGTCCAACTCTCACATCCATACATGACCACTGGAAAAACCATAGCTTTGACTAGATGGACCTTTGTTGGTAAAGTAATGTCTCTGCTTTTTAATATGCCGTCTAGGGTTTTCATAGCTTTTCTTCCAAGGAGTAAGCGTCTTTTAATTTCATGGCTGCAGTCACCATCTGCAGTGATTTTGGAGACCCCAAAAAGAAAGTCTGTCACTGTTTCCACTGTTTCTCCATCTATTTGCCATAAAGTGATGGGACCAGATGCCATGATCTTAGTTTTCTGAATGTTAAGTTTTAAGCCAACTTTTTCACTCTCCTCCTTAAACTCCTTCCTTTCAACTCCTTCAGGTGACTTGACCAGGTTCATTTTTCAAAGCTTAAGCAACTGAAAACAAATGGAACACCCCCACCCCAACCAAAAACAAACCAAAAGACCAAACTTGTACTCTTCTCTGTTTGAATCGGAAATATCCACTGTTCATGGATATGATTTTTTTAAACATTGTACCTATTTAAGTGTAAGAAACTTAATTGTTTAAACAAAATAGTGTTTTTACCTTCCCAACTTTCCACAGAACACACATTGTAAAGGTAGCTGTGATTTTTTTCCTTTTTTTTTTTAACAGAATGGGATGTGGGATTTAGGTACCCAAGTATCTTAGAACAAACCAGATTCTTGATAGTGGCTATTGTTTTCTTTAAGGAGAGCAAATCTCAAATTTACCTGAAAGAGGGAAATAAGCAGTTTCTTTGGTTATTGTAGTCTGGATGATTTTTAAATAGTTTGCTTCTTTTATTTTTTGTATGGACATTTTTTTTTCTTGCCAAAATTTAAAGATGACTACTGTATAATGGGTATAGAATTTGATTTTTTTTAAGTGCAGTTCCATTTCCTATTCTGCAAAAACACCTACCATTTAAATAAAATTACAGTGCTCCTACAAGCAAAAAATAGTCTTTTGTTATCCTTGTGTATTTATGCATATTTTGTTTTTATATTAACCACAAGAACTCTCTCCAATTCTGGCAGCACTAATAATCTGCAGATTGTCATGTTTTTCATGATGCTAGTGGGAAGTTAAAAAGACTGATTTGTAGCTGTCTCTTTATTGACGTCCCATTCTCTTTTTGTTTTGAAGGCATTTTATTTTGTGATTAGGTCAGTTTTGATCCAGTGAATGTTAGAAGGATGTTTGCCTTTTTAAAGCAGTGGCTTCAAATTGGCAGCACTTTAATGTTGGCTGTTTTGCTAAAACTTTGCAAAGTGTTTTTGAATTAGTTTTCCTGTCTGCTTTCCATCATGTCATTGCTTTCTTTGCAAGCATTGCTGTGTCCAGGTATTTGGGAGTTGGTTGAAAGTTTCCATATAAGATAATAAACTTTTCTTTTTCCTGAGTTCTTCAACAATGTCATGTTCTGGCACTTAAAATGTTTTAGCAATTTTCCTGGCTGCTGCTATTACTAAGATGGCAAATTATTTCCTCACATTTTTTTTTTTCCCCTAGTTATCATGGTCATCAAATTTCAGCATCCTGATCAAAATTTCACAGGCTCATACTGTGCCAAGTATTGGCCTTGGAAAGTTTAAAGATTGAATAATTTTTTTTTTTACAAAAGAATTACTCATAGTAACATTTGAGGTAAATTGATAATGTGGAACATTTAAACTATTACTAATACTTGATAATTGTACTAACAAAGGATCTCATCCTACCCAACTCTGTAGGGTTACAGTACAAAATTTGGATCTTCTGAGTTTGTAGAAGGTATTTTGTTTTAATATTGCATGATGTGGTCTGTGTTTGGGATTGAAACTTATTTGCTTACCAGTTTTACTGTAATTCAAGTCTACAGTATGAAAGTTCAGTTATGAAATCAAATGGCATAAGAATGTTGACATGTGTTTGTTTTATGTTTTTGTGTTAGAATAGAATTTGGGGCACTCCGAAGGAACTTTCTGTAATTTATCTCGTTGGGAGGAAACCATGAGCAGAGCTTCACTGTTAACAATATATGACATTAAATGTTCTCGGATACACTTGACTATGGAAATTAAAAATGTTCATGAAGATTCTTTTTCGTGGGGGAATTAAGCAAGGTTTACTTTTAGAATGGCTAAAATTAAAATAATTTACCATACTTAGTGTTGGTGAGAAAGTAAAGGAAGTAAAACTCATACACTGCTGGTTGAGAATATAAAATGGTACATTCACTTTGGAAAACAGTTTGGCAGTTTCTTTAAAAGTCATATATACCAGCTACTCCATTCTTGGGCATTTACCCGTGAGAAATCTGTTACATCTTGGAATGGTATGGCCATGCCAATTATTATATACAAATACCTACAAAAGTTTGTTTGCAGTAGCCTTAGATGTCCATTTCAGTAGGTGAATATATAAACAAACTATGGTGTACCCACCCAATGGAATAATACTTGGCAATGAAAAGGAATGGAGTATTGATAATATGGTATAATATGGATTTAGCCACTGAACAACATGGATGAGGCCCAAAATAATTATACTAAGTGAAAGATGCCCCACACGTGATGAGTGATTCTGTTTGTAGAAAATCTCAGAAAGTGCAAGCTAATCCATAGTGCAGAACTGTAGATGGCTGGTTGCGTGGAAGGACAGGGTGAGGAGGAGCTAAGGGAGGAATGGGGAGGGAAGGAGCATGAGATGTGCGCACGTGTTCTTGTCTTGGCTGGTGTGGGCTTCTGTGATACAGTACGGCAGACCAAGTGGCTTGAACAACAGAAATTAATTTCTCACAGCTCTGGAGGCTGGGAAGTCTGAAATCATGGTGCTAGCATTGCCAGGTTCTGGTGAGGCCTCTCTCCCTGCCTTGCACACAGGGTTCCTTGCTGTGTCCTCAAATGATGGAGTGAAAAGATCATCTCTTTCATGTGTCTTCTTATCAGGGTCACTAAGCCCATTCATGAGGACTTCATCATAATCTAACTATTTCCCATAGTTCTTACCTTCTTGTGCTGTTACATTGGGGATTAGGGCTTAAATATATGAACTGGAGGGCGGCACAGACATTTAGTCGATAGCAGTTCCTTTGGGATAAAGCATACGTTCATTATCTTGATTTTTGGTGGTGATTCCGGTGAGGGATTCATATGCCAAAACTTAGCAAGCTGTGAACTTTCTATGAGTGTCATGTATTATGTCAACTACTCCTTGAGTTACGCTGTTAAAAAATTTTTAAAAGGTAACACAGATGAAAGCATCTACCATGTTGCCTGAGAGATGGCAATCTCACAATGCATGGCATTAAATGAAAAGGATAAAATGATGAAATGAGCAAAAGTCAGTTTCACTTTTACTACAAGAAGAAAACGGTTAAACAGTAGTTTCTCTTGTGGTGAGAAGATTGCTGTGTGTATTTCAGGTTTGTTGTATACGCTGATTCTTATTTATTTCTGTGTTTGCATTCATGGGAGCCACCCTCAGCCCGTTTTAGTCATTTGGCTGTCCACACACGTGAATGCATACACTAGCGGGCCCTGGGCTGTACTGCGGAAGATGAGTTAACTGAAATGGCCCTTGAAAGGGGAGCTGCATGATGGATGCGAGGGCAGAAGTGAACAGGTCAAGGACGCTAAGTTTCCCAATGGCTTGATGCGAACTGAAGGAATGAGGGACCCAATATGATTGGCACTTCTTGACCACAGCCCAAGCTCTTCTCTTGACTGAGTAGCTTAGTTGTAGATTCCCATTTGAATCTCGAACAACATTTTGAAATAGGAGAACTAGAACTATTCGGGGAAGACATACACTCTTAAGCCTCTGATGAGAACCTATAATAATGATAAAGACAATGAATGGACAGTTACAGACTCTAAGGCCCTTTGTTGTTATTCTTTATGCAATAGGCGGCAAACTAGCAGATCTGGTTCTATTCGTAATACATTCTAAACTTGCCTGGCCTGGAGGAATAGAAAGATCTAGAGCTGGATAACTTTAATTGTGCCATGCCATCATCATCACCATCACTTCACTGCATGCCTGCTATGTTCTGGGACCCAGGCCTAATGCTTCTCAAATATTTAATTTTCACAGTAGCCCTCAGAGAAGACTTCCTGGAAAGTCCTTTTCTCCAGTCCCTCTTCCCCAAATTAAGTTGCAACTTTGTTTTATGTGGTTTCGTAGCATCATGTACACCTCTGTAATACTTATGACTATTGCAGTCATAAAATGGATTACTTGATTAATAACTATATCTCCTATAGAATGTGGAGCTAGATATATCTTGTCCACAGCATCTTGTACACACTTAAAGCTTAAGATTCTTTGTTGAGTGAGTGAATAAAATATCATAATGTTAAGTTTTATAATATGGGAATAAAGACCCTGGGATACAGTGATTCCTTGTGATACAGTGATTCCTTGTTCTGTTTAAAGATGTTTAATCTAGAGATAATTTTAACTTTAAACAATGAAATAACCAAACAGAAATATGAGCTGTGAGTTGGAAAACAAGGATAGAGATTGAGAAATTGGTATGTTTTAAATAGGTTAAATCAGAGAAATCCTCTGGGTCTCACTAGTTCCAGGGATTGTTAAACTCCAGTCAGTTGTTGAATCCCTTTATCACTGAGAGGCATCAAGTATTTTGTTCAAAAAGCAGAAGTAAAAACTTAATGGTATTATGGTGTATGATCTGCATATTGTTTGAATAAATTACAAGTCTTCTGTTAAATTACAACTGGCGAAGTAAATAATAATTATACTGTGTACATGATATACATCTTTCTTTTTGTTATAATACGCTCTTTCAGCCAAGCATACATCATTAGCAAGTAGATGTTATGTATCTAATAATATATATCTAAAGCTATAATGCAGGAAACTAAGGTTCAGTCCTTGGGTCAGGAAGATCCCTTGGAGAAGGAAATAGCAACTCACTTCAGTATTCTTGCCTGGGAGATCCCATGGACAGAGGAACCTGTTAGGCTACAGTCCATGGGGTCTCAAAAGAGTCAGACATGACTTTGTCACTAAACAACAACAACAACATCTTTAGATACAACAATACTTGATGATGCTTCTAATCAGTTTTCATCCTGACTATTAAATAGTGGAGAGTTCCCAAACCAAATACAGCAGAAGATAATTTAAATATTAAAATTGTTCAAAGGAGAGGTTCATGGTTATAATTCATCTAAAATGTATAATGTATACTTTACATGATATAAAATCAAATTTTGTATTTTGCTTCAGGACTGTTTTCTTTGTTGTTAGTAATACTCAAAACTCAGGAGGAAATCATTAAAGTAAAATAGTCTTTAAGATAAAGCAGATGACCCAAAATGCATGTATGAATCAGATCGGAACATACTAATGCAAGAGCTCTTGAAGCAGAACACTTGGCTAAGACACAGAGAAGCACTGATAGTGGTAAGAAATGTTCACTTGTACTTTAGAGCATCTTTGATAATATCTCTTCTCCATTGTCCGGAACCTTCTCAAAACGAGCAGCTTTTCTTTTTAATTTTATTCTTCAACAGAGCCGAGCCTCATGATAACAGTCTTAGGAAAGCAAATGTTTTTAGGTATTCAAGGAATATAAGGGCATTAAAAATGCATAGTAAATGTATTTCTGGATACATAAACCCTATGGGTATTCTTGATAAGAGAAAAGAAAATGGCAATTAAAAAATTAGGAATATAAAATGATCACTTTATAGAAGTGGCTGCAAAAGTGAATCAGATACCTCAGTGCATTTTCGAAGAATATTCACAGATGATACAGTTGTCTCCATTTCAGTGGTTTTCAGAAAGAATATGCTGACTGCTCTTCTTTCCTTTGTCAGGTTATTCAGTAAAAGTGTGTTCTATGATTATGTTATGGAAGTGTTCCTATAAACTAAAATCTCTGAATGTACAACATATTCAGTGAGCCTTAAAAAACCCCCAACTTTAGTCAAGCACTTTAAGCCCATCATGACCTTCTTCCATCTCCCCCTACGAAGTGCCCATTCTTCTTGCACGTTCACGGCCTGTTCTCCAGCATGTGCCACAGTCATTACCATACCCTTGTCATTTTCATGCTCAATCCTACTTTCAATACAAATGAAAAAGGTTTTTGGTTTTGTGATTGGTTCTCCCATGAGCTTATTGTTCACATCATAATTTTTTTTAGACTTTGATCATATTTTACCTTTTCTAGGAAGCCTTTCTCACATAATCCTGCTCAACTGATCTTTTCTTTCTCTGATGTAATATTTATGGTACTTAATACTTCAACTCTCTACTGTTCCTTATGAATATATATGAGTTTGTGGATTTCTGCCTTGAAGTATGAGGTCTTGAGGGTGGAGGCCTTAGTGGCTCGTTAGTCACAATGGCTAGTTTTCATTAAGCATATAGTCTTGAATTAGTTTGGAGTAATTTCTGGATTGTAGGAATCTGTCTGATCGTCTCATGGCTAGCTTGTGGTCCCTTATCAATTTACTTTTCTCAAAATAGGAAAAATCAATGTTTGAAACTAGTGAAAACTTGGAGTAGTTTATTATGTTTCTCTCTATAGAAACAACATATCAAATGCGGTTGAATTATAGAAGTGTATATTTATATTTTTAAAAGAAGTAACAGCACATATGGCTGTGATGAGTACAACTACTCATCAGAAAAACATACCTGATCATAATTTATGTATCACATAGAAACATGCATATACCTGTGTAATATAATGTTTTTGAGTTGTCTTTACCACTCAAAGAGTTGTCTCTTTTTTTTTTTAAAGTTAATTATTTCTAAAAGGACTATCTAAAGCATTGGCAGAAAGATTTCTCAAAAGTATTTTAATCGGTTTTCCAACCCTTATTTTAAAGCTATTTTAAGCAGTCCAAAAACTTAAGATTTTATAAGGACATTTTAACATTGAGGAAATTTAAAGCCACTAAGCACCAAAAAGTTGAATTAAAACAAAAGATGACCCCAAACAAGAAGTCACTATCAAGTGAAGGTAAAGAATAGGCCATCATTACATAATATATAAAACAGATAATGAATAAGGATCTAATGTGTAGTATGAGGAACTCTGCTCAGTGACCTATATGAGAAAAGAATCTAAAAAGAGTGGATATATGTATATGTAATGTATAGCTGATTCACTTTGTTGTGCCCCTGAAACTAACACAACATTGTAAGGCAATTGTGCTCCAATAAAATTTTTTTAAAAAGAATGCAATCACTAAGGTTTCTCTAGGATAAAGTCTTATGAAGAATATTCTTATCAGTTGTACCTACTAAGGAATTGTAGAGGATGGAAAAGTGTGTGGGTAACAGAGAAATGGACACTATTTTTGCAGAAAAGGTGCAAGAAGCTAAGATTTTTGAGAAACCAAATCCTGTGGTCTTTGAATGTGGTATTCTTTAATTTTTTGTTGATGTAATGCATATAATCACATAACATTTTATCTTGGGCAGAGCTTTGCAACCTATGGGCAATTATGAAATGTCAGTAAAGACAGAATTGGTATTAAGTAGATGTCAGGAACATTTCAGATGATAATGGAAGAAAAATGTATACTCAAACACATAATTATGAAATGTATAATATGTAAGGTAGGGAAAGGGCTTCCCTGGTGGCTCGGAGGTTAAAGCGTCTGCCTCCAATGTGGGAGACCCAGGTTCGATCCTTGGGTCAGGAAGATCCCCTGGAGAAGGAAATGGTAACCCACTCCACTATTCTTGCCTGGAGAATCCCATGGACAGAGAAGCCTGGTAGGCTATAGTCCACGGGGTCACAAAGAGTCAGACACGACTAAGCGACTTCACCTTCATAATATATGAAATATGATTTATAATGTGACATATAATACATAATATGCATCATTTATTGAGAATTATTTTCTATAACATACATAGTATTTAATAATGTATTAATAGGACTTTTTGTTTATGCTCATATAGGTAATGAAATTTCCTTATGTAATAGTCCATACCACTGTCTTCCTATATACTTGTATATAGGTATGTGTATATGGTATATAGCTTCTTTGTTAGTTTCCTTAATAAACCAGTGACTTGGGAGTTGAGATAGTAAACTGCTGCTTTTTTCCTCATTAAGTAAAATATGGACTCTTCCTTAAGAAATGTTAACATAAATCCCAAGGGACCTTAGATGTTCCATATTTTAAAAATATGAGAAAAAGCACCATGTGGAGTCCCTCTGGATATATCCCTGTAGGACAGACCCTGCAGTGGGGCTTGGCTTCCCCAGTTGGTGATGTGTGAGAGCTCCCATAACCTGCATTTCTGTCTTTTTTTCAAGACTCTTATCTGTTTGCCGCTTCTGTTATTTCCTGGTATTTGTACAAGTTACTGTAATGCTTTTAGTTTCCTTCTTATCAGCTAACATTTGGCCCAGGTTCAGCATTTTGAAGTGTGGGGGCAGAAGGAAATGTACAGGTCATGGATTACAAGTAGCTTGGTTTCCCAGATTCAGAATGATGCATATCATGCTGGCCTTGAGATATAGGTAAACTAAGGATGATTATAATAGAGGGAGAGCATCTTTTAAAAACTGGTTTCAGAAAGTTTAAGCATAATCCAAAATACAGAACATCCTGCCAAGAAACAAGGTATTGGAAATTAGTTTCATAATGAGATCATAGAAGAGGTAGACTGTTTGAATGACTGTTGTATGGTGTTCCTTGGTGATAAAGAGAAAGCAGAGGTACTTAATAATTATTTTACTTGGATTTTTTTTTTTAAATCAAGAAGAAAGAGCTTCAAGTTCCTGAGGTAGAACAAAACTTGCTAACAGGAATTTGATGTCTTAAATGATGTGGAAATTGTTAGCCCTTTGGTAACAAAGGTGTTTTGTCTTGAGTCCAAGATTTACCACGCAAGGGATCTTGGAAAATCACTAATCATCTTTATAAAAAATTGAAGAGTTCTAAGTGATTAAAGATAATTTTCCAGAGGGATAATAGAAGAATTTATAAATTACCAATTAATTATTGTAATCTCAATTTTTAGCAGAATTTCAAAAACAACTTGTGAATCTGTGAGCACTTAGAAAAGTAGCAGTGATTAATAGAAGGTGGTGCAGTGTCCAGAATCCAAGAGGAAATCATGCCATACCAAGTTAATTAGACAAGGAGTCCATTAGACTGAAGTGGTTCAAGTGCCTTAGTCGCCTACATAAACAAACCCAAACTTAAGCCTGTAATGCTTCAAGGTTAAGGAATCAAAACCTAAGGACAACCGATCATAAAGAGCAGACAGGACTTTCCAAATAAGGCAGCTGTTTATAGCCAATGGCGTAATTCCACTATAAAAGTCTTGTCTTCCCTATAAAAATCTTGCCCCTATCTCCTGTCAGTGAACATCTCCTCACCACTTCTTGATTTACATTGTCCTGTTTCAATGGATTTTTGCTTGTTTCTTTATCTTTCAACAGTTGACATCTCTTTTCAAACAATTATTTGATGCAAGGAATTTTGTGTATGTGGTGAGTCTGGATTGTTTTTACAAAATTTCTTTTGATATTCTTACAAAGTAGGTGGAAAAGTGTGGACTTCCTGGAAATGGTTAGCTTAGTTCTTAGTTGTGAAATTAACCCATCAAGGACTGTTATTGAATGGATCATTGTGTCTTCCTGTGGGAGGTTCCTAGTTTGTTGGAAGATTCCTTCTTGGTTTTGCCCTGTTCACAAGGTTATCAGTGGCTTGCCGCAGGACTGGAAAAGGTCAGTTTTCATTCCAATTCCAAAGAAAGGCAATGCCAAAGAATGCTCAAACTACAGCACAATTGCACTCATCTCACATGCTAGTAAAGTAATGCTCAAAATTCTCCAAGCCAGGCTTCAGCAATACGTGAACCGTGAACTCCCTGATGTTCAAGCTGGTTTTAGAAAAGGCAGAGGAACCAGAGATCAAATTGCCAACATCCGCTGGATCATGGAAAAAGCAAGAGAGTTCCAGAAAAAACATCTATTTCTGCTTTATTGACTATGCCAAAGCCTTTGACTGTGTGGATCACAATAAACTGTGGAAAATTCTTCAAGAGCTGGGAATACCAGACCACCTGCCCTGCCTCTTGAGAAATCTGTATGCAGGTCAAGAAGCAACAGTTAGAACTGGACATGAACAACAGATTGGTTCCAAATAGGAAAAGGGGTATGTCAAGGCTGTATATTGTCACCCTGCTTATTTAACTTCTATGCAGTGTACATCATGAGAAACGCTGGACTGGAAGAAACACAAGCTGGAATCAAGATTGCCGGGAGAAATATCAATAACCTCAGACATGCAGATGACACCACCCTTATGGCAGAAAGTAAAGAGGAGCTAAAAAGCCTCTTGATGAAAGAGAAAGAGGAGAGTGAAAAAGTTGGCTTAAAGTTCAACATTCAGAAAACGAAGATCATGGCATCTGGTCCCATCACTTCATGGGAAATAGAGGGGGAAACAGTGGAAAGAGTGTCAGAATTTATTTTTTGGGCTCCAAAATCACTGCAGCCATGAAATTAAAAGATGCTTACTCCTTGGAAGAAAAGTTATGACCAACCTAGATAGTATATTGAAAAGCAGAGACATTACTTTGCCGACTAAGGTCCGTCTAGTCAAGGCTGTGGTTTTTCCAGTAGTCATGTATGAATGTGAGAGTTGGACTGTGAAGCAGGCTGAGCGCCGAAGAATTGATGCTTTTGAACTGTGGTGTTGGAGAAGACTCTTGAGAGTCCCTTGGACTGCAAGGAGATCCAACCAGTCCATTCTGAAGGAGATCAGCTCTGGGATTTCTTTGGACGGAATGATGCTGAAGCTGAAGCTCCAGTACTTTGGCCACCTCATGTGAAAGTTGACTCATTGGAAAAGATTTTGATGCTGGGAGGGATTGGGGGCAGGAGGAGAAGGGGATGACTGAGGATGAGATGGCTGGATGGCATCACTGACTTGATGGACGTGAGTCTGAGTGAACTCCGAGAGATGGTGATGGACAGGGCGGCCTGGCGTGCTGCAATTCATGGGGTCGCAAAGAGTCAGACACGACTGAGCAACTGAACTGAACTGAAGTGGGTAGACTCAAGGCCTGTTTGTCAATTCTGTTTATCTAAAGTCCTGGAATGAGTAGTAAAGAGACGGCGGTAAGAGCACAGTCAGGAGTCAGATGAAGTTTGAATGCCGATTCCAAGGCATGTTACTTGTGTGATTTTGTACCTCTGTTTCCTTATCTTAAAATAACAAACAGTTTTCTGTGTTACAGACAGTAGGCACTCATCAAATACTAATTTACCTCTTGCTTAAAAGAATAAAGGTACCTATTTCAAGCTACTCAAAAGTTGTTTAATAATGCTATTATTAATAATAACTAATTATTTAATAATTATGGGGTTGTATTACATATAAATATAAAATAGATATGACTTTATTGAAATGGATCACTTATACAAATACAAATGTGTGTATGAAAGAGAAAAAGAGAAATTCTGAAGGTTTGCGTAGCTTCAGATAACAGTATAATAATGCTGACGAAAATAGGGTCTGCATTAATAGTAACATGGTGGAGGTATGATGTGCCACGTTGAGCTTGCTCACTTTATTTTGGAAATAACATTGACAAAATTTATTTCAGTCCAGTGATGGATCTTGAAACCATGTTGCTTGAAAAACAGCTGAAAAAATGGTGTATGTTTAATCTGAAGATAAGAAGATAGAATCCTCTCTCTCTCTCTTATATATATATATGTGTGTGTGTGTGTATATATATATACACACACATATATATGTATATATATGTATGTGAACTCGCTCAGTCATGTCCGAATCTTTGTGACCCCGTGGACTGTAGCCCACCAGGCTCCTCTGTCCCTGAGATTCCCCAGGCAAGAATACTGGAGTGGGTTGCCATTTCGTTCTCCAGTGGATCTTCCCAACCCAGGGATCAAACCTGGGTCTCCGCATGGCGGGCAGATGTTTTGTCCTCTGAGCCACCAGGGAACACATATGTATGTGTATACATATGTATGTACACACACACATGTATGTGTGTATATATACACATACATGTGTGTGTGTGTATATACACATGTGTGTGTGTGTGTGTGTATCTGTCTCAATCTGCATGAGGTTGAGAGCTTAAAGATATTTTGCATGGCTCAGAAATGCACATGGGCCAGGTGGTGAGGCTACTTACAAAAAAAATAGTTACGATATCCTTACTATTACTCAGATTATGGATTTTGTCTCATTGAAGTTTGGGTTCACTGTTGCTGAAGGTTTTCAAGCTGGATGAGCATTCCACAGAGATGAATTTGGTAGTAGTATTCTATAGGTTTGAGGATGCTCTTGGAGAAAGTGAACAGGTTGCTCAGGAAGAGCAAGAAATCTGGGCAGGTTTTCTATTGAAGGCAGAAAAGATTGAGGAGAGTCTTATAACAAGAAAATCAGGATTTAGGGGGTAAGGGTTGGGGACTATAATTAGGAATAATATAAAATTATCTACAAGTAACTTTTAAAAACTTGATCATGACATGGAATACAAACCATTCCTTTTTGGACAGTGTATTTTAAGTAAAACCTGATTCAGTTGGAAGAAGAACAAATTCCTAACCTTAAGTAGAATTTCTCCCTCAAAACAGCCATAAAATGATTAGTTAATTTTTAAGTCCAGGGCATTGAGTGATACCAAAGTGTCCCCTAAGAATAAGGAGTATGTTGAATAAATACTTAGACATATTTCTTCCTTCCCTCCAAAATCTATGATCTTAAATTTTGAACTCAATTCCTCATTTTAAAGAATCACATTGTCTGGCCCCTAAAATGTTCTCTAAAAATCTGTGAGAAGCCATGAGTTATGTTTGCTGACTACATTTTTCCCAACTGCATTTTTTAAAGTTATTAAAAAAATCCGTGGGGATACTCCTGCTGAGGTTGAGGAGAGAAAATTCAGGCCTGCTGTCATAGTATATCTGGAGACCATGGCGTTGATGATCATACATTCTATCAGGACTGTTCAGCATCGGTGAAACTCATGGACAATATCCATGAAAGCAAAGCCACAGCTGAGGAGGTATTTATCATACCTGTAAGAATGATATCTATAAGATTAAATGAAGCTGAAATTATATTGAGTAAGTCTCATCCTGTGATATCCTGCCCATATTTCTGCTTCTTGAATACTCCTTGTTGAATGTATTATGTCATAGTTTTTGGCTGATTGAGAAGGCTATCAAAGAGAACCAAAAATCAGGACAAGAGCTGAATTCAGAGCACAGTGAACAGTGAGGCAGGAGAGAGTGTTTGCAGAAAGGGTCTGTATAGTTAGAACTGATCTAACACTTGTGCACTCAAAGGAAAATACATGGTCTCTGGTTTTGCAGAACCCGGGATTTAAGTTGGTGGTAAACCTTCTTCCTCTTCTCCTCCTTCTCCCTCTGCTCTTCTACCACCTCCAATTCTGCCTCCTCCTCCTTGTTTGTGCTTCTCTTCTTCCCTCTTGTTATTACTCCTCTTTCCTCTTCTTTTTAAATAGCTTCATTTTGAAATATGACATGTGATCAAGAGATATATAAGGCTGGAAATATGGTTTAAAGGATTATTGTAAATATAAATCCTGGCAGTCATCACCAGGTCAGGAAAAAGAACATTACCATCTCTCCTGTGTATCCCATCCCAGTTATATATAATCCCCCTCCTGCTCCCCAGTTCTTTTCCTTTCTCTTTAGAATTTTGCAACTCACTATGTGTGCATATCGAAACACTATTATTTGATCATGCTTGATTCTGAGTTTCATGTAAGTATAATCATACTATAGGAACTTTAGTGATTTGTGCTTTTTAATTTACTGTAATAATCTATGGTTATTGATGAGGTTGAGCACCTTTTCATGCGTTCATTCACTATTTGGATTTCCTCTTTTGTGAAGTATCTGTATAGATCTTGTATCAGTTTAGTTCAGTTCAGTCACTCAGTTGTGTCCGACTCTTTGCGACCCCATGAATCCCAGCACACCAGGCCTCCCTGTCCATCACCAACTCCCCGGAGTTCACTCAGACTCGCGTCCATCGAGTCGGTGATGCCATCCAGCCATCTCATCCTCGGTCGTCCCCTTCTCCTCCTGCCCCCAATCCCTCCCAGCATCAGAGTCTTTTCCAATGAGTCAACTCTTCGCATGAGGTGGCCAAAGTACTGGCGTTTCAACTTTAGCATCATTCTTTCCAAAGAAATCCCAGGGCTGATCTCCTTCAGAATGGACTGGTTGGATCTCCTAGCAGTCCAAGGGACTCTCAAGAGTCTTCTCCAACACCACAGTTCAAAAGCATCAATTCTTCGGCACTCAGCCTTCTTCACAGTCCAACTCTCACATCCATACATGACCACTGGAAAAACCATAGCCTTGACTAGACAGACCTTAGTTGGCAAAGTAATGTCTCTGCTTTTGAATATGCTATATAGGTTGGTCATAACTTTTCTTCCAAGGAGATCTTGTATAGGACTGTCTATATTCCAGATTCCTTTGTCTATTATGTATATTACAGTTTTTTCTTCCATTCAGTGGCTTCTCTTTTCTTCTTAACATCTTTCGATCAGAAGTACTTTATTTGAATATAGTCACGTTTACTTGTGACATCTTCCTCCAGAGACAATCTGTATTTGCTTCTCCCTTCTGGAGGCACTTTGAGTCTGTCACCACCAAGTTCAAGGCTGGAGCTTCTTTGGATGACCCTCCTAATGGTGATCACAGCTGCAAATCTATTCTATTTCACTTGTACCCTTCAGTTGGGGTTCCACAGGGAATCTATTTTTCTTCTTCCGGGTGGTCTTCTATTAGAAGCCTCACCCCGTGTCAACTTGGGACTTCAAACACCTACTAGTGAACCCATTAAGAGAAAATTCACACCTATAGGAATTTTGAAATTTGCATTCAAGGAAAGTTGTGTTCCCATGCTAGCTTATTTCTCTGGGTTCTTGTTTTTCCTTCAATAATTATCAGATTGTTCTGATAATTTCTTACTATCTTGTCACCTGTCTGATGATTTTAAAGTGATTTATTAAACAAAAATGACCAGCATTTTAAAGAATTTTTTTCTTTTTTGATGGTGGAGGGAGATTGGTTTGAAAACCTAGTTCATCATTATTGTGCACTGGCCCTTCTCTACTGGTTCTTTATCAAGGGTGTATACCTGCCTCAAATAGCATGCATTCTTAGTCATTCAGTTGTGTCTGACTCTTTGCAACCCTGGACCGTAGCCCACCAGGCTCCTCTGTCCATGGGACTCTTTCCAAGCAAAGATACTGGAGTGTGTTGCCATTTCCTTCTCCAGACCATCTTCCTGAGTCAACAGCTGAACCTGCGTTTCCTTCATGTTCAACACTGCAAGCAGGTTCTTTACCACTGAGCCAACAGAGAAGCCCTGATCCAAATAGTAACTTTCTTTAACCCCCAACATACCCATGCTTGGGTCCCCCCATAGAGATTCTGATTCAGTATGTCTGTGGGATGGCAAGTCTAATTTCGAAAGTCTTCCTGGGTGATTCTTTTCTGTAGAATGATTGAAGTATTATTGTAAAACAAAATCAGTCTGTCTACCTGTTGACAAAGAAACTATCCCGGCTATCCTAATTTATACATTATTGGAGGGCAAGGGTAATTCAGGTTTCCTGGATTGCTTTGGGATCCAGAGTGAGCCAAACCCAGCAGACGGTATGTTCTAACTAGAGCAGGAGCTGCTGCAGTCATTTCTTTACTGTGTACATACTCTTGAGCAGGAAGAATAACAGGGAAGAGGGACGTTTTGGCTGCTTGCTTCCCAGTCCATTGATTTTGTGTGTGTGTGTGGCTCCTCCCATGAGGTACAAACCAAATCACCAGTCCCTTAAACATCTATAGAAGCTCCTGGTGCACCACCCACAGCTATAGGATCTATGTTTCCTGTCTTTGAAGTTTCTGCCTTTTATTCTCCAATCCTTCCTCCACCAGGAACAAGACTTAACAACAATCAAACCCCTCCATTCTTCTTGTTACTAATCATAATTTACTTTTGATATATTTCAGTATAGTCAGTAATACATGTGTGTGCTCAAATTATCTTCCCCTGTAGACATGGGTGGTTATGTAAGATGAACCCTAGGGGAGTCTGCCATCTAAAGTGGTCACTAAGAACACTTCAGATGTTGCTTGATAAGTATGAACCACGAAATTAATGAATGAAATGAATGTTAAAAGTAATTCTCCATTAGTGAGATGAATGTGGTTCGTTAGGAGTTATACAGATATCTCCATCCTTTGCTTGGAGAGAGTATAAGAATCTTGCAAGAGAAACAGCTAACATCTGCAGAATAAACCCCTGAATTGAGAATTCAGTGTTTTCACAGAGGAGCATTCTGCCTCCTGATTTGACTAGATTAGCTGATCCTCCGGGAATGGTGAGTCTTTCATGCAGAGTGGTGGTTGAAGTGCCTAAAAAGTCAAACAGGGGAGTTTAAGAGTCAAAGCAACAGGTGACATGATGGTGTTATGTCTGTCTGCTAATGCTTGTTTGAACTTGCAGCCAGGTTCATTGCAAAAATGTCTTGCTGATTATTCCAGGATACACCTAATGTTTATCAAAAGAACTGGACAATTGTGATGAGCCCAGGTGGTATAAATCAGTTTCTAGCACCGCTTCTTCCCCCCATCTCCATGTAGGAAGCTCTTTATTTTGGGAAACCCATTTCTCTGCTTACAAGAGAAAGGAGCAGAACTCCTTTCTGTTCTATATTGGAAGGTTCCTTTTATTTGTTGTATCCTGTATCCCGTTTTTTTCGTTTGTTAGATCTCTGGCTAACATAATGATAGCAGTGATAGCTTCAGCCTACATCAGTTCAGCCGCTCAGTTGTGTCTGATTCTCTGCCACCCCATGGACGGCAGCATGCCAGCCTTCCCTGTCCATCACCAACTCCTGCAGCTTCCTCAGACTCATGTCCATTGAGTCGGTGATGCCATCCAGCCATCTCATCCTCTGTTGTCTCCTTCTCCTCTTGCCTTCAATCTTTCCCACCATCAGGGTCTTTTCCAACGAGTCAGCTCTTTGCACCAGGTGGCCAAAGTATTGGAGTTTCAGCTTCAGCATCAGTCCTTCCAAAGAATATTTAGGACTGATTTCCTTTAAGATGGACTGGTTGGATCTCCTTGCAGTCCAAGGGACTCTCAAGAGTCTCCCACAATACCACAGTTCAAAAGCATCAATTCTTTGGCATTCAGCTTTCTTTATATTCCAACTCTCACATCCATACATGACTACTGGAAAAACCATAGCTTTGACTAGAGGGATCTTTATCCTCAGGTTAGACAACAGGGAGAGAACACAGCCCGCCCATCAATAGAAAATTGGATTAAATATTTCCTGAGCATGGCCCTGCCCATCAAAACAAGCCCCAGTTTCCCCTTCAGTCAGTCTCTTCCATCAGGAAGCTTCCATAAGCCTCTTATCATTATCCATCAGAGTGTAGACAGAATGAAAACCACAATCACAGAAAACTAATCAGCTTACATAGCACAGGCAAATAGACAATAATGATCAAGTCAAGCATGAGAACTCCCTGTCCTGGTCTGGAACTATGAGACTAGAGGCAGAAGTTTCAGCTGTCTCAGCAGATTTTGGGAGCATTCCCCTTTCTAGAGGAATGATGCAGATGTGTGTTTTATGAGTGCTCTTAATTATCTATTTAGTCATCCCCACAATAGTATGAGAAATGTGTTCTTATTCCCATTCCCATTTTGTGCATAAGGAGTCCAATGGTCAGGCAGTCCTCAGTAACCTGGTAAATTTGAGCAGTGAGCCCAGGACTTTAAAATGCTTCTGATTTTGATGCTCTGTTGTGTTGCTTCCAAACTCAAAGGCAGGTCTGGCTCAGTCTCTGTGGAGTCTCCAGGTGCGCACAAGGTTTTGTTTGAGCCCTCCGATTGTCTAAGCTGGGTATGGGGTTTGATTCTAATCGTGATTTCACCCCTCCTACCATTTTGCTGGGGCTTCTCTTTTGCCCTTGGACGTGGGGTATATTTTTTTGGTGGGTTCCAACATTGTCCTGTTGACAGTTGTTCAGCAGCGAGTTGTAATTTTGGAGTTCTCACGGGAGAAGATGAGCGCATGTCCTTCTACTCTGCCATCTTAAATGTCATCAGTCGTGGTGGAGAGTTCTGACAGAATGTGGTCCACTGGAGAAGGGAATGGCAAACCACTTCTGCATTCTTGCCTTGAGAACCCCCATGAACACTATGAAAAGGCAAAAGTATAGGATACTGAAAAATGAACTCCCCAGGTCAGTAGGTGCCCAATATGCTACTGGAGAAGAGTGGAGGAATGACTCCAGAAAGAATGAAGAGATAGAGCCAAAGCAAAAACAGCACCCAGTTGTGGATGTGACTGTTGATAGAAGTTAAGTCCAATGCTGTAAAGAACAGTATTGCATAGGAATCTGGATGTTAGGTCCATGCTGCTGCTGCTGCTAAGTCGCTTCAGTCTATCTGACTCTGTGCGACCCCATAGACGGCAGCCCATCAGGCTCCTCTGTCCCCAGGAATCTCCAGGCAAGAATAATGGAGTGGATTGTCCTTCCCTCTCCAATGCATGCATGCATGCTAAGTCGCTTCAGTCATGCCCGACTCTGTGCAACCCTATGGGCAGCAGCCCACCAGGCTCCTTTGTCCACAGGATTCTCTAGACAAGGATACTGGAGTGGGTTGCCATTTCCTTCTCCAGTTGGTCCATGAATCAAGGTAAATTGGAAGTGGTCCAACAGGAGATGGAAAGAATGAACATCAACATTTTAGGAATCAGTGAACTAAAATGGACTAGAATGGGTGAATTTAACTCAGATGACCATTATATCTACTACTGTGGGCAAGAATCCCTTAGAAGAAATGGAGTAACCCTCATAGTCAACAAAAGAGTCCAAAATGCAGTACTTGGTGCAATCTCGAAAACAACAGAATGATCTCTGTTCATTTCCAAGGCAAACCATTCAGTATCACAGTAACCTAAATGATGCTGAAGAAGTTGAAGTTGAATGGTTCTATGAAGACCTACAAGAACTTCTAGAACACCCCAAAAAGATGTCTTTTTCATTATAGGGGACTGGAATGCAAAAGTAGGAAGTCCAGAGAAACCTGGAGTAACAGGCAAATTTGGCCTTGGAGCACAGAAGGAAGCAGGGCAAAGGCTAACAGAGTTTTGCCTAGAGAACGCACTGGTCATAGCAGACACCCTCTTCAACAACACAAGAGAAGACTCTACACATGTCATCACCAGATGATCAATACCAAAGTTAGACTGATTATATTCTTTGCAGCCATAGAATGAGAAGCTCTATACGGTCAACAAAAACAAGACCAGGAGCTGACTGTGGCTCAGATCATGAACTCCTTATTGCCAAATTCAGACTTAAATTGAAGAAAGTAGGGAAAACCACTAGATCATTCAAGTATGACCTATATCAAATCCCTTACAATTATACAGTGGAAGTGACAAATAGATTAAGAGATTAGGTCTGATAGACAGTGCCTGAAGAACTATGGATGGAGGTTCGTGACATTGTATAGGAGGCAGTGATAAAGACCATCCCCAAGAAAAAGAAATGCAAAAAGGTAAAATGGCTGTCTGAAGAGAGCTTACAAAATGCTGAGAAAAGAAGAGAAGCTAAAGGCAAAGGAGAAAAGGAAATATATACCCATTTGAATGCAGAATTCCAAAGAATAGCAAGGAGAGGTAAGAAAGCCTTCTTCAGTGGTCAATGCAAAGAAATAGAGGAAAACATACAATGGGAAAGGCTAGAGATTTCTCCAAGAAGATTAGAGACACCAAGGTAATATTTCATGCAAAGATGGACACGAGAAAGGACAGAAACAATATGGACCTAACAGAAGCAGAAGATATTAAGAAGAGGTGGCAAGAATACACAGAAGAACTGTACAAAAAGATCTTTATGATCCAGATAACCACGATGGTGTGATCACTCACCTAGAGCCAGACACCCTGGAATGCAAAGTCAAGTGGCCTTAGGAAGCGTTACTGGAAAAAAAAAAGCTAGTGGAGGTGATGAAATTCCAGTTGAGCTATTTCAGATCCTAAAAGATGATGCTGTGAAAGTGCTGCACTCAATATGCCAGCAATTTTGGGAAACTCAGCAGTAGCCACAGGATTGGAAAAGAAGGTCAGTTTTCATTTCAATCCCAAAGAATGGCATTGCCAAAGAATGCTCAAACTATTATGCAATTGCACTCATCTCAAACACAAGCAAACTAATGCTCAAAATTCTCCAAGCCAGGCTTCAGCAGTATGTGAACTGTGAACTTCCAAATGTTCAAGCTGGTTTTAGAAAAGGCAGAGGAACCAGAGATCAAATTGCCAACATCCATTGGATCAACAAAAAAGCAAAAGACTTTCAGAAAAAACATCTACTTCTGCTTTATTGACTACACCAGAGTCTTTGACTGTGTAGATCACCGCAAACTGGAAAATTCTTAAAGAGCTGGTAATACCAGACCACCTTAGCTGTCTCCTGAGAAATCTGTATGCAGGTCAAGAAGCAACAATTAGAACTGGACATGGAACAGTAGACTGGTTTCAGATTGGGAAAGGAGTGTGTCAAGGCTGTATATTGTCACTCTGCTTATTTAACTTATTTGCAGAGTACATCATGGGAAATGTTGGGCGGGATGAAGCACAAGCTGGAATCAAGATTGCTGGGAGAAATATCAATAACCTCAGGTATGCAGATGATAGCACCTTTATGACAGAAAGTGAAGAACTAAAGAGCCTCTTGATGAAAGTGAAAGAGGAGAGTGAAAAAGGTTGGCTTAAAACTCAACATTCAGAAAGCTAAGATCATGGCATCTAGTCCCATCACTTCGTGGTAAATAGATAGGGAAACAATGGAAACAGTGAGAAACTTTATTTTGGGGGCTCCAAAATCACTGCAGAAGGTGACTGCAGCCATGAAAATTAAAAGACACTTGCTTCTTGAAAGAAAAGCTATGACCAATCTTAACAGCATATTGTGAAGAAGAGACATTACTTTGCCAACAAAGGCTCATCTAGTCAAAACTATGGTTTTTCCAGTAGTCATGTGTGGATGCAGAGAAGGCAATGGCAATCCACTTCAGTACTCTTGCCTGGAAAGTCCCATGGATGGAGGAGCCTGGTAGCCTGCAGTCCATGGGGTTGCTAAGAGTTGGACATGACTGAGTGACTTCACTTTCCCTTTTCACTTTCATTCTTTGGAGAAGGAAATGGCACCCCACTCCAGTGTTCTTGCCTGGAGAATCTCAGGGACAGGGAGCCTGGTGGGCTGCTATCCATGGGGTCACACAGAGTTGGACACGACTGAAGCGACTTAGCAACAGCAGCAGCATGTATGGATGTAGAGTTGGAGTATAACAAAAGCTGAGCACTGAATAATTGATGGTTTTGAACTGTGATGTCATGGAAGACTCGAGTCTACCTTGGACAGGAAGGAGATCCAACCAGTCCATCCTAAAGGAAATCGGTCCTGAATATTCATTGGAAAGCCTGATGGTGAAGCTGAAGCTCTAGCACTTTCGCCACCTGATGAGAAGAACTGACTCTTTGAAAAAGACCCTGATGCTAGGAAAGATCGAAGGCAGGAGGAGAAGGGGATAACAGAGGATGAGATTGCTGGATGTCATCACTGACCTGATGGACATGAGTTTGAGTAAGCTCCGGGAGTTGGCGATGGACCAGGAAGCCTGGCGTGCTGCAGTCCATTTTGCAGTCATTGGGGTCACAAAGAGTTGGACACACCTGAGTAACTGAACTGAACTGTGTCGCTTCCATTAATGACTGATGTTTATTATGATGGCTTCAAGTAATGTTCAAAATTTAAGTTACATTCAACAAAATATCCTTTGGAGGTGAGAAAACACGTTCTGCATGTTAGAAATATTTCAGTACTGGTTGCTTAAAATTAAAAGTAGAACTTTAGGAAATCTAGCCAACCACGGTATGCCTAGGACCACCAAGTCTATATGTGCTTTGTTAGGATGAACTTTTATTGTATAACTGAATAAATACAAGCTAATGACAACCCACTCCAGTATTCTTGCCTGGAGAATCCCATGGACAAAGAAGCTTGGTGGGCTACAGTCCATGGGATTGCAAAGAGTCAGACACAACTGAGCGACTTCACTCACTCACCAATTGTTAGGGTAGATATCTGTGTTACAAAGAATCTGGAAAGGCTGAAGAACAAAGTGGAATGACTTACATTGTAAGGCTGGTAGAATGGAGCTACAAGGTGGTAATCAACAAATAGTTCACTTGTATGCATATTAACTAGCATGCTTAGTGTTGGTTAAGGTGAGAAGATTCCAGATCGTGAGACTTAGGTACACCTGTATAATGATTTTGGGATCCAGAAGCTGTTCTAATGCACCACTGTTGGGTGCAGGAGTCAGTGGTGTGTGCTTTCTTATTGGCAACTCTGCTAAGTGGAATACAGAATAGTTTCTCCGCTATGAAGAAAGAGGGCATTGGGGGTTGTCTGAGTGGAATGGTGCCTATTAAAAGGAAAGTAAGAGAGCTACTGAGAACCGCTATCATACAAAAATAGTAAACAATGATTCTTGACCATTAACTGGACACAGTAGTCTCTTATTGAATAACACTGGGGAGGTCTATATTTCTAAACCCTTTGCATGTGTTTAGTCAAGGGTCTGTTCAGCTAGATTAACTTTTGACCGTTACCCTGAAGTTGAAAAAGCTGAAATTAATTTTTATAAAGAGAAAATGTTTTGCCAGTGACTAATAGGTAGTGTCTTTGTCACAGAGAAAATAGATGTACAGAACTTGTCTGCATGAGTGCCTCTGTAAGAGTTTTCACTCAGTGAGTTTTGCCATAATGCTTCAGCTTTTCATTTACACAAGGTTGGCACCTAACTGCAGACAATACCCGTTTCTAACACTGAGCCTGTGGCTCTTATGATGTTTTCTGTGTCCTTGGTGGGTTCTCATATTTCTTGCATCAAAGTACAATGTTATACATTTTAATAGACGCCCTCTTTTGTGCTTATTCTGAGTGTCACTAAACTGCATAACCTTCAGACTGCTGCCAAAATGCAGAGGGCTAGGATTGCAGTTTCTTGCTCGTGTGAAGTGGCTTCTGGAATGTTTATATTTTTAAATCTGTGTTAGGCCACTGTTGAAAGTTACCTAAAGTGTGACAATGCTTAACACATCTTAGCAATGTGACCTGTTTAATGATTGAGCTTGCCTGTATAATAATAGAAAGTTGGCTATTTTGTAATTAGCATCCTTTCCAAGGCCCGGTACATTTCACACACCAAGTAATTCACGTGTTCTTCCCGATGAATTCCATGTGCACTTGTATAGTCCCAGCTACTACTCTCCTTTTTCATTTTTTTCCTCCTCTTTTGCTTGCTTCCTGATAGCATGCAATCATCTCACTAGCATCTTCCACACTCACTGCCTTTGCATATAATCTCGATATTGCGTGCTCACAAAACCCAGCCCATGGAGCCCACAGAACCCAGCACGTTTACATCAGTCTCCTTAGACTCGAGAACCCTGAGATGGTTAAGACCAAAAGACCACGTAATACTAATGAACACCATCTGTAAAATTTTGAGATGTTTTTTCTCTGAAACCCAGCTTTATTCTTATATATGAAAGTTTATAAGTTGACAGTTTGTAAGAGTAGTATTTAAAATGTATTTCTACTGGAAGTGAATGTGCTTTTACAAAGGAATATGATTATAGTATGGAAAATAAAAGAAGATCCTTTTCTTCAAGAGCAATAGACCAAGTTTCCAAAATTAGCAAGTTTTCCATCTGAAGAGGGAGGCATTTACTTAGTCCCAGCTCTGGATGTCATAGGGGAGGGTGGGCCTCATATCAAGATCTTCTAATTTTTGAAATCAGAAATGATGCAAAACCTCCCAATTTTTAATATTGGTCAAAAAGAAGTGTGGACTACACCCGACACCTTGGTGGAATTGATGTCTTGTGCTCTAAAGTTCAGTTGAGGAATTTCTTTGCAGATATAAGTGAGTACTGATATTGCAGTTAAACTTCTCCAATTATATATCAGCATTTGCGAACTATCGGCCATCTGTGGAAAAAGGAGTTAAGTAAGTCCTGCTGACCCTTGGTTGCCTCGGTTCCCTTGGGGAGAGAACAGGCTTTTGTTAACAAGATGTGCCTGAGGTCTGTGACCTCCTGCTGAACTGCCAGCCTTCTCTGAAAGTTTACTTCGTGGCTTTCTGGTCTCACTGTGTTTTATTACTATTTTATATTTTGGCCCCTTTTGCGTGTACTACAGGATCTTAGAATCCCCGACCGGGGATCGATCCCTGCCCACTGAAGTGGATACTCTTAGTCTTAACCACTGCACCACCAGGAAGTCCCCTTGCTGGTCTTACTGTATTTTTCTTTTATTATTATTAGTTTACGTTTTTGCCACCTCTACAAGGCCTGCAGGATCTTAGTATCCGCAACCAGGGATCTATCCTGTGCCCCCTGCAGTGGAAGCACCGTGTCTTAACCACTGGACCGGTAGGGAAGTCCCCTTGCTGGTCTCACTGTGGCCACCCTGAAGTCCAACCTTGCACAGCTGCAGCGGTTTGGTTCACTCTTGCTGATGCTAATGATTTTCTTTCCACTTTCTGTGGCTATCATTCCCCTCTTCTTCCACATTGTTCATTGTGCTCATCGAAGTATCTTTTTTTTTCTCTTTATCCTTTCCATGCTTTCTTCCCTACCGTCACCCCACTTTGGTAAGAAGAGATTTTTATTTATCCCGCAGGAAACTATAATTTTGGCCGAAAATTACTAGCTTCTGAGCAGTGCAGTCAGAAAGAGAGGCACACCCAGGAAGCAAAGCTTGCATCCTGGCTTTTCGTACTTCCAAGAACAGTTTTTCTTCTTCTCCCTTAATTCTTCCTCCTGTGTTCACAGTTTCGGAGACAATCACCGTGATCTAGCTGGTGGGTCAGCCCTCAGATTTGACGGTTGTCCTGTCCCTGCCTTTTCCCTAGGCTCACTGCACCCTCCTGATCAGAGCTGCCGCCCTTCACTGTGCTTTCATTGCTCTGCTCTTGGATAGCTGTGAGCAGTTGCAGTTGGGATCACAGCCACTGAAACACTCAGGCTTCTCTAGCAGTCCATGGAATACCTTACTTAGGATGACATATGTTTCTGTTGGAAAAAAAAATTAAACTCTTGCACTCACACTGAAACAAAATGTGCTTATTGTAATAATCAAGGACTTCTCCCTGCTTACTTTCTTGCTATTTTCCTGAAGTATGATTTGTTACAGCCATATGTCATTCTCCAGAAACACTGTGTCTTTTCATATGCCCCTCTCTCTTTTCCCAGTGATGCCTCATACCTCAAAACTGAGCTGA
Organism: Nanger dama; assembly: GCA_917880005.1. NCBI lineage: Eukaryota > Metazoa > Chordata > Mammalia > Artiodactyla > Bovidae > Nanger > Nanger dama. Next base: position 17,233,825 of record CAKJTW010000038.1, read on the forward strand.
GATGACACTTTTGCTTTGTAGCCTTTAAGTGGGCTGGCTCTGCATCTCTGCATTTAGCTTTATCATTGTGTAACTACTGCTTGGTTTGCCACCTCTCTCACTAGACTGTGAGCTCCTTGGAAGCAGGAAATATCTTTCACCCCGGAATGCTTAGGTTCTAGTGAGATGCTTGTCTGTATGCCCAGGCACTGCATTAGAACTTAAGGATGGTAAAATAGCTAACAGACTTCAGTTATTCAGTCTCTAAGGGTGTGGAGCTGTTGCAGTTTGCTAGCAACTGGACATGTTAGCCCTGATGATCTTTATTAAAACTCATGCACAATAGGTTAATTTCAGTTCAGTTCAGTCACTCAGTACTGTCCAACTCTTTGTGACCCCATGAACCGCAGCATGCCAGGCCTCCGTCTCCATCACCAACTCCCCAAACTCATGTCCATTGAGTCAGTGATGCCATCCAACCATCTTATCCTCTGTCATCCCCTTCTCCTCCTGCCCTCAGTCTTTCCTAGCATCAGGGACTTTTCAAATGAGTCAGCTCTTTGAATCAGATGACCAAAGTATTGGAGTTTCAGCCTCAACGTCAGTCCTTCCAATGAACACCCAGGACTGATTTCCTTTAGGATGGACTGGTTGGATCTCCTTGCAGTCCAAAGGACTCTCAGGAGTCTTCAACACCACAGTTCAAAAGCATCAAGTCTTTGGCGCTCAGCTTTATATGTTAATTTAGCCTCTATCTTTTAATTTTTTTACTATTTAAACTCAGAGTTATAATTACTTATAGTCTTTAAACTACTGAGATAAACAAATCTAAAATTAAAATCATGAAGTTTATATGACATAAGGATGGTATGGTCTGAATGTTTGTGTCCCTCTAAAATCCATGTGCTAAAATCCTAGTGCCCAGTACGACAGTGTTGGGAGACAAGGCCTTTGGGAGGTGCCTAAGTAAGTCATAAGGGTGGAACTCTCATGAGTTAGAGTAGTAGCTCTTATAAAGGCGACCTCACAGAGCTCCCTAACCTCTTCTATCATGTGAGGAAACTGTGAGAAGTTTGTGACAAGGAAGAGAGCTGCCACCTGCCCCCCATCATGCTGGCATCCTGATCTCAAACTGTCAGCCTTTAGAACTGTATGAAATAAATTTCTATTGTTCTTAAACCACATGACCTTAATAGACTAGGACAAAAGGAGTTTAAAATCAAATCATCTGTTTTACTAGAGAGCCTTCAAGTTAAAAGAAGCATTGAAATTGGGTTTAGCCACTCTGCCCTTAATGTGAAACGCACGAACAGCTAACTCAAAGGGCAGTTCCTGAGGATGACTCCTGAGTCTCTCAGGTAGTTTCTGAAATACCTTGTCTCCTGCCTGTCGTGGTTTTGCCACTGCTCAGGCTCACAGCTTTGTCTGCAGGACCTCAGACTTCCTGATTACATGGTGGTGACTTCAGTCTGCAATGAAGGAGGGACCAGTAGTGTAGCTCCTGAAGTGAGTATTGATTTCCATCAAGGTCAGAATAAAGGACAAACACTAGGCAGTTTTGGTGGAAATTTTGTCTTGCTTTAAAGTAATGTTCTAAAGAACTATCTATACTAGTAGTATTAGAGGGTTTTTAAAAAAAATTAACCTTGCTTTTTATTCTTGAAAACATTATTGGTAAGAGATGAACTGCTGTGTGCATATTTTCAAATTCTTCTTTACCCTTCCTCCCCAAATCATCAAAATATTGGGTATACCTTTGTTACTGAGTAAATTTTGATTTAAAAACAGAACGTCTTTATACGTATTACAGGGAAAGAACACTTCAAACAGACTTTGGCAGCATGTGTCATTGTTTCTAAATGTAAAGTTTTTAAACATAGCTTGGTACAACAGTTTGTTACAGTTAAAATTCAGTTTGTGTCACTTTTAGAAATCTAAACATTGTTTCTCTGTCATATGTCTTTGAAATGATATCATATGTTCTGGAAACTCAATAGGGATATTGAGAGTGCCAGAACTTACTAGAGGAAAAAAATACATATGTATAACCACTATAGATATAGATATGACTATATATGAATATCTTTTTCTTTCTTTTTCATTAGGCTTATAAAACTGTAAAGTTGTAATTGGGGACTATCTAGGAAAACTGAGTGATAAATGTGTGTGATAATTGGTAAATCTCTGTTTTATCTGACGCTGTGACCTGGGCACTGGGGCTGTGGTGGTCGGGTGGAAAGCTAGAAAGACAGCTTGGTTGTTCAGAGTGTAAAAGAGGGCTGAGTTCTGAAAGTGAGATCAACGCTTCTACTTCAGAGGGCTCTGTTTGGCATAGCCGAGAGCAGGCAGAGACTGTGGGCTCAGAATATCATGCTAGAGGCCACGGAGTCAACAGTTGGCCCTTCGGCAGCATTTTCAGGGGCAGGAGTTTACAGGCCAAAGTGTTAGGACCAAAAGTTTAGGAATTGTATGACTGCAAATGTCAGAAACTGAGAAATGTTTTCTTGAGGGTTTCTTGACACACTAAGCTACACTGACTGGGCATAGATTTGCTTTTATCCAGACTCAGCCTCACCAGGGCTTATCTCTTATCTTTGTTGGCTCACATTTGAGTCCACCCTATGCTGCGAGTCTGTAAAACCCATCCTTTCCCATTATGATTCCATACCTCATATTATGCTGTGAAGCCAGGCAATGAAGAGCTTTGTTATTCCTCTTCACAGAAAAGTTCTGAGTTTTCTGTCTAGGCCAGTTAAGGTAAGATAGCTAATCCCGACTACTCACTCTGGCAAAGGTAACATTTTTGCTGATTGGTAGCTTTAAAATACATGATCTGCCTTTAGAGCAGGGGAAGAGTTAATTCTCCAAGGAACAATGTCTGATTTGTAAAGTAAGATGAAGTTAATCTATTTCTAGAAAGATAGAGTTGTTGTTCAGTTGCTCAGTCGTATCTGACTCTTTGCAACCCCATGGGCTGAAGCACATCAGGCTTCTCTGTCCTTTATGATCTCCCAGAGTTTGCTCAAACTCATGTCCAATAAGTTGATAATGCCATCCAACCATCTCATCCTCTGTCTGGAAAGGTATAAAATGCTCAAATTAGTACAAGATACAGTAAAGGGTTGAAATTGATCAGTTAACTATTAAGAGCGCGTAACCTAGGATGGATGAGTTTATGTTAATTGGACCCAACTTTTAAAGAACACTAATTCCTGTTCTTGAAAGTTGCTCTAGAAATTGAAAATGAGAAAAAGTTACCAGCTAATTTAAGTAACTCTAGTATAATTTTAAACCTAAAGCCCGATGAGCATAACAGGAAAAAAAAAAAGTCACTATAGGCCTGTTTCTTATATGACTATAGATACCACAAACCACACAAAGTAAAACTTTGGCTAAGCATATCCTGTGGTATAATACAAATAATGCATCATGATCAAGTAAGACTTGATACTTGATATTAAAAAATGTGAGAATAATTCATCATACTGTTAGATCAAAGGAGAAATAAAATCAAATGATCATCTTTATTGATCCCAAGAAAACATTTAATAAGGTTCACTACCTGTTTATGAAAAATATATCTTGGGACTAAAGGCTTAGAAGGGTACTTTCTTAGTTTGGTAAATGTTGTATGTCAAGAAGTACAGAAATGTTTATATTTCATGGAAAAATGTAGTATATATTTTGGATTGTGTAAAGGTTTATGGTAAAGAACAACGCTTAAAGAAATGGAAGTATTGAAATGAGAGTAAAGACACATTATTTGCAGATGAGATAGCCATCTATCTTAAAAAAAAATTAACAGGCAAGCTATTGGAAGTATTAAAAGAGTTAACCAAGGTCCTAGATGCAAGATTAACTTTTAGAAATCACTACTATACTCTCTGTGAAGAATAATCACTAAAAATTACTATGTAAAAACAGCAATACAAAGTAGTAAATATCTGGAGATTAACAACTGAGTTTATACAAGACTTTCATGAGAAATGTTAAATGAAAAACATAGTAGGTGATATGTATGAAAAGAGATTGTCCATACTCTTGGGATGATATAATTTAATACTATAAACATGTCAAATCTGCCAAAATTAATCTTGATCTCAATTTCAATTGGATTAAAAATATTAATTTTATTAAAAATATTTAGGGAGAATAGAATTTCAGAAATAACTGAATTAACCTTAAGAAAAGGATAGAAGAGAGATTTGGCCATCAAATATTAAGACATAGTAGAAAGTCATAGTTGAATTTTTTTGAAGGGTGTTTTTTTTTTTTTTTTGATACAAGAATAGACAAATAGACTGAAGGGATTGAATGGAGAGCTCAGAAATAAACTGAGATATATGGAAAAGTTTTTATGTGGTAAAACATTGCAAATCATTGGGGAACAGATGGATTGTTTAATAGATGACCTTGGGAAAATTGGCTCACAACATTATAAAAAGAAACCTAATGCTTTTAATACCACATACAAAAGATGTACCTTTCCCAATTAGGTGAAAGACCTAAGTATGAAAGCTAAAATTATCAATTGAACACAATTTAAGAGATTTTAGAGAGGGAAGAGGGCCCTTTTAAACAAAATTTCAAAAACAAAACCATAAAATTATAAACTGATGAATTTTTATCATCAGTTATAGATTTCTGCTCATCAAAAGTTACCATGGGCAGCATTAATAAACATATAACTAAATGGGTGAAGTTATTTAAAATATCTAGAACCCAACAAGGGACCAATGTATACAATACAAGGAGTTTCAAAAAATCAACTAAAGAGACACTGATAGAAAAACAGGCAAAGAATATACAAACAGCTAATTTACAGAGGAAGATACCCCTAATGCCCACAACTCCAAATTATTTTGTAATTAGATAAATGCAAGTTAAAAGAACTATGAGATGTCATCTTTCACTACTAAAGTGCAGAAACATTGAAATTGGATAATGCCAGATATTGAAGATTTGTATAGTGAGGAAACCTCAGATACTGCTGGTGAAAATGTAGACTGGTACAACTATCCTAGAGAGCTGCTGCTGCTGCTGCTAAGTCGCTTCAGTCATGTCTGACTCTGTGCAACCCCACAAACGGCAGCCCACCAAGCTCCTCCGTCCCTGGGATTCTCCAGGCAAGAACACTGTAGTGGGTTGCCATTTCCTTCTCCAGTGCATGAAAGTGAAAAGTGAAGGTGAAGTTGCTCAGTCGTCTCTGACTCTCAGCTACCCCATGGACTGCAGCCTACCAGGTTCTTCTGTCCGTGGGATTTTCCAGGCAAGTGTACTGGAGTGGGGTGCCATTGCCTTCTCCATCCTAGAGAGCAGTCTGCTACTATTCAGTCAAAATAACAAGTATCATAACTCAGCATTTTTGGATACACATATCCTCAAAAAATTCTTGCACTGGTAAATGAGGGGGCCTGAATCAGTATATTTATTACTGCATTGTTTGTAGAGGCAGTGAGTTTGTAGATATACGGGTGTCATCACCAGAAAAGTGGATAGATAGATTTTAGCAGACATCAGGGAACATTTGCAGCAAGTGGATATTGTGGATTTGATGTGCAACGTGGATACATCTCAAAAGCAAAAAAATAATAAAGTATTCTATATAGTCCTATTTATGTAAATCAAAACATGTGCATATACATACAAACTAAAGATACCCATGAACCACATTATGGTGGCTTTACCTGGGGTGAAGAGAGAAAAGGAAATCGTTGGTATAAAAGAGAAGAGAAAAAAGACATATCCCAAGGGAAGCAAGAAATGTAGGTATACTTAAAGACCAAAGAATGAATCCTGTCTGGCCAAAAAAGCAAGTGTCTACCAGCTCAAGAATTTTCAAGAGATCAGGACACCAAAAGTAGAGTCTAATAGAGTATGAGAGAGTACCATGTGAACACCACCTAAGACACAGAGTGTTGACCTCATTTATAGTTACAATCAAATTAGCCACCTAAGACCTGAGTGCCCCAGATGTGGAGAAAATGGCTGGCTATTTAAATTGAAGGAGAAGGTTTGGCAAGCACAGTAAGCTAGAAATGAATGATGTCATATGTAAAAGTATCTCTGTAGCTCTGTTAAAATTGGTTTCATTGTGATTGTTTCCTTCTTTCTTTTTCTTTCTGCTGCTTTTATATGCCTCCTAGTTTTTTGTATATTGTCATTCACATTCCTTGGCTCTGTCCTTTCCCAATCTTTCTTCACAACATCTGTTTGCTTTTTCCACTTTTTTCCTTCATCTCTGTGTTAAGAAATGACTGTTTTGTTGTTTCTTTTTCTATGGTTTTTCCTCTTCCAAACAGTTATTCTTCTGTCCCCATTTTTTCTAATAGGAGATGGTTTTTCCTCAGCCTGCAGATCCATCCTGCACACCTCCCACACTCTGTTCCTAACATGACTTTGAGAGGAAAATGGTAGGAGGGAATAAACTGCTAGGTTCCTTAATCTTATTTTCATGTGCATATTTTAGCAATAGAAAGTAAAGGTTATGAAAAAACTCAGGAAATCAGAAACATTTGTTTCTCCATATATTTAACTTTTTTAGTACTGTAGGTTGTTCTTTGATGATTTCATAGAAATAAATTTAATCACTGTACCAACTAGTATCATTTTTTGGCTGTTGACCTAAGTTGTTGACACCCTCATGGATCTTCAGAAATGAGGCTCATGTAAGAAATAGTTAACTGATTCCTATTTCTAATTGATGCAAACATTTCAATAAATGTGGTTATAATAATACATTTTAAAAATTACCCACTCCTGGGGATGAATGAAAATAAAAAGTCCTTGTGTTTGTAAATCCCCCTCGTCACCCTACCTGCCTCCATTATTCTAGCTTTACCTGCATGTTTCTAAGGAAGTTGAAACCTACTTTCACTGATGATGTCATACTTTTCCTATAGAGCTGAGCAGTATTTTCTTGGGGAAAATAATTTATCTTTTTATGATGGAAAAATAGAAAAGTCTCTTCTCTGTCTCATCCTTTTGGAGTTCAGAGGACAAGGAGGCATGTTATAGCCTACTCAGTAGTGTACTGGTAAATGTTTAACACCCAACTCTTTGGAAAAAAGTATTGTCAATTTTATGATATAAAAGGTGTAGCATAAAATTTAAAAATAATAAAATGTAAAATGCCTTTTATTATAAATTCACATAGCCAATTATATCTCAGAATAATTTTGTTTTTTTCCCCCTTAAGCTCTTACATCCTGAAGTGCAGCTGTGGTTGCAAATGATGAATAAGTATAGTTGTGACATGACTGTTGGTTTATAATTCTTTATATGAACAAGTAAGATGAAAATGAAACTACAAAGAAGGAGGTCAGAAGTTTGCATGTTCATCAGTGACTTGAATGCATTTTTTGCTGAGTTGAATAGTGGTTTTGAATAGTGGAAAAAAATTTCCTCTTTGTAGATGTGTGTGTATATGCATGTATGTGATGTTCACATGGCAGTGACAGGTGTAGCAAAGGAGGGTAAATTCTTATCTCCAGATCTTGAATCATGTTTGCTTACATCCTGTTGGCTAAAGCAAGTTACATGGTCAATCTCAGAGTCAGAGGGAGAAGGCCTAAAAATTACTGGGCAACTGAATGGACATGGATACAAGAAGGGCAGTAGTTGCTAGTCATTTTTATGTACTCATTCTATAGGTGTCCTCAGCTCCATCATGAAAAATCCACAGAACAGTAATCAACTATGAAAGTGAAAAGTGAAAGTGTTAGTTGTTCAGTCATGTGCAGCTCTTTACGACCCATGGACTGTAGCCCACCAGGCTCCTCTGTCCATGGAATTTGCCAGGCAAGAATGCTGGAGTGGGTTGCCATTCCCTTCTCCAGGGAATCTTCCCAGCCCAGGGATCAAACTCAGCTCTCTGACATTGCAGGCAGATTCTTTACCATCTGAGCCACCAGGGAAGCCCCATTAAACTATAATGACATGGAAATGTATTTAGTATGGGGTTTATCAGTAGCAGTTTCTAAGGTTTCTCCTACTGCTCCACAGTATCAGGTTGAGGGCTGGTATCTCTCAGATTCTCTTTATCCTCTTGGTCCTAAGATAGCTGCCCACAAACAAAATCTTGTGTGTACCAGGACCCAGGGAAAAGATCAGTGACCCCACAGGAGACTGAACCAACACTACCTGCTAATATTGGAGGGTTTCCTACAGAGGTGTGGATCTGCAGTGGCTCCCTGCAGAGGTGGGGGGCACTGGCAAGAGCAGTCTTGGGAGGTGCCCCTTGGTGTGAGCCCTCTTGGAAGGAGGTTGCTATTAACCCTACCATGTGGAGCCTGTAGGTTCCTGCGCTGAGTTGCTTCAGGTGAAACAGCTAACAGAGAGGGACCACGGCCCCACCCATCAGCAGACAATTAGATTGAAGTTTTACTCAGTTTAGCCTTCCCCACCAGAGCAAGACCCAGTTTTCCCACTAGCATTTTCTCCTATCATGAAGCTTACACAAACCTCTTAGCCTCATCTGCTGGTGGGCAGACAAGAGAAACAAGAGCTATAATCCTGCGGCCGCCAGACTGAAAACCACATCACAGAAAGTTAATCAGTATGAAAAGGCAGAGATTATGTCCCCGATGAAGAGACAAGATAAAATTCTGGAAAAACAACTGAATGAAGTGGAGGTAGGCAACCTCCCAGAAAAAAGAATTCTGAATAATGATAGTGAAGATGGTCCACGATCTTGGAAAAAGAATGGAGAAAATGCAATAAATATTTATTAAAGACCTAAAAGAACTAAAAACAAACAAGAAATGAACAATACACTAGAAGGAACCAATAGCAGAATAACTGAGACAGAAAAACAGATAAGTGACCTGGAAGACGGAATGGTGTAAATTACTGTTGTAAAGCAGAATATAGAAAAAAAGGATGAAAAAGAAAAGAATACAGACTAAGAGACATTGGGGACAATGTTAAACACACCAACATTTGCATTATAGGGTTCCCAGAAGGAGAAGGGAGAGAGAACGGACCCAAGAAAATATTCAGAGAGATGATAACTTAAAACATCCCTAACGTGGGAAAGGAAATAGTCAACCAGATCCAGGAAGTGCAGAGTCCCAGGCAAGATAAACCCAAGGAGGAACATACTGAAGCACATACTAATCAAAATGACAACAATTTAAGACAAAGATGAAATGTTAAAAGCTACAAAGGAAAATGACAAATACAAGGAAATTCCAATAGGGCTATTGGCTATTTCTCAACAGAAATTCTCTAAGTCAGAAGGGAATGGCATGATATATATGTTTTAAGTGATGAAAAGGAAGAACCTGCAGCCAAGAATACTCTACCCAGAAAGACTCATTCAGATTTGATGGAGAAACCAAAAGCTTTACACAGAAGCAAAAGTTAAGAGAGTTCAGCACCACGAAAACAGCTTTACAGCACTAAGGAACTTCTCTAGGCAGCAAACACAGGAGAAGGAAAAGACCTACAAAAGAGAACCCAGAACAATTAAGAAGATGGTAATAGGATCATACATACCAATAATTACCTTAAATGCAAATTATTTAAATGCACCAAGCAAAAACCAGACTGGGTGGGTGAATGAAAACATGTGCAAGTATGCATTTCAGCACCCCCATCCCCTTCCGTTGCGTGTAATTATTTTATATTGTTAGGTTAATCATGTTTCTATTTCGGCTTGCAGTTGCAATTATCTTTTTTTTTTGTCTGGCTATTGATTATGAAAACTGATAAACATCTTTTACTATTATGGTTGTATACCTGTTTATTCATTTTAATAACATTGTATCATGATTGGTCAACAGAAAATAATGGAATTCTGTAACACTAAAACTACCATTTAATAGAAAAACGTGTAATCAGTTGTTTAAATCCAAATGCACATTAGATTTATCTTGGAATTTTTTGAAAAATACAACGCCCAGATATTGTCTTTTTTTTTTTCTCCAAAGCTCCTGATGTGATTCTAATGAGCAGCCACATTTAAAAATAACTGAGCTATATGATAGTCTTTTACTTTTATCTAGTTTGTGTCACTTTTTCTACTTCATATATTCAGTGTTCCCATTCATTTAGTTTATGTTTTTCCAATTCTCTGTCTCTTCTTTGTTGTTCTTTCTCAAGTCTTTCTCAAGTGTATTAGAAAAGCTTGTGTGTGTCTGTATAGTATATATATAGTAGGTACAATGTAATATATTTTAGAAAACTTGTGAATTTTTGCTTAGCTAAAAATTTATGACATTTTGGTTCCACTTGTTTGACTAAGTGTGAAGAGAATGCTGTATTTCTAATTTATATTCACTCAGAACTTTGACACAGTTCAGTTTATTCTGGCATCTAGTATTACTGCTAAAAATCTAGAAAGCTAATTATGTTAGTGATTTAAAAATTTTTAAGTGAGGCTCTATGTCTAATCCAAGTCTGAGACTATAAAGAAATTCTATGTTGTAAAAAAATCAGTAAATTAACATGTGATACAGTATTATTAACAAAACTGTAGATTTTGTTCAAATTTCACAAAATTCTATGCTAGTGTCCATTATTTGTTTTCATTCAGTCTTATTCAAGATTCCATATTGTATTTAGTTGCACAGAGCAGCTTAAGTTGTGTGCAACAAATTCTAATAAATTCTCTTTCCATTTTTATTGTTACAAATATTTTTAAAATTTTCCTTGTTATGGCTTCTTAGATACACCCATCATTTAAAAGTGGACATTGAATTTCCAAATATGGGGTTTTTAAAGTATCCTTGATATTAATTTCTCAGTTTGATATTAATTTCTCATTTAAATGTTTTCTTCTCTGCAATCACCCTCTGTGTTTTTTCACTCTAACTTTATTAAGGCTTTCAAAGTCTTAAGTCAAGTATCTCTCTTGGTAAATGTCACATTGCACTTGAAAAATATGTGGGCTATTTTCAAATATCTTTTGATACTGATATCTAACATAATTCCACAGCAATAAGAGAATAGCGTCTGAGTGATTTCAATACCTTTAGACCATGAAATTTTTGCACCTTGTTTTATGTCACTGAATATGTTCCTGTGTCTCCTGGTTTATAGTCTGTGGGAACTTGAGTTGATTTTGTATTCTGATGTTGTGCGAAAATTGTATAAATATTACTGATGTTGAATTGGTTCATAGTGCTTTTCAGGTTTATTGTATCTTTCTCCTTTTCTGTCTATTCATTCTATTATTTTTTAAGAATTTGATATTGAAACTGCAACTACAAATCTTAATTTGTCTGCTTAAAATAATCATAATATATATTGTTTTCCAAGTGTCCTGTGAATGTTATCATACTTTCATGATTTAAGAAGAAGGAAAAAAAAAAAGAAAGCTGCCTACATTCTAGACATCTGGACTTACAAAACTCTGAATAAAGCCATAACGTATCTGAGAGATCGTGTCAGTGAGAGAACTTACTCTGCATGCCTCATTCTTTCATGAGGAAGGAAAAAGTGTTCCCAGAAGCAGCCAGGAGATTGCCCCTGTGTCACAGGCCAGAATTAAGTCACACGATCTACCTTAGCTTGACGATGAGGGAAATACTGATTTTCAGACTTTTGTCATAAGTGATGGGAATACCCGTGATAGGCAGCTGTGACTGAGCAGAATCCACTAATATCCTAGGATGCCTTAGTTGAGAGCTATGGCAGTTTCTCCTCTCATGTCCTTGTATCACTTGCTTTAAATACGGGACACACAGCAGACTTCAGTCTGCATAGCTTGGAGAATGTCATCACCCCTTTACCAGAGGAGGAGTGAAGTGTTCCTTATTTTGTTCATCCAGTAGACCGAAGATGTGATAGTAATTCCCTTTACCAAAAAGTGAAATGCTGTTTCTCCAAGAGAGGAATGGATAAAGAATGACGAAAACCATCATACCAGCACCATAGCACATATTCTCCGTGATGGTGGATACAGATGTTTTGAGTGGGAAGATACACCTTTCTGACTAACTACAAATATTTTCTCTGCTCACATACTCTCCAGGCACAGATGTAGATGATATGAACTTATGAAGCTAAATAAATGTTGAAATCCATAGATGATTGTTCACAGATTTTGTTTGCTAGGATGAACTGATTCTCTTCTGGGTATCACTTTGTTCACATTTTTAGAATATTGATCACACCTCTGAGGGAGACCTGTAATGAACTGCGATGCAGTGTCCCTTGTTCCAGACAGTGTAAGGACAAGGTTAATAATTCTCTTGGCAGTTCTTCAGACCGGTGCCTTATAATACCTCTTTTATGTGATCTGGAATACATTTCCTCATATTTTCTGGAATATATTTTTCTAATATTTTTGCTGTGTCATTTTTCATATTTGTATGGTATACAGCCCCCAACCAATTCTGCCAGCTAGTTATATTTTCCCGAAAGTAGTCTGGTAGATGCAGGAGGAAAATAAATATTGGATTTGTGATTAAATAAGAGTTTAGAGATACAGGGTTTCATCTTTCAGTCACTGTTTTTATAGCATCTACTTATTTATTAATAAGTAATTATAATAATGTCAGTTATTGATTACACTTTACTACATTCCAGGCCCTGTTTCAGAACTTTAAAGACAGCCACATGATTTATTTGTATAGGTAAGGAAGCTGATACCAAGCATGGGTTGGTAATGACCGTTGACTAATTCAGTTAAGTGGGCCTGACCTGTTCTTCCTGACCTCAGCTATATTTGTGACCTATGGTTCTAACTTGGTGCTGGGGACTGTACCGTGGTAAAGAAATCCCTGGAGGAGTGACCTCTATATTGCTGTTCCAGCATGGACATGTATACATACATACAGATATATCTGGTACATGTTCCGGCCTGAAGAGGCTGTAAAGTTCTGTGCTGGAAGGCAGGCTATAGTCTCTTGCCTGGCCCTTGCTGGCACGCCATGCCTCTGTTTTTTCTCTCCTCCATTCCTGTGTGTTTGAAGAATGGGGCTGCAGTCTGGCACATGATGTAGTATGAGCTGGCTGGCTAGAGAGTGGGAGAAGAGACAGCAAGCAAAGTACTTTTTGGAGAATAGCAGAACTAAGTCCTTCTGTCGTACAATAGCTTTTTCCTCTCGTTGATTATGAAGGGATTACATATACATAGTGTAAACTTTAAAAATGCAAAAACAAAAGCATAAAGGATAATGCAGCCTTTCACAATCCCATTCCTAGATATATCCATGGTTAATGGGTTTTTTGTTTGTTTGTTCTCTTCAAATCTTTTTCTATGAACCCATTCTTTTTTTTTTTTTTTTTTTTAACAAAATAGGGGCTTCATTGTCTATACTGTTTTATAATCGTCTTTTTGCTTACCAGAGCATCATGACAGATTTCTTACAGCATTAAAGATTTTATTTCCCGCTATCCATTTATTTATTCATTCATTCAGGACACATTTATTGAGAACTTCATATATGATTGGCATTTGATTTTAAAGGTGGCATAGTGGTACATTGTACCTGCATGAAAAGTCACTTCAGTCATGTCTGATGCTTTGTGACCCTGTGGACTGTAGCCCGCCAGCCCTGTCCGTGGGATTCTCCAGGAAGAATACTGGTGTGGGTTGTCATTTCTTCCTCCAGGGGATCTTCCAGACCCAGGGATCACACCCACGTCTCTTAAGTCTCCTGCATTGGCAGGTGGCTTCTTTACCACCAGCACCACCTGGGAAGCCTCAGTGGTATGTCAAAATCACTCATTGTATTTCTTTAGTTTTCTGTCAAATGGCTATTAATTCATTGAAGAGGCAAATATATATTGAGCACCTATTATCTACCTGCCTTGTGCTGGATGCTGAGGATAGAGTGATGGATGATGGAGATAAGATCCTTGCTCCTTGGAAGCTTACCCTGAGGGAAACAGTAGTCAGTCTCTGTAAATAAATGCACCGGAAATGCAAGGGCCTATTTGAGATGTGTTTCCATTAGATTTCTATCTCTTTGATACTTGTCAAAAGTTTTGGGTCATTGATGGCTCTTTGCATTTCCATGTGCAGTAGTGATATGAATTAAATTCACACTTTGTTTTACTGTTCTTTCAGTGGGATTCATGGAAAGAAACATTAATGTTTATGTTTCATCTGTCGTCTTGGACCAGAAGTCTGCTTGTCATAAATGATTAGGAAGGTACTTCATAATCAGATAAATATACTCTTGTAGTTCTTTCTGGTTTATTTTTAACTATTTATTTTATATTTAATTCCTTTAGCATGTGTTTTGCTGATTGTATAGATTTTATTTTCCCTCGGTATTTTGTAATCAAAAGTCAGTCAGTCATTCAGTTCAATTGCTCAGTCATGTCCAGCTCTTTGTGACCCCATGAATCGCAGCACGCCAGGCTTCCCTGTCCATCACCAACTCCTGGAGTTCACTCAGACTCACATCCATCAAGTCCATGATACCATCCAGCCATCTCATCCTCTGTCACCCCTTCTCCTCCTGCCCCCAATCCCTCCCAGCATCAGAGTCTTTTCCAATGAGTCAACTCTTCGCATGAGGTGGCCAAAGTACTGGAGTTTCAGCTTTAGTCAGAGCATGTTTTATGTATTTATTAAAGTTATAGATGTGACTCTGATTGTTATTCAGTTCAGTTCAGTCACTCAGTCATGTCCAACTCTTTGCGACCCCGTGAATCGCAGCAGGCCAGGCCTCACTGTCCATCAACATCTCCCGGAGTTCACTCAGACTCATGTCCATCAAGTCAGTGATGCCATCCAGCCATCTCATCCTCTGTCATCCCCTTCTCCTCCTGCCCCCAATCCCTCCCAGCATCAGAGTCTTTTCCAATGAGTCAACTCTTCTCATGAGGTGGCCAAAGTACTGGAATTTCAGCTTTTGCATCATTCCTTCCAAAGAAATCCCAGGGCTGATCTCCTTCAGAATGGACTGGTTGGATCTCCTTGCAGTCCAAAGGACTCTCAAGAGTCTTCTCCAACACCACAGTTCAAAAGCATCAATTCTTTGGCACTCAGCTTTCTTCACAGTCCAACTCTCACATCCATACATGACCACTGGAAAACCACAGCCTTGACCAGATGGACCTTAGTTGGCAAGGTGATGTCTCTGCTTTTGAATATGCTATCTAGGTTGGTCATAACTTTTCTTCCAAGGAGTAAGCGGCTTTTAATTTCATGGCTGTAGTCACCATCTGCAGTGATTTTGGAGCCCAGACAAATAAAGTCTGACACTGTTTCCACTGTTTCCCCATCTATTTCCCATGAAGTGATGGGACCAGATGCCATATCTTTGTTTTCTGAATGTTGAGCTTTAAGCCAACTTTTTCACTCTCCACTTTCACTTTGATCAAGAGGCTTTTTAGTTTCTCTTCAGTTTCTGCCATAAGGGTGGTGTCATCTGCATATCTAAGGTGATTGGTATTTCTCCCGGCAATCTTGATTCCATCTTGTGTTTCTTCCAGTCCAGCATTTCTCATGATGTACTCTGCATAGAAGTTAAATAAGCAGGGTGACAATATACAGCCTTGACATACTCTTCCTATTTGAAACCTATTAGAATCAGAATGTTTTCTCTGATGTTTTCTGTTGGGAAATAGTTCAAATAGTAATCTGTCGCCAGAATACACAATGCCCATAGACATGTTCCCTGAAGTATTTGGAGTGGTTTTGATACGTATGTTTAAGAAGAAATGTATTTTTAAAGTACAATTCTTTAAAACTTACTTACATTGAAGTTATTTTAAGTATATTGACTGTAGGAACTTAATAGAGTGGAGAAATTATTTCAAAGCAGTAGTGAAAAAGAATCATAGATAAAATCACATCAATTCACAGAAACTGAAATATATTAATAATTGTTAGCTATGAGTCATATTTATTTACATTTCAGTAATGTTCTCCAGATCAATAAAGTGAGTCATTTTGTAACTGAGAAAGAAAAATTAGATTCTCAAGTAGGTTTCAGTGTAGCCTGTTCTTAATAGTTTTGAAATAAATGAAGCATGTTCTCAGTGAATAATGAGAGGGATTGGTGTGAATATATGCTGTTTACGGAGCATTCATTTAACAATCATTATTGACTATTTGCTCTTAGCCTGGCCTTGCCCTGGGTGCTGGAATAGAGCAGTCAACCAAACACATAGTTTGTACTCAAATGAGGTCGCATTTTAGCGATTGGAGAGATACAATACAGGCACACAGTGATGCAGATGATATAAAGATATTCATGTGATGTTTACCAGAATCAGATGGTGTGTGCCAGTGGACTGTTAGGTGGAAGAGCGTTCCAATCAAAGAGAACAGCAGGAATGAAGACCATGACTGCAGCTGTGCCTGGTGGTTAAAGTTTCCTGAGAAGAGTGAGGGGAGTGTGGTAGTTGATAAGAGACAGAGGTGAACTGAGCCAAGATCGTGTAGTTAGCTGTTGATTTTGTAAAGCAGCATAGTCAGTACTCATTGCTTAATATAAAGTTTTATAGGGCTGATAAGGTCAAAATTCTCTGATAAATCAATGGACAAAAACTGACAGTGGCCCAAAATCTAAAAATTAGGCTCTGGAAGTCTTGGAGTTTCTATATTGGGGAAGCATGCTTCTCCAGAGTGAGCTGTCTGCCAAAGTCATTGTAAACATTTGAGTATTCATATGTGTCTGGGCTGTAACCTCTGCAGGGAAAGGAAATCCTGATTTCTAAAAATAAATTCCATTTTATTTTAAGAGTCAAAGGGGAACAGACTGTCCCAGTAAATACAGGTCATTGACAAGTCTTAATTGTGGAATTAGTA
This sequence comes from Nanger dama, assembly GCA_917880005.1. Lineage (NCBI taxonomy): Eukaryota > Metazoa > Chordata > Mammalia > Artiodactyla > Bovidae > Nanger > Nanger dama. Next base: position 17,250,521 of record CAKJTW010000038.1, read on the forward strand.
TATAAAGAGAGATCATCACTTTAAATCCATGGATCGCTAATACCAGTTCTTAAAATGTCTCCGGATAGATTTTATAACCTCCATTGAGAAGTCATAAATTGGTTTTCAGTACTGATAGGCTATAATATTAAAGAAAAATGTAATAATGGTTAACACATTCCTGTCATACTTTTGTGAGTTAAAATAGCTCACTTTTTGGTAACATTTATTTTTGCATTCAATATTACATATTGAGCACAAACTGTGCATTAGATACTATTGACACCATTCTAGGTTCTTGAATTATAATAATCAATAGGATGGGAAAAGTCCCTGATTTAATGGAACTTTTGTTCTAGTTGGGAAACATAATTTTTAAAAAATGAAGACAGATACATTATATAAATTCACATAGTGATGACTTCTCTGAAGCAGCAGAGGGCAGGATAAAAGATGTATTAGAGGAAATGTTATTTTACTTAGAGAAAGCTTTGCTGAGCAGGGGACACTTGAGCAACATCAACGAATTGGTCACATGATTGAACATCAGGAAAAGTAGTATTTCAAGCTGGAGGAGAAGAACGGGTGCAAGATCTCAGAGGCAGAACTGTTTATGGTTTATTTGAAGGATAATAATGGGGCGAAGGGCAGCAGCAGATGAGCTCAGAGAGGTGATAGCTGGGGTAAGAGCATTGTAGGCAATGACTACCACTGTGAGGTGATTGTAAGTATGAAGGGAAGCCTTCGGAGGGCTTCGATCTGATGCAAGTTATAAAAGGATGATTCCATGTCCGGTGTGTAGAGTAGGTTGTGGGATCAAGAGGAGGAGCAGGTGGCTTGAGCAGTTATTGGGGTTTCTGTGAGAAATGGTGGCTTTGACTAGGAAGATGGCAGTGGAGACGGTGAAATGTTTTTAATTTGGAATACGGTGTACTTTTTTCGTAGAGCTAACAGAATTTGCTAATGGAGTACATCTGAAGTGAGAGAGAGAGAGGAAATTTAATTATGCTGAAGTTTTTGACTTGACAACTGGATATTGGTGCCATTTCTTCAGGTGGTGAGCAGTGGGGAGAATAATCAGGAGTTCTGTTCTGAACATGCTAATGTGAATACCTCATAGATGTATCAGTGCAGTGATGTTGTGTATAGTTAGATAGGTGGATCTGTGTTTCAGGGAAGAGCTCATTGATAAACGAATTGATAGAGATGGTACCAATGTCCATCATCATTAAAGCGAGAAGACTGGATGAGGTCCTCTAGGGAAATGATTATAAACAGAGAAAGTAAACTTTCTGAAAAATGAGCCCTGAGCATTCCAGCATCTAAGACGTTGAAAGAAGACAAGGTTTCAGTAAAAATGACTGAAAAGTTATAGCATAGCAAGTAATTGGAAAAGCAAGAGAATGTGCTATTGCAGCATCAAGGCAAGGTGTTTTGTGAGAGGAGGGAATGACCCACTAAGTCAAATGCTGCTGAGACAGTGCTTCTGGGGACTGAAAGTCACACATAGAATCTGGCAATGTTAAGGTCATTGCCAGTCTTACAAGACTGGCTTGAGAGCAGAGGTTGGGCAGACAGCTCACCTGCAGTCAGTTCATGTCAGAGTGTATGTATTGAGCACCAGTACTTCTTGTGAGATTGTTTTTGTTCAGTCACTCAGTTACGTCTGACTTTTGTGAACGCATGGACTGCCCCATGACAGGCTTCTCTGCCCTTCACAATCTCCTGGAGCTTGCTCAAACCCATGTCCGTTGAGTCGGTGATGCCATCCAAACGTCTGTCCTTTGTCATCCCCTTCTTTTCCTGCCTTCAATCTTTCCCAGCATCAGGGTCTTTTCTTCTGAGGAAAATGTCTATAAATGGGATGAGGGAAATAGGGCGGACTTTGGAGTACAATATATCTTGAGTGTTTTGTGGGCAATCTACATTTGATTGTTGAGTTTGGAGTTTCATAAAACATGGTGGTCTGATTTTACACATATTCTAGTCTCAGCTAAAGAATTTTCTGTTCAATGAACTCAGATATCAAATTTCTTTTACCTCTCATTTTCTTGGTTCTCCGTGTTCAACAAATCACAGTTTATATTCAGTGCTAATATAATCAGTATAGCACACGTATTATGGTGAACTTTAAAATATCTTGTTCGATTCAGATGTTGTTTTAATTTTATATACATTTATCAGTGAAAAATATGAACTCGTGCAATGACTGGATGTAGATCAAACGGTATATCACTGTTTGCACTCGTAACTTCCAGTTGTTTTGAGAATACAATAGAGCTTTGACAACTCACAGTAACTGGGGTATTCAGATGGCCTGGATTTCTCTGCTGTCACACTGTAAACCAGACTCCTTTCAGGAAGATTTTTGTTCTCTCCTCTTTTAAAGGTAAATAGAAACTTCTCTCAAAATGTGTCACTTAAAACATTACCCACACTGACTACCATGTTTCCTGTTCTGTGATTACTATAAGCAAATAAGATTATAAAATACCAAGAGAACAGGATGAAGAATGTCAAGAAATTAGCTTTTGGAGGATTGTCTGTGGTAACTATGATAAACTCATGAATTTTAGGCAGGGAAAATGGAGTATCTTAGATTTTCATAAAGGTGGGGACTGTTCGTCTGTTGTTTACTACTGTGTCTCCAAAAACCTAATAAAGATAGAGGCTTGTACTGGAAAAACTTATGCTGCGATGTATTAGTGTAATTATTGGTAGGTTAGCTATCACTGTTTTTCTTATTTTAAAATTAACATTATCTTATATTAGTGTACATAAATATTTGTAGGAAACCTTTGTTATACATGAGTACCCTGGTGGCTCAGACAGTAAAGAAACTTCCTGCAATGCAGAAGACCTGGGTTCGATCCCTGGATTGGGATGATCCCCTGGAGAAGGAAATGGCAACCCATTCCATTGTTTTTGTATGGAGAATTCCATGGACAGAGGTGCCTTGAAGGCTGCAGTTCATGGGGCTGCAAAGAATAGGACGTGACTAACACTAACATTTGAGCAACTAATACTAACATTTTGATATGTATGAAAATTAAAAAAAATTAACATAATGCTAACTCATGGTGCTTAACCTTTATATTCATCTGTATTGTACTCTAAATGAAAGAACACAGACATATATAATTTTTTTCCTCAGTGGTTCATCCTTTAATTCCACCCTCTCTTGGGATCAGCTGTGCTTGTTCTCTGACTGTATTTGATATTTAGTCTTTGCAGATTATCTATATTTGCCTTTATGAGTGACAGCAACAGAAGACCGGTCAGTTTTGCTGGAAATATGGTACATTTCTCTGTGACTCGGTAACCTGAACCATGATCCAAGGCATCACAGGTATCTGTAAGAGCCTCTCCAGGTATCCTTGTAATACAAGCTCAGTGGGTGCGGCCAAAACCTTTTCCTGATAAAGAGCTCAGCTGAGGACTTCTGGCCACTTTGAAATGAACTGAAAGGCCAGTTTACTAAATGGTTACTTTGGTAGAGTGGCAGGTGATTTTATTATCGTTGGCCACTCTTGACCCTTCCCCAAGTTACAGCATTCTTCCCAGAAGCTGTAACTTTTACAGCTTTACAAGAGGAGAAAAAAATTCTTGCCTATCTTGGGGAACATCAAAGTAAATGAGAGAAATTGTTTTCATTTTGATCCTATAAATCAGATGCACTGCCTGCTTAGTACAAAGAACGAAAAGAAAAAAAAAGATACACCAGCTCCTTGGGGATTTGGTTTTCAGGAAATGAGCATTTTATCCATGGAGCCAAAAGATCATTAGCACAATCATAACAATGGAATTCCACAGTATTGATGCCAACATACAAATCTATGGCCCTTGCTTGGTTCTAGTACAGTACTTGAAATTAATGCAGTAACATTAGAGTATAAATAAATACAAGGAAAAGAATTGATTAAAAATCATTTAATTAAATTATTTTCACCAAAAATAGGTTAGTTTCAGGATCTGGCTAGAGTCAATTGGAAATCACGTGAGCTGCATTGGAGCTATAGAAACCAAGCAGAAATAGCAGAATTCTGAGCACGCCTAACGGATGTGGCTGAATTGGCCCTCCTCTGGAGTGGCTTGGAAATGTTGGTTTTTCTTAGTTGCTTACTTCTAACTAACTTTTAACTAAGTGCTGTAAGTATCATCTCTGATAACAACAATAAACACCATTTACCTTGGGTCTGGCCCTATTAGAAACACTTCACATGTGCTGCTACTGTTGCTAAGTCACTTCAGTCGTGTCCAACTCTGTGCTACCCCATAGATGGTATCCCACCAGGCTCCTCTGCTCCCTGGGATTCTCCAGGCAAGAATACTGGAGTGGGTTGCCGTTTCCTTCTCCGATGCATGCATGCTAAATCGCTTCAGTTGTGTCTGACTCTTTGTGACCCCATAGACAGCAGCCCACCAGGCTCCTCTGTCCATGGAATTCTCTAGGCAAGAATACTGGAGTGGGTTGCCATTTCCTTCTCCATTACATGTGTTAAGTCATTTAATCTCTACAATGGCTCCTGGAGGCAATCAATCAATCAATAAACAAGTATATGTCTCTGTGTGTATATATTAAAATCTGCATATACAAATATGGTATATATCTCATACGTACACACATATATATCACATACACACATATATGATACATATCACACATGTACAGACATATATATGGGCTTCCCTGGTGGTGCAGAGGTTAAAGCGTCTGCCTGCAACGTGGGAGACCTGGGTTCGATCCCTGGGTTGGGAAGATCCCCTGGAGAAGGAAATGGCAACCCACTCCAGTATTCTTGCCTGGAGAATCCCATGGACGGAGGAGCTTGGTGGGCTATAGTCCACGGATCGCAGAGAGTCGTAAATGACAGAGCGATTTCACTTTCACACACATATATACAAATATGATTGGGAAACAAGTTTCTTTATAAATATTAATTATGATAATATGCACGATGGGTTTTCAAAAGGGCATAGTGGATGCCACGTTTCCTAAATTGATTTCAAGCCTTATTGTCATAGAGCTTCTCATACAGTAAGTGTATATGATTTAAGATATACTAATTTAGTTGTTGAACTCAGGTCTATGTCTAATTCCAGAGGATTCTTAAATGAATGAGTGTTTTGTTGGGTCTTACACAGTATTAGAGCTACAGAGTTGCAGGCACTGGGCCCAGTGTGTATGATGTGGTATCTGCAGATGTGTTGATGTGGGAACTAGCGATAGTTCTTTTACCCTTAATCAAAGGAGACTTAGAACCATTATTTTTAAGAATAATAAAGAATGTGAAAGATTTCTACACAAAGGCTTGCTCTGCTTGGAACTGCAGCCTCCTGCCTCCCTCCATCTGCAGTTACTGCTTTTTAGCATTGGCTCTGAGCTAAAATAGTGTCTCTCCAGGGAGGTCTTTTCCTAGTTCCCTGTCCAGTCCTTTGTCATAGTCCGTGATTATAGTGCTCTCTTAGGCTGGTGCTCCATTTCTTTATAACATTGATTTTACTGTGCTGTTACACTCTCATTGGTGCGATGTTGCCTTGTCGGTCTCCCCTGCCTGTGCTCTCCTGCTGAAACAACCTCTCTTGACTTATCTCGTGACAGCAGGGACCATCTCTGGTTTGACTTACCGTCATGCCTCTAGTTAGAGATACAGTCCTGAGCATGTGTGTGCTCAGTATTTTTGAGGGACTGTGAGCCCTTGTGGCGTGCCCCTGTCTGTACCCACCTTTTGTGAGAGGTGTTCTGTGTGCGTGGTGATCTAGGTGAGCACTCATCATGATCATTGAATTCATGGCATTAAGCTTTTCAACTTCATTTAGACAGTCAGTGTCTATACTCATTCCTCCTTCCTCTATGGTATATCATTTAGATAGCTTTGGTAAGAAAAATGTTGAGTTGGTCAGAAAGTTCGTTCGGGTCTTTTCCATAACATCTTTTGACCAACCCAGTATTGTATCTCCAAACTTCTTTTCTGAATTTATGATCTAGGGTGTAACTCAGGCAGTTGTCCTCTGTCTCACACCTATCTCCAGTGTTGTTATAATCCCTGATTATTATGCATACTTAGATCTATACCATTATTCTTTTTAATGAAAATTACCTAGAGTAAAATTAATTTAGTAAAATTTAAACATTTTGGAACATGAGAGTAAACAGTTAAAAAGGAGATGGTTTACTTAGTTATTTTACTGAAGATTGATTTTTAAAAAAATTGAGTTTCATAAATTGACAAACTGTGTATGAGGTCCTTTAATTATTTGAGGGTTAGTATCATCTTTAAGGATTACATAAATACTTGGTGCAAGTGTGTGCTATTAAATTAAACCTGCTATTAAACCTGGTGAATGGTCTATGCATGTTTATTGTTAAAATTTAGTTTTAATATAATGGAAAATTATACTTCATCTAAAATAAATACTAATAAAGTTAACCTTTGTATATACTAATAGAATTAACTAATTGTATATACTAATAGAGTTAACCTTTGTTTATTATCATTAATGAAGACAGTAGTCAGATGTGCAGATTTTCCAAGTACATTTTATTTTTCAATTTTATTTTACAAAATATAATAGAAATCTTTTCCAATATACTAATCAGTACTATGTATGTGTTTCTTTTTATCTAAAAAGCAATTGCTCTGTAAATATTAGTTGCAATTCCATGTAATGCAATATTCCTTTGAGGGTGGGATGTGGAAAGGCTGATAGCCCATTGTATCAATGATCCCAACCAGTTTTTCCACTGCTATAAGCTGACCGCTCCACTGTCAGCCAGTCTTCAACAGGCTACTTCACTCTACTGTTTGAATGACTTGTCTATCTCGTAAGAACTGGAGATTGCCAGGGAATGGCTGCTATAAAGCTCATTAAGCCCTTTACCTTGGTTTGTTCAAAATCTATAATCTGGAGGCCTAGATTTGTACTTTCTGGCCCAGAAAAGTGCTCAGGGTTTTCAGCTCTGACTCACTGTTTGCTGGACATTTGACTACTCTTACTGTATTATGTTTTTCTAAGAGAAACAGAACTGAGAGAAAAGATCAAGGAGTACATGTTAAGAGACTTGGCTGCTCATCCTTGTTCTGTCCTTACCTAATATTGCCACCTTGGTAATATGCTCTGGACATCAATCTGCTTATCTCTAAGTGAGAAGATAAATAATCTCTGGGAGTTCATCTTTCCCAAAGTTTCTGATTCTTAAGCCTTTTTTAGTTGCTGTCACATTCTTCATTTTATCCAGTATATGTATCAATTGTCATTAGTTCATTAATAAATAAACATGTAGCTTTATTATACAATGTAGAAAATCCACAGTATGCTATAATGCCAGTTTTATTCAAAGTGAGACAAAGAGTGTGAAGTATATATATATTTTCTATTTCCAAGCTGCACATCCACACACATAATTACTGTTGTGTGAATAATTTCAGAGTACCTACTAAGACTTCTAATAGCTATCACTGACTAGTAATCTGTCAGGGCATAATGTAGGGTAATATGTTTTACACAACAGTGGTGAGGATCTCATTAATTATTACCACCTATAATTGCTTGATATGAACATTTATTCTAAAACTTAAAAATTATATACAACAAAATAATGATTTAAAATACTTCTAGGAAGTCTATACACAGAAGTTGCTGCATTAGAGTTAATGATGTATTAAGTCATTTCTTACTGCTTTTGTCTCTTTAATAGGTGGCATATTATTCAAATTAAAATAGAAGAAAAGTCTCTGCCAACAATTAAGCATCACACTGAGTCACACCTGCTGCCTTAAAGATAAGCATATAATTTATTAGACAGACTTCTTGAGCAATATCTGATACAGAACATCAGTATATTTATATGCCCAGGGAAGAAGAATTAAAGTCTAGCTTTAGTCTCCAAAGGTATTGCAAGTTCAGGTTTTATGCATGTTTCTGTGTCTTGTAGTATGGCTGAATTTCAAAGTTCATAATCAATATCTACCATTTCACTTTTAATCAAAACTTTAATTTCAGAAGATTTCAAGTACCTTTCGTTGATAAAGTATATTCTTTCTTTTCTCAGGTATCTTTTTTCTTTTATATTGTACAACATATAGAGGGTAAGGCTAAGTCCAGATTTAAAATTATGAATGAAAACGATTGTTTAAACTATGGTTTTTGACTTTAATGAAAAGGAGAGAGGCTTTAAAAAAAAATCTAAGCAGAAGACAGTCCATGGGTCAGATTCTAATCTGCCTGTAGGAAAGTAAGAATGGATAAATTAAAGTTCTTTCTTGAATGAGAAAAGGAAATTTTTGGCAGTAGAGTGGAGAAAGGAGGACTAACTAAAGTGACTTGTTTCTAAGTTTGGATCAGGAAGATTTCTGACATTGATAGCATCACTTTTCAAAGGAAGCATTAAGTTTGTGGAATAGGTACTCATGTGAGAGAAGAAACTACCAAGGGAGCAAGGCAAGGATTGTGATTATTGGCCAGGGTGATCTGCATTTGGACAGCATGCCAGTGGCCCAGAAAAATAGCAAAGTCAAATGGAGAGTGATGTGTCACTGGCTTTGCAATGGACAGTGGTGCTTTTTTCATAGCTGGAAAATGTATAATGGATCTTTTTAGAATCAGCACTGTAATTATCGTTTAGTCTTTATTGTTTTGGAAACTGAAGATTTTCTTATACTTTTAAAAAGTATTATATGAAAATAGGCATTGCAAATTTATTCACATGAATCACATCTTTAAGAACTAAGAGATGATTGATTGGACCAAGAATCTCTAGGGAAATATGTTGCCAGTAGGAGAGATAGTAAAGTACTATCCTGGTTTGTGTGTTTTAGTCACTAAGTCGCATCTGACTCTTTTGCCATCCCATGGACCATAGCCTGCCAGATTCCTCTGTCTATGAGATTTCCCAGGCAAGAATACTGGAGTGGATTGCCGTTTCCTTCTCCAGGGAATCTTCTTGACCCAGGGATTGAACCTATGTCTCCTGCTTGGCAGACAGATTCTTTACTGCTAAGCCACCTGGGAAGCCCACCTTTAAGAGTAGTTCTTAGTTATTTTGATGGAACAGTATTCTTTTCTGCCTAACTTGGATCAGAGTAGCATTGGGTGGAGGTGGGAGGGAGTGAAGAAAAAAGAAAAGTTAAAATTTTTTTCCTGTTTCTGCTTCCTAAGATTACATTCAGAAACTAGTCACATAGTTATGTGGTCATACTGTGGAATTCTTTTCAAGTGCCTCCTTTTGAGGATATGAAATCACCAAATAAAAGAGCCTGTGCCCAAATCTGAACACATTTCAGAGCTATGCCTGCAAATAATATAGATTACTCACTTTTTCTTTTTTGCTTTCATTGACTTACTTAAACTTGTGTTTCTAAGTGAATTAGTGTTCATGCTTTAGGAGGCTTCAGCCATCTCGTAATTTTTTTGTGATTATACCTGCAGTGCTATGTATGTGATAATCACCCAGTGGTTATTCACTGTTTGTTGTTTTTTTCATTGACTTGATCTTTTTATACTTCAGTTTTCAATCTGTTATTCGGTGATTTTTTTTAAGGGGGATTGTTTAATTCCCCACGCAGTTAATAAGACAGGTTTATGACTGATGGGGGCTTCCCTAGTGTCTCATATGGTAAAGAATCTGCCTGCAATGCAGGAAACCCGTGTTTGATCCCTGGGTTGAGAATATCCCCTGGAGAAGGGAATGGCAACCCACTCCAGTCCTCTTGCCTGGAGAATTCCATGGACAGAGGAGCCTGGAAGGCTACAGTCCACGGGGTTGCAAAGAGTCAGATATGACTGAGCAACTAACACTTTCACTTTCATGAGCTGATGTCTTGGTTCTCACTGAAAATACCTCTTGGAAAGATCCTATTGGCCTAAGTATCTAAAGCTTCCAGAACCATCTAAATGCCTGACCTTTCTGCTTTTATAGTTCCACAGCAGCGTCATTCAGGTGCAACTCCTCTGAGGGAGGTCCTAGTTCTCCTTAAAATACTTGCTTGCAATGTGTCCTCATTGTCCCTGTACTCTTGGAACAAAACTTAGGGAGGAGTTTGGCTAGGAAGTGGTAGTACCTTTTAATTTCTTTGCTGATTAAGGGTGACCAGTCATGGCACTGCTTCTTGTAAACAAGAGAGTTCTTGGAAAATGATTTGAGAATCATCTTTGATGAGGAGAGTGCCATCTTCAGCTGCCTGATGTGTTCTCTTATTGAGCAGAAAAACTTAACTCCAGGACTTTCATCACCTTTTAGCGAAAGTGAACTGTAGTGTATTTCCATTTCCTAATCAGGCCATTTCTCTCTCTTTCTCTCCAATTTTTTTTTTCTGCTTGACTGAGTCATGGATTAATTTGTTTCTGGTATTGCTTGTTCCTTGCCCTTTGTGATTGGCCTCAACTATGGAAAAGCACCCTTTGTTCCTTAGAGTTCCCGTTGGCCAGGTCGCATTTCAGCTACTCATTAAAACATGTATTTATTCTACTCTGGAGCACATTATCTGGCCAGCCTTGAATTTATAGTGAAATGTAACAGTAAATTGTGCTCTGTGGTCAAAAATGCCAAATGATACACACAGCAGCACAGAGGTTTCCAGCATAGGGTAGAATTAAAGAGCTTACGACCAATGCCGGGATTGTTGGCCATATTTTCACAGTGGCCAGTGTTGTTAGAGTCGAACTTGGAGAGAGCTTGAAATCACTTATCTCAGATGTTTGCGTTCACAACCACAAAGCCCCTGAGAAACATAGAACTGATCTTGTAATAAGCTCCAGCTGAGTTTACAAGCCTCTGAGCCTTTCTGAAAGCCTGTTTAGTTTAATGAGGGTTTTCAGATTTCAAAGCTCATACACCTTCACATAAAAACAGATGATTATGACCAAATTAGGGAATGTTGTTCCCTGAGTGTTTTCCCCCAATATGTTCTCTTCTCAGTTGTCAGGCATTGTTCCATTACACTTTTCACCTTGCAGACATCATTTTTAAATATAATTTTTAAAAGTCTTATTGTATATAGTTTCTCTTCAAGCAAAACGTTACATTACAAAAAAGAAAAGGTTTTCTCGTAATAGGAACAGGCAAATGTGCATCTGTTTTATTCTGGCCAATAAAAAAGAAGGTACAATCTAAAAAAAAAAAAATCAAACCCTTAGCTCCTGCTGCCATGACAACTGTCCCAAGAGTCTAGCTCTCCTTGTTCACCCCTGTGCCCTGTTTCACAAGGCTCTGCAACTTGTTTCTGAATGTCTTGTTAGTGAAGAGAGAAAAGCCATGTCTGTGACCCAGTAAGAAGAAAAGTGGGAGAGTGGATCTCCCCACTTCTGTCATTTATATATTGGAGAAACCACCTTCAAAAACATTTAGAACTCTATCTTCATTTTTTAAATCTAGTCTTTAAAAATAATGGTTTTAATGTGTGGCATATATTGGTGTTTTTCTACTTATTCTGATTTTTCCAAATGTTTTCTGAGTCACCCTTGAAAGACCTCTAATAATTAGGGATATGAGGCATTCAAGCCTTACTTGAATACCAAATCTTTGATTACATTACATCTGTGTTTTTATAAGGAGGCATGTCACAGAGCGTGAGGTCCATATGTCAGCAGTACTGAACCACAAGGATGGTATATAGAGGTGACGAAGAGGCCTGTGGATAAAGTTGGGCTGCACCAAAATTGTAATGAGCCAGTAGAATCCTTGTCTCCTAAGCCCTCTTTAGTATTCCTACCTATCCTTCCATCACACGAGCACATTGACAATGCATTTGCTTAGAAGATGGTAAAGTTTAGATTTTCTTAAGGGAAACAGTTGCTGTTTCCATTTCTTCCTTTCCAGCTGTTACTTTCTGTTCACCCGAGCTCAAGCACTGAATCCCTTGAATTTCCTCTTCTCTCTTGAGTCAGAATCAGCCACCCATAGTTTTTCAAAGAATGTAGTAAGAGGAACTGTGAATTAGTTAATGTATTATATTTGGGAAACATTTATATTCTAATCAAGGGCAATCCTTTAACAGTTACACTTTAACTCAGAATAGGTCAAACTGTGTTTTGAGGGTTATATGATAATTACTAAATTTATTTATTCTTATTTCATTAAATATACTTTGCATATTTATTTCAATGTAACATTAAATTTATATTCTTATTACCTGTAGGTATGTTGTTTTTATTTAATTTACTTTTCTTACAAATGCTATTTACATAGAATTAAATGGCAAAAAGTTTGGGTAGAAAAATATTGGTATTCTATATTTAAAAAGCACATGAGAGTTTGGCTTTTCACAAGGATTATCTGGTATGGGGCATGCTTACCTGCCGTAAACAAATAGAAAATAATGCAGAATATGTAAAATGCCTGTTATAGACACTGGCCAGTAGGCAATGCAGGGTGATCCCTGAGAAAAGGAAACGAGGTAGTTGAAACAAGTACAGTCATGTGAGGTTTCTGCCTGGAACCCTGATCCAGAGTGTAGTATAGGGAGAAAGAACCCAAGAGCCTAGTTACCTGGTTTCATGGAGGAAAACAGGTAATAGAACTCAAGGGGACCAAGTCAAAAGAATTTTTATGGGAAGAATACTGGTAAGGTAGGACCTATACAAAGGAAGAGCTCCAGAAAACTGCTTAAGGGTCCAGTTGAATAGTAAAATGAATACAAGTCCATAGAGTAAAGTCTATAAGGCAGAAGAAAGAGCAACAGTGGGAACCTATAAAATGAACTCTCCAGAGCCCATATAAGACTGAGAGACAGTCAAGTTTCTCCAGACAGACAGAAATTTCACTGAACATTTGAGGTGTTCTGCAGAGAGAGAATCATGCATTAGTTGTTGTTCAGTTGCTCTGTCGTGTGTGACTATTTGTGGCCCCGTGGACTGCAGCATGCTAGGCTGCCCTCTCCTTCACTATCTCCCTGAGTTTGCTCAGATTCACATCTGTTGAGTTGATGATGCCATCCAGCCATCTCATCCTCTGTTGCCTCCTCCTTCTCCTGCCCTCAAACTTTCCTAGCATCAGGGTTTTTTCCAATGAGTTGGCTCTTTGCATCTGGTGCCCATTGGATTGGAGCTTCATCATCAGTCTTTCCAATGAATGTTCAGGGTTGATATCCTTTAAGATTGACTGGTTTGATATCCATCTTTGCCAGCATCACAGTTCGAAAGCATTAATTCTTCAGCTCTCAGCCTTCTTTATGATCCACCTTTCACATCTGTGCGTGACTAATTGGAAAAACCATTGCTTTGACTAGACAGACCTTTGTTGGCAAACTGATGTCGACATGCCTTATTAGTAGTTCAGTTCAGTTCAGTCACTCAGTTGTGTCCAACTCTTTGTGACTCCATGGACTGCAGCACACCAGCCCTCCCTGTCCATCACCAACTCCTGGAGTTTACTCAAACTCATGTCCATTGAGTCGGTGATGCCATCCAACCATCTCATCCTCTGTCGGCCACTTTTCCTCTCACCTTCAATCTTTCCCAGCATCAGAGTCTTCAGTGAGTCAGCTCTTCACATCAGGTGGCCAAAGTATTAGAGTTTCATCATCAGTAGTAGGACTAAATTGTCCCTACACCAAGTACTGTTCTAAAGCTCCTGCAACAAATCTTAAAAGTATACCTTAAAAAGATAAAACCAGTCTGCCAGTACTTTAATGTTTTGCCAAAATAAATATCAGTGTTCTTTAAAGGAAGACAACAAAGGCCAACTGTTCACGTTAATTCATAAAACCTGGTATCAGATTTTAAAAGTTATTGTTCAATTGCTAAGTTGTGTCTGACTCTTTGTGATCTCATGGAGTGTAGCATGCCAGGCTCCTCTGTCCTCTCCTGTTTCCTGGAGTTTGCTCAAACTCAAGTCCACTGAGTCCATGATGCTATCTAACCATCGTTTGCCACCCTTTTTGCCTTTTTCATTTCCAACATCAGGGTATTTTCCAGTGAGTTGGCTCTTTCATCAGGTGAATATTCAAGGTTGATTTCCTTTAAGATTAACCAGTTTGATATCCTTGCAGTCCAGGGGATTCTGAGGCGTCTTCTCCAGCACCATGAGTAGAAAGCATCAATTCTTTGGTGCTCAGCCTTCTTTATGATCCAACTTTCACATCCGTACATGACTACTGGCAAAACCAGAGCTTTGACTAGTGGCAAAACCGTAGCTCTGACTAGACAGACCTTTGTCAACAAAGTGATGTCTGCTTTTTAATACACTAGGTTTGTCATAGTTTTCCTTCCAAGGAGCCAGCATCTTTGATTTCATGGGTACAGTCACCATCCATACTTATTTTGGAACCCAAGAAAATAAAATCTGTCTGCTTCCAATTTTTCCTCTTCTGTTTGCCATGAAGTGATGGGACCAGATGCAGTGATCTTAAGTTTTTTAATGTTGAGTTTCAAGCCAGCTTTTTCACTCTCTTCTTTCACCTTCAACAAAAACTCTTTAGTTCCTTTTCACTTTTGCCATTTGAGTGGTATCATCTACATATCTGAGGTTGTTGGTATTTCTCCTGGAAATCTTGATTCTGGTTTGTGGTTCATCCAGCCCAGCATTTTGCATGATGTACTGTGCATATAAGTTAAATAAGCTGGGTAACAATATACAGCTTTGTTATACTCCTTTCACAGTGTTGAACCAGTCATTTGTTCCATGTCTGATTCTAACTGTTGGTTCTTGATGTGCAAACAGGTTTCTCAGGAGACCGGTAAAGTGGTCTGGTACTCCCGTCTCTTTCAGAATTTCCCACAGTTTGCTGTGATCCACACAGTTAAAAGTTTAGTGTAGTTAGTAGCAGAAGTAGGTGTGTACTTGTGGAACTCCCTTACTTTTTCCATAATCCAACGAATTTTGGCAATTTGATCTCTGGTTCCTCTGCCACTTCAAAACCCAGCTTGTTCATTTAGAATTTCTCAATTCAGATACTGCTGAAACCTAGCTTGAATTTAAAAAGTACCCATATAAAAAAGCAGGAAAATGTGACCCATAACTGGGATTAAAAGAGCTAATTGAAACAAATCAGAAATGGTAGAGCTGATGGACTTTGATTGAAAGAACTTCCATGGTTACATGAGAAATATGAAGTGAAATACTTGTATGCTGAAAACAAATACCTCTGAACAAAAGCAAAGGCAAATAAATAGAAAAGCATTGCATAATCATGCATTGGGAGAATTAACATTGTTAACATGTCAAACTACCATAAGCAATCTACGGATTCAACGCAGTCCCTATCAAAATTCCTCAGAGTTGTTTTTTTTTTACAGAGGTAGAAAAACAACCTTAAATTTTATATAGAATCACAGAAGACCCCTGAAAAGCCCAAGCAGTTAGGCTGCTGCTGCTGCTAAGTCGCTTCAGTCGTGTCCGACTCTATGTAACCCCATAGATGGCAGCCCATCAGGATTCCCCCGTCCCTGGGATTCTCCAGGCAAGAACACTGGAGTGGGTTACCATTTCTTTCTCTAATGCATGAAAGTGAAAAGTGAAAGTGAAGTCGCTCAGTCGTGTCCGACTCTTAGCGACCCCATGGACTGCTGCCCACCAGGCTCCTCTGTCCATGGGATTTTCCAAGCAAGAGTACTGGAGTGGGGTGCCACTGTCTTCTCCAATGAGAAGCAATTATGACCCAGAAGAATAAACCTGGAGACTTGACACTTTCTGACTCAAAATATATTGTAGTAATCAAAACAATATGACATAAAAAGATATATAAACCAATGGCTAGACTAATCAAAAAGAAAGAGGACACAAATAACAAATATGAGAAAATAGTAATCACTTCAGACCCTGTGGACATTAAAGGCATTTTAACTTCACTGTACTAAATAAAGTCAGATTAAAAGTAACTTATTGTATGATACCATTTATATGATATTCTTGAAAAGACTCAATTATAGTAATAGGAACTGTTCTATTTTGGTTGTGATGTGTATAGTACATATTTGTCATGTGGTTATGGTATATAGTTTTCAAAACTTCCAGAAATTCACACCAAAAAGGAGAGATTTTACTGTATGTTCAGTTCAGTTCAGTTGCTCAGTCGCGTCTGACTCTTTGCGACTCCATGAATTGCAGGACACCAGGCCTCCCTGTCCATCACCAACCCCCAGAGTCCACCCAACCTCACATGCATCGAGTCAGTGATGCCACCCAGCCATCTCATCCTCTGTTGTCCCCTTCTCCTCTTGCCCCCAATCCCTCCCAGCATTAGGGTTCTTTCCAATGAGTCAACTCTTCTCATGAGGTGGCCAAAGTATTGGAGTTTCAGCCTCAGCATCAGTCCTCCCAATGAACACCCAGGACCGATCTCCTTCAGAATGGACTGGTTAGATCTCCTTGCAGACCAAGGGAGTCCAACACCACAGTTCAAAAGCATCAATTCTTTGGCACTCAGCTTTCTTCACAGTCCAACTCTTGTATCCATACATGACCACTGGAAAAACCATAGCCTTGACTAGATGGACCTTTGTTGGCAAAGTAATATCTCTCTTTTAATATACTATCTAGGTTGGTCATAACTTTACTTCCAAGGAGTAAGCGTCTTTTAATTTCATGGCTGCAGTCACCATCTGCAGTGATTTTGGAGCCCCCCAAAATAAAGTCTGACACTGTTTCCACTGTTTCCTCATCTATTTCCCATGAAGTGACAGAACCAGATGCCATGATATTAGTTTTTTGAATGTTGAGCTTCAAGCCAACTTTTTCACTCTCCTCTTTTCACTTTCATCAAGAGACTTTTTAGTTCCTCTTCAGTTTCTGCCATAAGGGTGGTGTCATCTGCATATCTGAGGTTATTGATATTTCTCCTGGCAATCTTGATTTCAGCTTGTGTTTCTTCCAGCCCATGGTTTCTCATGAAGTACTCTGCATATAAGTTGAATAAGCAGGGTGACAGTATACAGCCTTGACATACTCCTTTTCCTATTTAGCCATTTATGATAACATAAAATATGAAAACTTAGAGATAAATTTAGCAAATATTTCTAAGACATATATACTGAAAACTACAAAAAAATTTGAGAGAGATTTTAAAGAAACTAATATATTAAGCAGTATACCACCTTATTCATAACAAAACAAAAGTCTCCACAGTCTTACAATGTACATTTACTGAAGTTGGTTGATCTATGTTTCAGTGTAATATCACTGAAAAATCACCACAGATCTATTTTGTACAAATTGACAAAGTGATTCTAAAATGAGTATGGAAATTCAGACAACGTATGATATTCAAAGCAGTCTCAAAAAGGAGGAACATGGAACACTTAACACTAACTATATTCAGTCTAGTATAAAGTTTAATAAGTATCATGTATTATTGACGTGATATTTATATAGTCAAACATGCACTTATGTGACCCAGAAATTCTCTTCCCAGATTTTTAGTCATAGAAAATGAAAATACATAGCCACTGATACATTTGTACATAAATTTTCATAGCATTATTATTTATAATATCCACAAACCTAGGGGAGAAACACTAACGTCTGTCTGTGGGAACACAAATGTCCTTGAGCCATGTAATGAAATGTTAATAATTAATAGTAAAAAGAGATGAATCTCAAATATAGAATGTGTAAACGAGTCTCAAAAAGATGATAATGAACAGAACAAGCCAGTTAAAGAAAGAGCACACAGTACGTGTTGTATGATTGCATTTGTATGAAATTCTGTAGCTGGTGAGCTAATCTTTGGTGACAGGGTAAATCTGTGTTGAGTCAAAATGGTGTATAGCATCAACTACAATGGAGTACTATAAAGCTTGGGAGGTTGATGAAAATGTTTCCTGTTGGTTATGATTTTTGTTGCATTGGTATTGATGGAGACTCAGAACTTAAGACTTTCACACTCATATCCATTTCGTTTACGGTAAATTGCCCATCAAGGGAAGTTGATTTTTAAAATAGTACATGAACTATTCATTGTTTTAGTTTAGAAAATGGTGTTTTAGGTCTTTCTTTGAAGCAGTGACATCATTTCAGCTTTTGCATTTATTTTAAGGAAGCCAACTTTACTAAGTTGTATACAGATATATACCTGTATATATACTAAGTGTGTGTGTGTGTGTATATATATATCCACACACACTAAGTACATACAAATATACAGATAAATCCTGCTTGTCAGCAAACTCTTAAGAGCAAGAGGATATTCTGTATATACTTATTTTCAGTTCATACAAAATGTCTTAAAATGATCGTAGCCCCTCATTTTATCAACATGGAAAAAGAAAGAAGAATGCATAATATATTTACTTTTAGAAGATACCATATTCTGGACATTTTTTTTCATAACAGTACCTCCTTAAAATCAGCCTTTATTTACATATGTGTCAGACACATCACAAGTTTCAGGAACAAGACAGTTTCTCTCTTTGACTTATGACCTTTTCCACACAAGACAAATATAGATTTATAAAGCAAATAGTAGTTGCTGATTATGTGAAAATATCACATACAAGAAAAGAGCCATTTTCGCATGCAACATTAGCCTAGGTTGTTTGTTTTAATAAAAATCTTCCAATACTAATACAGAATGCTCTTTGTAATAAACTTAAAATTGACTTTAAGATTTTTCTCTTTTAATATGTTTATATTGATTTTTAAAAATTATTTCATATTTCAGTAGAGCCGGTTAACAATGTTGTGATATAGTTTCGGGTGAATAGCAAAAGGACTCAGTCATACGTGTATCCCCAGATTCCCCTCCCATCTAGGCTGTACATAATGTTGAGCAGCATTCCATGTGCTCTGCCATAGGTCCTTGTTGGTTATCCATTTTAAATATAGCAGTGTGTACAGGTCCACCCCAACTCCTTAACTATCTCTTCCTCACATTCTCCCCCCTCTTCCAGCAACTGTAACTTCGTTTTCTAAGTCTGTGAGCCTCTTTCTGTTTTGTAAGTAAGTTCATTTGTATCATTTCTTCTTAGATTCCACATGTAAGGGTTAGTATATGATATTTCTGCTTCTCTGGCTTACTTCGGGTAATTATGGAAGTCTCTAGGTGCATCCATGTTGCTGCCATCGGCATTATTACGGCCTTTTTACTGGCTGAGGAATGTTCCATGGTATATATTTACTACATCTTCTTTATCCTTTCCTCTGTCCATGAACATGTAAGTTGCTTCCATGTCTTGGCTGTTTTAAACAGTGCTGCAGTGAACACTGGGGAGATTCTTAAGGACATTTCTATCCTTTGATCAAATAATTCTACTTTTAAAACAAAATTGATCAGCCATGACGATGGTTTGAATTTAATGCTCTTTCTCACATTAGAAGGAAGAGAGGAAATGTAAGCAATAATATTGATTGTTAATATTATGATAGTAATTGTTAATATCAGAATTTTTGTAGATTTGCTCAGTATAAAATGTCATTCAATTAGCTTACATTATATGGCTGCTACTGGGAGATAATCTCTGGTAATAAACTTGGATGTATCCTTGTGAGGAGAATATTAACTATGTATACTTGAATTGACTTAGATGTTGTGTTAATACTTATCTATTTCATCTAGATTGCATGGTAACTAAATATACTGTATGAGCAGCAACAACAAGGAGAGTTGGATTGTTTCCTCTGGTACTTCTCTGAATCAAAGGATCTAGATAACACCTTTGCCCACACACAGAACATAGTTAGATATATTGAGTCATCTCTTATTTTTGAATATGCCAAAATGGATTGGCCTCTTTTTTTATGGACAAATTGCAACAACATTTGTAATGGAATTGTAACATACTCCCATTTTAATGTTATTGAATTGCTATAAGTCATGTGAAAAGACTGAGTTCTTAGAACTTACTGTAATTCTTAACCACTTTACTGCCACAAATTTCTTTGAATCTCATCTCAGATTCTCCTGTTCTTTTGCTCTGTAATTAGAAGATCATTTCGTTGTTACTGCTTTTATGAACTGTGATTTCTTTCCTCCTGCTTTGGAGTCATTTCAGTATCTACTTGGCCATTCATTTTTATTTGTTAATGTTCTAGATATTTTTGAACTTTTGTAATTAGCTTGTGTTTGTGCTCTGACATTTATTTATTTGATTTTTATTTTAAGTTTAAGAAGATTTTGACGCTTAACCTGTTGCGGTATTTGTATTTACAGTTCCCTGAATGTGGTTTCTATGGAATGTATGATAAGATCCTGCTTTTTCGCCATGACCCTACCTCTGAAAACATCCTTCAGCTGGTGAAAACAGCTAGCGATATCCAGGAAGGCGATCTCATTGAAGTTGTCTTGTCAGGTAGTATACTTTTTCCTTATTCATAGATTAATACTTTGCATCTGGAGAATTCTTCGCCATAAGTTTTACTTTTTTTTTTTTTTTTTGGTTTTGATTTCAGTAATTTATATTAAACACAATTTTGTATTGGGTATAGTCGATAAACAATGTTGGGTTAGTTTCAGGTGAACAGCAAAGGGACTCAGCCATACATATACATGTATCCTATTCTCCCAAACCTCCCTCCCATTCAGACTTGGCCATAAATTTTTAAGGCAGCATTAAAAAAAAAATTTACATCAAACCCAACCTCAAGAGGAAATTTTAGGGCTTTGTCTATATGAACTTTCAACATCATTTTGAAAAAGAGCAAAAGGTTTCTCTTGAATTGGCTGTTTCCCTACCCAGTTCTGTCCCGGTCACTTTTCCCAACTTTGCACTCTTCCCAGATCTCCAAAAACACACATGAATACGTTCATTCATTATGTAAATCACTTGAAACAGCAAAAACAAATGAAAACACACTCACCAACACTGAAGTTAAGACAGATGTCAGGGCCCCAGATGGACTGAGTGTCTGAAAGCCAAGGGCTGGAAACGGTTGCTTTAGTCAAGTCAAAACTCCAGTAGCTACTAGCCAAGAACAAGTTGGAAACCAGAGCTCAGGAGTTACAGCAGGTCAGGCCATGTTGTGTGACTTTAGCTAACTCACTCCCTGAGAAACAGCTGCATTTCCTCTGCCCAGATTTTTGTTTCTTGTTTAGAATTTATACTTCTTGTTTAGGACTGGACTGTGCCTGTCATAAAAATTTAACTTTTTAAAAAATGCCAGAGAACACATGTAGCAGGGATCTTAACAACAGGAATCAGTTCAATATTCTAAAGAGGTCTAGATTTTTATTGTTTACCTTTGTTAAAATTGAGTCATTATTGAGAAATGCAGATTGTACTGCTCCTTTTTCCCTTCTGGCCTTCTTAAAGGAAATCTGTTCACTTTAAAAACGTTTCTAGGCTTCATTTCCTCAAGTTCCAGAGCCCAGTACTTGGATGCACTGATTATTAATCACTTGGCCTTTGGTTTGATGAAGTCCAGTTCACATTGTCTGTATTGATCTCCTTGATAGGAGACCGTGAGAGGTCTTGGGATTGCCACATTTTCATTGGGTAGATAGATCCTGTAAAACAGCTGGTTTCACTAGGTAAAATAATAATTTTCCTGTTGCTTATAGTTTTGCCAGTTGCTAAACAACCCAAAAAAGGAAAGGTTTTCACTTTTTTAAATTTGAGGGGGAATCACTCGCCTGTGCTCTCCCTTTTACTTTTCTTTGACTTTTGACATTGGCTCACTGTGCCTGGCCTCACAGCACGAGTGCCTCGCCATGTTGTCCTGTGAGTTTCCTGTTTCTGGAACACTGGAGGCAGCCTGAAATAAATTATTCAGAGACAGCATGCACTGGATCTATTGTCACCATAATTCATATTAGACTCAAAGCCAGTCGGCCTTGCCACAAATATGTTTTATGAGCCCTTTTCCTGTGGCTGTGCCCAGAAATATAAGATTTTCAGAACTGGATTTCTAAATTATTTATTTTTTTCCCCATTTTACTTTTGTTGTCAAGTCCTCAGAGTAACACCCTACAGACTGAATGCAAGCTATATGTGTGTGTTCTTACGGGGAGAGCTGCTGCCCCTTTGCACATCATCCCCATGCCTTCCCTGAGGCAGACTTGCTGTGCCCCATGCTGACCTGATGTAATGGTGTTCTGCTTTTCCTCTCCATCTGTGCAAACCCAGAACCTCGCTATGCCTACACTCCACCTCTTTGTCATCCACCTTGGATGTTCTCTGTCGCGCCTCTCCTGTCTCCCTGGCCACAGTGCTGAGGGGTGTTTAAAGGTGCCCCTTTTCCTCACTTGCTGTCCGATCACCTGGCTCAGGAAAGCTTCTTCCACTGTCTCAGAGGCTGTCTAGGTTGGAATTTAAAAGGAGCCATTTTATAACAGCCTGATCTGATTCTTCTCCTGAACCGTAACCTTTGAACCCTTTTCATATTTCACGTAGTTCCACTTCCTGATACATTTAATCCTTATATTATTCACATACATATATGTTACAGACGTGTGTACATACTGTGCATATACACAGCATGTGCCTACACATTCAGCGATGTTGAGATCGCCAGCGCTTACCTGTAAAACATCTTCGGCAGCTGTATTCTTCTATCCCCTCTCCCTCTCTAATGCTCAGTATTTTGCTTTTCTCAGTACACATTAAGAATAGTTTTTACTTAAAGCCTCCCACCCCTCCATTTTATACCCCTGTTTTTCCCTACACTGCTTACCTTTGCTCATTGTTGTCAATCACCCACAGCATAGCCTCGACTCTGACCTCACCGATAAGGCGCAGCCCCAACTCGGAGATCTCCACTTGGCAGCACTCCTCCTCCAACTTGTCAGTTGCCACCAAATACACAGTTCCTGTCTTTTTCACTGTAGTTTTTAATCATTAACTCTACCCTTTTGGGACTCGATTTCCCCCTTTATCCTTCTTTCCCCACAGCTCATGGCCCTCTGTAGTCATGTCTTACATCACTTTGACGCAATACTGACTACTTGATATTCTCTTACATCATAGCAGTTCCTGCTATACCTGTCTGTAATCTGAATTGCTTTAACAATCTTTTTGCCATCCCTGTTCCTGAGCCACACGTGACTGCCAGACACACATCCCTTGCCAGCATGGCTCAGTGTGGATCTGTCCTTCACCTGGCTTTACTGTTTGGTTGCAGGCTTGTCTCTCTGTCCTTTTGTTACCATAGACATGAGGTTCTCAGTAAACATGTGTGGGTTGCTTGATTGGCTATTGGCTATCACATTAGAAGTTATCACATATACACAGTTTTGTAAAAATACTTATTTGTTGTAAAAACATTATTTCTAGATATATCCTCAAAAGTAAATTGAACTTCAAGTCTCCTTGCTATGCATTTACCCAGCCCTGACATGAAATTAGTGCCTGTGATGTGGGCAGGATTGTATTACATTATAATTTGAGGCAAGACAAATGATAGCTACTAAGACACTTCAGGTCATGGTGCAAGGAAGCTCATAAACATACTCATTCCCAAACCAGTCCTTGAAGAGAATGGATGCTATGATTGGCCAGAGAAATATGCCATTTCCTGGAGGTGTGGTTAAGGATCAGCTTCATTCAAAATGCAGTGGGTAGGCGGAGCAGAGGAGCCAAACACTGGCCATCCCCTCTGTGGCCTTTTGACCAGTTCCAGAACATAAACTTGCTGTGGAAATTTCCCTCCTGGAGACTATAATTTTACTGTTAAAATTCATTTATCCAAGCTTTCTGTTTTTCCTCATGAAAATTAAATTTTACTCTGTAGTGACATAAACATAATCTGATTCTTTTCATGTTTGATCAGCATTCCACCAACAGGAACATTTTCTGACATAGTATGGTAATAAAATGTCAGAAAATATGGAAAGTATTAATTTTCAGTAAAGTTAAATCCTCTTGTCTCTTCAGACAACATCAAAAATTTTCTTGTGCTTATGTCATTTTCTGCTGAGACTTTCCTTGTCTGTAAGTACTAACTGGACTGCTCCTGGCTAATTCACTGGCTCCCTCCTCTTTTTTTTTTTAAATTTTGGAAAACATGGCTTGGTTGAGCTAGTGCTTTTATACCCAGTCAGCCAGGAAAAGATTGCTCATGGGTGGATGGGAGTAGGTTAAAGAGAAAAAAAAACCAACTCCATGGAAGTACCCCACCATATACACTCCCACAGCTGGCAAACTTTGTTGTTATTGTTATGAAGTAAGAAAACACTGCAAATGGAAATTTCTTTTACTAAAGGCAAAGTCAAGTTCAAGTATATGGTACTGAGCTGGTGAAAGTTAATGGAATTCATCTGAAGTCTTCTTCATGATGAATCTCTATTGAAGACTGGTAATTCAGCCATAGTCAAGCATATTAATAACAGGACTGTGTTCATATGACTCAACTCTTTTTGCTTTGTTTTGTTTGGACTTGATCTCTAATAATTGTGTATTTGTGTGTATCTTGTAGGTGATTAAATAGAAAATAGACAAGGACTATAAGGATTTACCAAATAAAATCGCAGTCTAAAGTCTTAGAGCTAAATATTAAGTCTTTCTTTCTTTTATTAACAGTAAAAATCCATATCTTTTCTGGGAAATTTTCATTACCCTTCACAGTAGATTGTCCTATATTATTTATATAGCTTTGCACAGTGTTGTTTATACATGTGGTTATTTGTCCCCAACTGTTTAGGGATGCGAGCTTCCTTGAAAGCTAGTGCTATAGCCCAGTTAGAAGGATTTGGACCTATTCTTGGGCAGTGACAAAAGAGCTGGAAATGAGGTAGAGATCAAGATATAGTTTAAAAGTAAAATAGATATAGTAACCATATGGGTATAGCTCATGAAGGGGATGAGAAAAGAAGGGGACGCCAAGGAGCGCTACACCTGCCGTAGCACCATCTCCTTTCTCTGTCCTCTTCCTAAGTCTTGTCCTCATACGTTGTTGTTCAGCGCATCTGCCAAATGGTTTGCGGATTCCCCTGAGGGGCTGAAGAACTGATTTTACGGCCCTATAGTACCATTGACTTCCTTCGTGATTTTGTACAAGTTGTTATGTGTGTGTGTATGTTAGTGGCTCAGCCCTGTCCGACTCTTTGCAACCCTGTGAACTGGGGCCCTCCAGGATCCCTCTGTCCCTGGAATTCTCCAGGCAAGGTGAAGTCATTCAGTCGTGTCTCACTCTTTGCGACACCATGGACTGTGGCCTGCCAGACTCCTAGTCCATGGGATTTTACAGGCAAGAATACTGGAGTGGGTAGCCATTCCTTTCTCCTAAGAGTCTTCCCAACCAAAGGATTGAACCTGGTTCTCCTGCATTGCAGGCGGATTCTTTACCATCTGAACCACCAGAGAAACCAACCTCTGGGATTCAGAGATTGTTTGTTTGTTTTTGTTTTTTATCTAAAAAAGAGCTTATACTGGAGGAAAGTATCATATAGTGATGATGAAACATAGATTCCATGTTTTATTCAGTTTGCAAGTAAAGCAGTATGCCTAAGCATTGAGTACAGTTTCCAGGGCCAGATTATCTGGGTTTATATATAGTGTGCGTGTATGGTACTCACCTCTTAACATCTTTGCTAAGACATTAAATAATTCTGTGGTCCAGTTTCCTCATCTATAAAATGGGGAAAACAATAGTACCTACATTGTATGGTTATTATAAAAATTAAGAAAAATTAATGTATGTAAAGCACTTTATAGAATTTCTGTGCTTAGAAGCAGCAGAGTTGATATTAGCTGTTTGATTGCTCTCCTCAGACTCTTATGACCTTTTCCCATGATGTTCATGGTTGTTAAACATACCACAGAAGGAAATCCTGTTCTTTCATTACTTTAAGAAATGTTGTTTTTAAGCAGTGTTTAAAGAATTATTTACTGCAGGACTCTTCAGAACTTCGGTGAATGCTAATAGGAAAGATAATTCTCCCAGATCACTTCTCAAGTTCATTGTATCACAGAGTACTACCCGCCCCACCCCCTCCCCACCTCTCTCTGGTGAGTCTTGGGTTCAGCAGTTCACATGGGAAGTACTCCTCTGGGTCATGCCCATGGACCAGTGATGTGAGAGGGTATATTCATTCTCTGTATACAGACCACTGCTCTCTCACAGAAAGCAATGTTTGAACCATGGGAAATCGGGAGTTAAGAAGCAGTACATTTTTGTTTACAGAGTCGCATAGGCTTTTGAAGCAGTTTACGTAAGCACTAGTGTTTCCTTTGCAATGACTTTGTGACATAGTGAAATCAGATACCTTAAAAGCTATGGAATATAAATTTTAACTTGCCCACATCCTGCAGTGAGTAGGGGTAGTATCAACCAGAGCTTGAATCTAAGTGACTGAACTCTTCATACTTCTTCAAGTTAGCCCTTTGAACTTGGACCAGTAAATAGGATTTCTTAAGAATCTGTTCAATGAATTCCTACTATAGTAAGACAGTTTATATTTCAGGGAAAACTGATGCTATTTTAACAACAAAACCAGCAATGAACTAGCTACAAGTTCTGTTGACGTGATCTTTATCACAGGGCCAGTATTTTCCCTCTTCCTCATAAAAATAGATACTTAATAAACGTACAAATTGTGATCAGGCTAAGAAAATTCTGGAGGCTCTTCTCTGTAGAGTTGTGATACAAAATATGAAATAAAAAGTATCTGTGCCCTTGTTTAAATAGGATCCATTCATATAATTTCTTAGTTCTGATCAAAATTGAAATAGTGTCTTAGGATCAGTATATTTATGGTATCCTTATAACTATGTTTTTCTGTTAGTAAGATTCATTGCCTAAACCATAAGCCAGAAAAAAAAAAATGTAACAAAATTCCAGCTAGTCCTTCTTTATTTTATAGTAAGTGTAAATTATTGATTTAATGGTGCTGTGCAAGTAATATCTATTTCTCTCAGATATAGTACATTCCTTAGTAGTATGTTCCCCTTCTGAAATAGGGGTGGAAGGAACAAACCTTGAGAATGATGTATTAGGTCGCTGCATTATGATTTATCCAGGAGTACATTATATAGACATAAGCTCTGTTTTAATAAAGCAGAATTAATCATAGGAAGCACCTCCTCAACCCTAATACTGCTTTGGTAATTAGATTGTACAAGTCCTGGCCTTTACTATTCAGTTTATATTTCTTTGTAGCTGTTCTGAAGTATCTAGCTCTGCCTGGCTAAGTGGTCTCAATTCCTGTCCAAGTTTAGTTGCAGTTATCTGTGCAGGTGGTTTTGTAACAATGGAAACCCTATATAAGGTTATAGGTCATCACTCTTTTCTTCTAAGTATGGTTTATGTTAACTGTGTCTTCAGCATTTCTATTTATTAGTTATTATTAATTCTCTTCCATTCTTACCTTTCAAATAAACCTGGTTTGGGTCTCATTGTGACACCCTTAACCATTTTCACTGAAAAGTGAATGCAAAGAGCAGACTGTCGGATTTCCCACCCTTTCTTACTTGTGACCTTGTGGGGAAATGAGGCCTCAGAGCACTCCTGCCTTACTTTGGTAGTTTTCGCCATTATTTGTCCTTTACTGCGGTGGGTTCTCCAAGGAGATACAGTAAAAGAGTACATTGCTTCTCTATCTTTTTTTAACCCAACTATTCTTAATTTCAAGTCGAATAGAAGATATTCTCCCCAGGTCACGTGGGGCATAAGACAAACCCTAAAGACAAGCATTTTTTGAAGAATCTTCATTTGAAAATTACATCCATATGTTGCATTTTTCCTACATTATATATCTCTTTAATTTTTTAATGAAGTATTGTTGATTTACAGTGTTATGCTTCAAGTATACAGCAAAGCGATTCAGTTATACATACATACATTTTTTTCAGATTCTTTTCCCTTATGAAAATGAAATCGCTTAGTCATGTCCAACTCTTTTCAACCCCATGGACTGTAGCCCACCAGGCTCCTCCGTCCATGGGATTCTCCAGGCAAGAATACTGGAGAGGGTTGCCATTTCCTTCTCCAGGGGATCTTCCTGACCCAGGGATCGAACACAGGTCTCCCACATTGCAGGCAGACGCTTTAACCTCTGAGCCACCAGGGAAGCCCCTTTTCCCTTATAGGTTACTACAAATATTAAGTATAGATCCATAGCTGTAAAGTATGTCCTTGTTGGTTTTCTGTTTTATATATAGTAATGTGTATACATTAATCTCAAACTCTCAGGTTAACACAATTTTGAATAAATAATGTTTCTTCCCCATGTTGTTCTTTAAGAAATAGGTTGCTACTGCTAAGTCGCTTCAGTCGTGTCTGACTCTCTGCAGCCCCATGACGGCAGCCCACTAAGCTCCCCCGTCCCTGGGATTCTCCAGGCAAGAGCGCTGGAGTGGGTTGCCATTTTGGTGATAGTGATATAAGGACATACAGCATTCATGATGTGTTTTGCACTGTTCTAAGTGCTTTACATATCGTGATCGTGATCATGAAGTCGTTCAGTCGTGTCCGACTCTTTGCAACTCCGTGGACTGTAGCCCACCAGGCTCCTCCGTCCATGGGATTCTCCAGGCAAGAACAATGGAGTGGGTTGCCGTTTCCTTTCCAGGGGGATCTTCCCGACCCAGGGATCGAACCCAGGTCTCCTGCACTGCAGGCAGACGCTTTAACCTCTGAGCCACCAGGGAAGCCCCCGCTTTAGATATATTTTTTCAGAAATATGGATATTGCTTTTGTAGCATCCACATAACTTCAGTTTGGCAAATAGCAGACTTCTAAAGATTGTAGTTTAAGCCCTAGAGCTGCCATTTATTTCTTACTTAGTGTTTGGCAAGTCACCTCATTGCTCTGAGTCTTTTGTGTACTGTGCTTAATCGCTTGGTCATGTCTGACTCTTTGCGACCCCATGGACTGTCGCCTGCCAGGCTTCTCTTTCCACGGGGATTCTCCAGGCAAGTGAACTGGAATGGGTTGCCATGCCCTCCTCCAGGGGATCTTCCCAACCTGGGATCGAACCCACGTTTTATCACCTGTCAAATAGCAATAACAGTGTCTCCAATATAGGACTGGGTTCTAAATTTCATGAGAATAAATAGAGAACATTCACAAGATGCCTGGCCCATTTGAAGTTTTCTTTCTTCGTGCCCCTCTCCATCCCACTGGGCTACACATTGTTTGAAACAGGAATCGTTTATTTTGATATTGAATCCTCATGATCTAACAGATGACATACAATCAATGTCTATTTGTTCAGTCAGTAAATACATATTTAAAATAACAAAATGAACAGACCAACAAACAAATGAATGGTTAAATAGTTGCTCCATGTAAGATATCCAAAATTGCTGTTGTTCTCTTGGAATTGAATTTCAGTGCTTACCTGTTGACTCTTCTTGGCCTAATCTGTTAGTAAGATCTATATTATCATATGACTAATCCTTTTTTTTCTGATTTCTTGCTATCTTCTAGATATTCTTAAAAGCTAATTACGTTTTGGAAATTATTTTAGAAATTCAGTTCTTCCTTCAAAGCATTGGAATGTCTTTCACAACATTTCTCATGTAAAATGAAACCTATTTCATAAAATACAAATTGTTTTCTTATCTAATTTTTGCAACTCCTGTATTGTGCACATCTTTGTGGCTGAGTAAGCTCATTTACTATCAAATATCAAAGGCCATCATTCTTGCTTGAATCAGCTTTCCCACACATTGCTCTTTTCTTACAGATATGCTTGCTTTCTATCTAAAACCTGTTTCGTAGTCACTTCTTTTTAATGCACTCCCCCTCCATATTAATCTCACTTTCCTTCATCAATTTACTGTCATTTCTTCATCTGGTGCCTCAGTGCTCCATACCTTGCATTAGAGCTCAGAGAGGTGACCCTGGACCTGGCCTTGGGGCTCTGCTTTCCGTTACAGTGTGTGGAAGGAATAAAGAGTGATACCCTGAGGGGCTGGCTGACTTTGCCTGCTGCTCCCGCTCCTCCTTCCTCTCCTCACACTGAAGCTCTATGGCTTTATCCATTCAGCAGAACAGCTGTTTGTGCCTAAGGGTCAGCTTGCAAGATCTATAAAAAAGCTGAGTCATGCACTCCAAAACTGGAATCTCAATCTCTATAGAGATCTCTATCCCTGAACATACTGTGGTTTTCCGAGCAGGACATATCAAACCCTCTGTGCACACAAAATTAGCATAAGGCATAGTTCTTTACCATTTGGCAAGTGAATATCCAGCCAGAAATCATGCTTTTTCCTTCTCTTCTCATCTACCACGTCTGTAACGGAGGACAGTATTGTAAGTCATCCAGATAAACAGGAAAAGAACACATGGATAGTGAAAACCACACAAAGGAGTTTTTTAAACTCTGTATTTCCTGGCCTCTATGTAACCAAAAATTCCTTATAATTGCTTCTTGGGGTGGAGATTGACCTACTGTATATAAATCTTACCATGTTAGCACCTCAGTGATACAACAGGGTCTCAGAAGACTTGCGTATTTAGAATCCTTCTGTTGTAGAAGACATAATGAGATGTTCTTGTACTTTTGTCTTTTTACATTAATTTTGTCTTTGTAATTGGTTTATAAAGCATATAAAATATCTTATTAATTTCTTATTTACCATATTTAACTTAGAATTATTTGGAGCTTATCTCCAAAAATCACATTCCAACCCAAAAACAAAAACGTTGACACATCAAAGATACTAAAATAGATGAGTTCCAGGATTTGACCATAATATAAAAAATATTTTAGGCAATAATAGTATCTTGTAAATAAGTATGTTCTTGTGCATATGTGTGCTTAGTCACTCAGTCATGTCCAAGTCTTTGTGACCCCATGGACTGTAGCCTGCCAGGCTCCTCTGTCCATGGGGATTCTCCAGGCAAGAATACTAGAGTGGGTTGCCATGCCCCCCTTCAGGGGATTTTCTCAAACCAGGGATCAAACCCAGGTCTCCTGTATTGCAGGCTGATTCTTTACCATCTGAGCCACTGGGGAAGCCCAGGAATACTGGAGTGGGTAGCTGATCCCTTCTTCAAAGGATCTTCCTGAGCCAGGAATCAAACCAGCGTCTCCTTCATTGCAGGCAGATTCTTTACCAGCTAATAAGCTACTAGTGCAGCCCACATATGTTCTTGGATCAATTCTGAACAGAGATGGTACGGATTCTTCTTGAGTCAGAAACTTTGAAAAAATGGTTAGTTTCCTGCTGAGGTCAGTAACACAAAACTCTTGTGCTTGGGCTCAAACTAGAAAATAGAAGCATTTGAGTTTTTATTTTGTCCATCCGTTATAAAAATATGAAATTGTAGTCATGAGAATCAGCTGAGGTATATGTATTCCACCAGGGTCTGACTGTGCCCTGTCCAGTGCTATAGCCACTAACTATGTGTGGCTAATTTCAGTTGAATACAACCAAACTAAAATTAAAATTTAATTCCTTGGTCACACTGACTATTTCGAAGTGTTAAATAGGCATGTTGGCTAATAACTGCCATATTGATTTAGAAGATTTTGACAATCCAAAAAGTTCTCTTGGACAGAGCAGCTAGATAGATAAATGAAATTTTACTAATACTCTGAAACACTTTGTATACACACACACACACACACACACACACATACACAATGCAAAAACACTTCCAACTGAAATGTTATTTGATATGGCATATTGAGAGATGTTATAAATAAGAAACTGAAAATTCTGGTACCATATTTTTGCCAAAATGTCATGAGAGAAATTTTCTATTGTATCATCCTGTGACTTCTTTATTGGATAAATTCCTCAGACTTCAATATTGAAAGCAGCTCTATTTTGTGAATAATATTGCTCTTAGGACTCTAATTTTCCTTCTCGCTTTAGCTTTGGCCTCTCAAATCTGAGTTCACGGGCCACATTTATGGTACAAGTAAGTACTACATCACTTCCACTATATAAATTCTTTTATTTGGCACAATATTCACTTTCCTCAGGGCTTCTTGATCTCTTTATCTTATTTCATTTTGGGCTACATAGTATATCCTAGTATTAACTCCGGTTAAAAGCACAGATTATGGCACCAAACTGCCTGAATCCAGTTCCCATCAGCCCATTTAATAGCTGTGGCATTGGAAAAGCTATTCAGAGTTTGTGTGCCTTCAGACTAAGGCTTGACAATGATAATAATGTACAGTAACTAACACATTATCTAAGACATCCAGATCTTGTAAAGTCATCTTAGTAAGGAAGGACATGCGGAAAGTAGATAGTAGAGAAGAAATAGATCAGGAAAGAAGCATCATGGTATAGTATATAGACTATTTGTACAGTATTTTAATAACTTCATTTCTTTATTTCACATTTTCTCAATGTTTAATTATAGTGGTTTATAAAAACATAAAAATATAGTAGAATATCAGGGGTTAACAGTGGATCTTATTCAAGTTAGAAAGGACAGCATTTAATTAAGAATGTAAATTCTAAAATATTTATTTAAAAAGTTATATAGCTTTGATCTCATACTTCATAAGATGACTTGAATAGAGAAAGTCCTGATTTTGAAGGCCAAACTGTTCTTTGATATAGTGCCCATCTGTTTATTCTCTGGAAAGTCATTTCTGGATTCGCAAGAATTTACATGGTAACATTCTAAATGCAGTTTTAAAATGTATTGATTAAGATGGACCTATGAAGATTAACATTGATCAGTATTATCTCATGATCTTATATGGGTAGTTTCTTTTTCACTATGATAATATATTGAAAAGCCTTCTTGACTTCTTCCAAGATAATCCTCTTCAAAGTAGGAGAAATTGTAATATACACTGTTTCCATATTCCTTCTTTCTCTGTCTCTCACCACACACACACACACACACACACACACACACACACACGAGTCACAGGAGAACCTAGAGGAGGAAAGGAAGGAAGGACAGAATTGTATATAGAATCAAAATCTGTGAAACAAAGTCATTGAAGACTGCCTGTGTTAACAAAGGCCAATTAGAGAATGGCTACTGAAGATCTTTGGTTCATACTGGCTATCTGAAGATCTTGTGGACACATAAATTATTTTTGCTTGAGGTAAAGGATTGGGCTTCACTTGAAATGCTGCCAAATATCTTTTTTGATGTTCCGTGATTGGTAGCACATAGCACTTCAATTCAGTAACTCAGCCTGCTACCATCTGCCCAGCACTCTCATTTTGCTGGTTGGCATGTCATTTATTTGCTTTTAACATGCAACCCATATAAAAATCCCTCATAATCTGCCAGAATTAGAAATGCAGCTGTTTTAAGTCTTAAACAGCAATAGACTATTCATTATGCCAGTATGGAGGAATAAAATAGAAAGAAAAGAGCAGTACTACACCAGAATGTATTTGTACCTCCACTTTTCTAAGTATTTTAAAGACGTCTATAGCCTCTTAGCAGTGTTGATTTCAAAAAGAAGTCAACATACAAATATACAAGTATCGCTTTTCCTACATATACTTTAATACAAGAATTGGGATTTGAGTCAAACTCTAAATTCCTGTTTTTTCATTTTATGAAGCAATTTCAGCATTTTGGTTCCTAGTAAATGAAGAATTTCTGGCTAACTCTGGGTCTCATCTTATTCTAATTTTATTTTCCACAGGAATTTTTTGAGGTTCTGATCATTATAACTTGTTAATCCTTAGAATGTGATAACGTAGAGCTGTGTGGAGAATTCTTGATGAGAACAAGCAGTTGGTCCTCTTAAAAATAAAGATGAAAAAAAGATTTTTCTTCACATAGTAATCCTGTGATGCTGAAAAATGTAAAGAAAAAAACTATATCCTGTATCCCTATTTATCCACAGTCAGATTATTTAGGAATAATGTACATGAGGAAATAAAAAAACTCTGGTATGGAGCACTCCATCGGAAAGCACCTTTCTTCATAGTGATTAGATGTAATCATTATGAAACTCAAGTTGGATAGTTTGAAATTGATTTGTCCCAGCCTTTGCACTTGACATTCATATCAGTAAAGGTCTAAGTTGAATTCATTTGGTTATATGTTATGTTGCCCTCATGTGAGACCTCTCACCATGTGAATTTCTGGGAGGTGGGAGGGGGCTTTGGCATTGGGAGATCGTGTTCACCTGTGGCTGATTCATGTCAATGTATGGCAAAACAAATACAGTATTGTAATGTAGAATTAAGTATTAAAAAAAATAAAATAAAAGGAAACAAAGCAAAAGTAAATAAATAAAAATCACAATTCTGAGGATTAACCTATAAAAAATTATTTCGTGTGGATTGGGGCATGAAAAGCAATGATAGAGCAAGTCACAAGTTTGCTAACATGAGTGTACTTGATAAGCATTTATCTTATGTATCCAGCAAGATTAGTGATATTAAACCACAGGGGCAATATGTTACAGTTCTTCAGAAATCCATATAGCAGTAAGCTCGGTTCCAGACATACAGTGTTCACTCTGCAACCTCTTGTTCATGATTGATATGCTTTGCTTGGCAACTTAAGCCTTCATAAATGGATCTCAATTTGAAAGGAAAAATTTAATTTTGGTTTTACGGACTTAAAATGCTTGGAAAATTCCAAAGTTGAAGGACACACTGGACTACATGACATGTTGTTATAACAATTATTGTGACAATTTTAATGAAAAATGTTTGTTTAATTCTCTGTCCTTAATATACAACCTTTTCCCTGAGAACAAATGTGTAATGTTTACACATCCAGCCAAATAGATTCATCTTCTTGTCCTACAAGCTTAACAGCAACCTCCGGATTATCTCATGTGTAAATCTCCAGTCTTGCTGATTTTATGCTTTTAAGATATTTAGTGCTGAGCAGAGGTCTTGGTTTGCTGTCGCTAATGTCTGAAATCTATTTTTGGTCTCCTGGAGTACTTAACACTCAGAACTAGTGAGACAAGCATCAGTGCCTCATTCCTGCTTGGAGATCAGGCTGACTTCCTTAAATGATACCACCCTAGCAACTGACTTAGTTGTCAAGCCTGATAGGTTTTTACCTAAACTTTTATTTTTTGAATAGAAATACAGAAAAGTTGCAAAGACAGTACAGAAAGTTCACCTCACCCATATTTACTTTGCTCTAATGTTATCATCTTACATTGTCCTGGTACATTTATCAAAACGGAGAAATCAACATTGGTCAGTGGTTTGAACTTAGCAGCATTTTCCCAGTAATGTCCTGTTTCTGCTTCAGGACTGAATCCATAGCGTCACACCGCGTCAGCTGTTACATTTCTTCCAGTCTCATATGGTCTGCTCCAGTGTCTCAGACGTCCCTTGTTTTTTATGACCTTGGTAATGATGAGATTTGTTTCTTCTTCCTTTTATTCAAAACCCAGTTTTAGGTTTTTATCTATTTTTGTTTTACTATTAATACATTAGATAGCACATGTTCTGATGTCGTCTGTCATAGCAGTGTTTTTGAGTTCAGATTTTCCTATTAAACATGTAAAGAGCATACACATATACATAAATATTTATACTTTAAAAAGGTAATTCTGAATACCAGTATAGTAAACCATGATGATTAATTTTATATGTCAATTTGAATGGGCCATGGGTGCCCATATATTTGGTTAAACATTACAGTGGGTGTGTCTATGAGGGTGAGATTATTCTGGATGAGATTAAAATTTAAGTCAATAGACTGAGTAAAGTTTATTGCTCTCCCTGGGGTGAGTTGGCCTCATCTAATCCCTGTAGTCAAGATTAGAGCAAAAATGCAAGGCAAAAGAGGACAGTCTATCCAATTATGTTTGAGCTGGGACATTGGTCCTCTCCTGCCTTTAGACTGGACTGGAACTACATCATTGGCTCTTCAGTTTGCTTATTGATAATCCTGGGACTTGGTAGCCCTTATAATTATGTGAGCCAGTACTCTGTTTGTATATATAGATAATAGAGATGGATATAGATGGGGCTTCCCTGGTGGCTCAGTTGTAAAGAGTCCGCCTGCAGTGCAGAAGATATGGGTTCGATCCTTGAATCAAGAAGATCCCCCGAGGAGGAAATGGCAACCCACTCCACTATTCTTGCTGGGATAATCTCACAGACAGAGGAGCCCAGCAGGCTGCAGTCCACAGGATCTCAGAGTCGGACATGACTGAGCATGCACGCATGGATATGGTAACAGTTATAAATACAGATATAGATTATCTATATTCTGTTGATTCTTTTCTCTGAAGAGAACTGTATCTACTATACAAACCATCTCACCTAAGAGTTAGAGAAATACCATAAACATGAAAACCTTTGGGTACCTTTTCCCTGACTGGGTCCCTTTCTTTGGTTCTGAATTTAAGTTAATCATCTCCTCGCATTTATTGTTTTATATGGTCATATTTTATAACTTTTAAATTGGAATTCTTCTGGGATGGTTAAGTAGGTATGGTTCTTAGCCAGGGAAAACTGTAAAATATTTTTACACTTATGAGATTCTCCCCCCTTAATTTTGGAAAATAAAATACATCTCTTCCTTAAATTCCTTAGTAGTAAAAATGATAAATCAAACACTGTATACTGAATAAACTAACTTTCATGGAGTTTCTTTATAACAGTCTGCTTCTGTAGCAGGTGCTAATCAGTGGGTAAGGATCCTGTCATCTTTAGATCTGAATTTACCATAAAAAGAAACTTTGCTTAATAGCATTTTTTCAAGTATTGTAGTGCAAATTGAAGAAACTTGACACATTAATACTACAGGAAAGGTTAAGTTGTGTAAACATATATCTTGGAATAAATATACAAGTGTTTATTATCTTTCTGTAAAAGAAGTTATTGTAGCTTTACCTCAGTTTAAAGACCTATAGTTTTTGTAAAACAAAAATTATAACATATAAATATACTTTATGTCTTTATCTTACTGAAACTAATAAAGACAGAAAGCTAAAATATGTTTGACATCATGACCACCATATAAATTTTGAAATACTTTAAAAACAAATTTTTATGTTTTACAAAAACAGTCTGGCTTCTCTGGTGGCTCAGACAGTAAAGAATCTTCCTGCAGTGCGAGAGACCTGGGTTCCATTCCTGGATCTGGAAGATCCCCTGGAGAAGGGAATGGCTTCCCACTGCAGTACTGTTGCCTGGAGAATCCCATGGACAGAAGAGCTTGAGAGGCTAAGGCCTGTGACGTCTCAGAGTCAGACATGACTGAGTGACTTAACACTTTCATTTTCACATAGTGCTAGTCACCAAAACAAAGACTTGCTGGATCAAACCCTAGTAGTTCCCTCAACTCTCTAAATTGTTTAAATTTTCCTACTGAAGACACGCAAAACAATCCTAATTATGCTTTTTAATGTTATCCTTTAAATATTTGATCCCCTAAAGTCTCCTCTATTCTAGGTTTGTTTTATTTTTTCACTTTACAGGCACAATTTATTTCTTTGTTTTATCCCCACTGCCTATAGCAGAGCCTGACACCTAGTAAGCACAATACATATAAGTTGAAAAAATGAATGAATGAATATAATAAGTTGGCAAGTTCTGTGGATATTACCTTTTACTAAATATCTGCATCACTTACTATTTTCTAGTTCAGGTCACAATAGTTGCCCACCTATATCATCAGAATAGTTTCCTAATTGGTTTCCTTGCCTCTGATCTTGTCCCCTCTCATTCATTCTCTTCTATCACACAGCCCTCATAAATTCTAAAGCCTGAACTGGATAATACCATTCAGTAGTACAAGGATAAATCCTCCTACATGTCTTAGAAAACTGTGATTTGCCTTCTGCTTATTTTTCCAGCCACATAGCCCTCTATTGCACTCCTTACCCACTCTAGAGTATAGACATATGGAACTTCTTTCATTTCTTTCCATGTTTATAATATCCTGTCTTACTTCCAGTGCCCCATCATATCTAATATTTACCTTACAACCTGTACTTTTCATATCCATCTCCATTCTCTTTTGACTTGCCTGGCCAACTTCTGTTCATCTTTATGACTTGGTATATGCATCTTCCTCCTGGAAATCATAACTGAAACACTAGATTTGGGTCAAGCAACTCTTCCTCTCAGATGCTCCCTTCACTAACACTCTGTTTAGAACATGTTTATTGGTTTAAAGTAAATGATACTCTGTGAGTAAGGGGCCATGGTTATCTAATTTTAAATGTAGTAATATTATAGAACTGTTGGTAAAGATTATATGAGACTGGTGTCAACTTCTTAACATGTTTTAACTTGTTTCTTTTGCTTTATTATCTTCAGAACCTTGTGTACCATATGGCAATAAGTGTTCACTAAATAATTGTTGAATATAGTAAACTTCTGCACTGATTATCATCATAGGCACTTGGGTCAGATTTGGATTTAAATAGGGTACAGATGATAATCAGTTTAGGACATTAGCATTATTATTTGTCAACCCAAAATGAAACTTTTCAAATGAGTGTTTATGTGAGTTGTTTTAATTCATAACTTGAATAGCCTCTAACAACAGTGTTCCTAAAAAGCACTTGTTAGTGAACAAGTAGAATAAGTTTTCATTAATGTTAATAGGCTCAAATGAGCCTCAATTGAAGTTAAAAGGTTAAAAGGACATGAGTTAACCAAATTTTTTAAATGGGCAAAAATTTGAATAGAAGTTTCTTCCAAGAGGTTACATAAATGACCAATAAGCACATGAAAAGATGCTCAACATCATCTGTCTTTAGGGAAATGCAAACCAATCCCTGTGAGGTAACACTTCACACCCGCTAGAATGGCCATAATCAAACAGGCAGTAACACATTTTCTACAAAGATGTAGAAAAATTGGAACCTTCATGTTTTGCTAATGAAAATGTAAAATGGTGCAGCTGCATTGGAAAAGAATTTAGCAGTTTCTCAGAACTTCCCAGCAATTCTGCTCCTAGGCATAAACCCAAGAGAAAACTAGTTCCTGCAAAGTCTTGTACACAATTATTCATAGCAGCATTATTCACCGAAGCCAAAAAAATAAAAACAAAAATTTCATTAAATGATGAATTGATAAGCAAAAAGTGGTATATCCATTCATAGGATACTATACATAGTCATAAAAATGAATGAAGTGCTTGCTATACATGCTATATCTTAAATGAACTTTGAAACATTATCCTAAATGAAAGAAACTAGACGTGAGTGTGGCATATTGCATGATTTATATGAAATTTTATTTATATGAAATGTCCAGAATAGGCACAGTTTTAGAGACAGAAAGTAGATGAAATATAAAAGAAGAAATAAAGATAAGAGTTGACTTTTGTGTTCACTTAGAGGATAAAGGTTTGTCGAAGAGAGGATTAAGAAAAGTATTAGTGTATAAGGAAATACCATGGGGGTCTTTCATAAACAATTTCAGTTGCTGAAAGAACTTTTAATTTCTTATGATCTTTAGAATATAAGGATTAAAGAGGCAAGAAGGTGAAAATAAGCTTTATTCTGGGAAATACTTAAGTATTGTATTGAAATTGCATTATTGAAATTATCCTTTTCTGAGAATAACCTGTTAATAAAATTCAGAGGATTCGGCTGTAGCACCTTGTAGTTCTGAAGTACAATGTGCTTTGATCCTTCTGCAGCAGGGATTTGCCATTCTTGCCAGTGCAAAGCCTTCTTTTCTTCTTAACTTGTACATGTTTATGCAGTGATATTCTTGATGGAATAATATTGCACCTTTAGCTTTGACAGGACAAAAATTGAATGGACTGAATTGTGTATGAGTCTGTGCCTGCACGTTTATGTACGTGTGTGTGTACAATAATTAGTTGATGCTCTAATTATTTCCAGTGGTGTTTAAAAGGTATTTACCCTTTCTTTTTCACTCTATCTTTGTTTTATGCACTAGAGCTCATAGATATTTATATACTAATTTCAGTTAAGAGCACTGGAGGCTCCCTGAAATCCAGTGGAGTATGATGATTCACATATAGCACTCTGCATGATCTGCATACCAGAGCAGTGGTGACAAAACTTAATTAGCATACTTGATATAGTGGGGGCTTCACAGAGGTGAAGCAGATTTCTCGACAGATGAAAGGCAGAAAATAAACAGGAGACATTAACTTTAGTCCAGTCTTGAAGATGCAGTCATAAACGTTATCATCGTTTTTGCATGGAAGGTGATGGCAGACTTTAGGATTTAAATGATAGCTTTATGAGCTGAGAATCAGTAAATGGAGATGAAGTAGCTTAAGAGAAAGCACAGGCAAAGGATGATCAAAACCTATGGGGGAGAAATCAGGGATTGACTACATAGCAAAGAAAATCTTAATAAATTTCTCCAAGTAGAAAGCAGCCAGGCTATGTTCCAATATAACCTCAGTGCAGTAAGGGAAAGTAAAAATCTAAAGGACAAACAAAATTTATCAACTTGGAAATTTTAGAATATTACACTAGAAATAAAAGTTAAAGAAAAAAAAAGCTAGGAAATGATAGACTATTTGAAAATGAATGATAGAGAGCACTGTATATCATATACTTTCAGGATATTGTCAGTGCAGTCTCAAGAAGGAAATATATATTTTAAAATTCATTTATTAGGATACAAGAATGTTTGGAAATAATGAGTTTATAATTCCACTCAAAAGCATGTAAAAGGGAATTGCCAAAGATTAAAGAGGACACTCTGTGTCATTTTTATTTTAGGATTGAAGGATTGTATATACTTTTTAAAGATTTATTAATGTAATTTCTTATGTTAATAGACTGAAAGAGAAAAATGATATGATCAGCTCAACAGGTACTAGAGAAGCTTTGCATCCCTTTTTTGCAATAAATCTAGCAAGTTAGAAATAAAGATAAACTTCCTTAACTCTATAAACCACATTTTAAGGAACCTGTATCAAGCATCTCATGTAACAGTGGAATAAAAAGGAATCATTTTCATAAAAGTCTGGAATGAAACACAGTAGGCTAATCAAATGCATCATTATTAAGTATTACACAAGAGGTCTTAGCTAATGACATATATAAAACAATTTGTAAATAAATATTAAAAACAAAACTGATGCTGCTGCTGCTAAGTCGCTTCAGTCATGTCCGACTCTTCACGACCCCATGGACTGCAGCCCACCAGGCTCCCCCATCCCTGGGATTCTCCAGGCAAGAACAATGGAGTGGGTTGTCATTTCCTTCTCAAAAAACAAAACTAGTAATCTTTAAAACAATTCATTCTCTAGTAGTTAAGTCTAAGGAATTTAGCTGAAAAATTATTTGAGTGATAAGTGTTTAAAATAAAGTGAGATAATAAATCATAAATCATGAGAAAAATCCATAAAGTACATAGAATTGCACCTTAGAAATGTTAATGTCTCTAAAAGAAAACTACTATACCTTGCTAGAAGACATTAAAAGAAGAGCAAAAGAGTTTCATATTCCTAGATAGGAAGTATCAATAAAATAAATATTTCCATTCTTCCTAGAGTAACCATGTGTTCCTTGCAGTCTAATTATTTGTAATGTTTAAAAGACTTATTTAATCTGAAAAAGCTGAATTGGAAGGGAAAATGTACAAGAATAAACCTATTCAGATTATGGCCTTCTTATGTGATTCTCGGAAGGTAGGAGAATTTATGTTTAAGACAGGAAATATACAAGATGAGCCTGTGATATTTTGTTGTGCCAGGAAGTAAAGAAGTCATCAAAACCTAGTGAGTCTTGTCAAAAAGATACAGAAGCCAACACGAAGAGTCTCCCATTGAGTAAAGGTGGCACAATTTAAGCATCAAAAGAAATAAGTCAAATTGATGGAAACATTGAATAAATACAAGTCGGTGAGCTCATGATATTTAAAACAAAAGAGAGAAAAAGAAAAGCAGATACTTATTGAACACTACTGGAAATAGAGTTCTAATTAATTATTGAAAATTATAGCAAGTAAAAGTAAAAAATTAAGAATATTTTGCCTTCCCTATACAAACTGCATTGCAAAATAGCCAAATAGCACCACTTTATGAGAAAAAGATAATTCTTTATATAAAATTTCCAACTAACAGGATAGAATGAATGATAGAATTAAAATAACTATTTTGCAGCCTCTAATGAAATAATTCAAAAGGAGAGACATTACTTTGCTGACTAAGGTCCGTCTAGTCAAGGCTATGGTTTTTCCAGTAGTCATGTATGGATGTGAGAGTTGGACTGTGAAGAAGGCTGAGTGCTGAAGAATTGATGCTTTTAAACTGTGGTGTTGGAAAAGACTCTTGAGTGTCCCTTGGACTGCAAGGAGATCCAACCAGTCCATTCTGAAGGAGATCAACCCTGGGATTTCTTTGGAAAGAATGATGCTAAAGCTGAAACTCTAGTACTTTGGCCACCTCATGCAAAGAGTTGACTCATTTGAAAAGACTCTGATGCTGGGAGGGATTGGGGGCAGGAGGAGAAGGGGACAACCGAGGATGAGATGGCCATCACGGACTCGATGGACGTGAGTCTGAGTGAACTCCGGGAGTTGGTGATGGACAGTGAGGCCTGGCGTGCTGCGATTCATGGGGTCACAAAGAGTCGGACACGACTGAGTGACTGAACTGAACTGAACTGAATGAGATAATTGATTCAGGCAATGTTCACCAATGGATGAAACCATTACAGCATTGGTTCTAAAAATTTTAGTGTGCTTCAAAATCTCCCGGGAACTTGTTAAAAAAAGATTGCTGGGCTTCATCCCCCGTACCTCTGATTTAGTATGTTTAAGATATGGCCAAGAACATTCATTTCTAACAAGCTTCCAAATGATGCTCCTGCTGCTGGTCTGAGGACCACATTGTTGAGAGCCTCTGCATTAATGAAGTTTTTGTGGGGAATCAAAACAGGGAAGAACCAGTCTGTCATTGCTTGAATCTATTCATCAACCAGCAAAACTCAAGTAGGGCAACCAGATATTGTGAGTCTCTAGATGTTATGCAAACTGAAATACGTTGTACTGAACTATACAGACCAGGTTCCCTAGGGAAACATAACCAATAGAGAGATATAAAAAGAGAGATGGAAAGAGATTGATTTAAGGAGTTGGTTCATGTGATTGAGACTGAGAAGTCTAAAATCTTCAGGCTAGGCCAGCAGGCTGGAGACCCACAGAGAATAGATGTTTGAACTTACGTCTGAAGGCAGTCTGTGGGCAGAATTCTCTTCCTCAGAGGAGGTCTTTATTTTCCTTTAAGGCCTTCAGGTGATTGGATGAGGCCCACTTACATTATGAAGAGTAATTTGCTCTACTCAAAGTCTACTGATGTTAATGTTAGTTTCATCTTTAAAATGCCTTTATAGAAACATCTAAAATAAATGTTTGCTCAACTATGTGGATACTATGGCCCAGCCAAGTTCCCATATAAAAATTAACTATGACATGGTTTCCTCAGGAAAACAATCAGCTCATTCTTGTATTAGTGTTTTATATTTATGGCTTTTTAAATTGTTCAGAAGTTAAATATTTTAATAAGTTTGAATTTGATAATAACTTCCCTTATGGATTTAGAGTGCCATGTCACACTTTAGAAGGCTTTACCTACAATTTTTAGATTTGCTTCTTTGCTTTAGACTAGTTTAGAATTTATTTTCTAAGTGAATATTCAATTGTTCCAATATCACCTGTTGTATAATCCACTTTTTTTCTATTTAATCAAAATTATATTAATTTTTTCTATATAAATATGTTTCTTCTTGATTATATTTTTCTACTTATTTGCCTATCTACAAGTTAAAATCACACCATTTAAATTATTTAAATGTATAGAATGTTTTGATACCTGGAAGAGTAAGTGCCCTGCCCCTCTATTATAATTTTCTTTTACAAGGCATTTTATAATTTTATTATGAAAACATTAAAGCAATCAGCTTGCTGATTTGACAGAAAACAAAATTCTGTAAAGCAATTATCCTTCAATTAAAAAATAATTTAATAAAAATTAACTATGACATGAGCATAAAGTGTTCTTGCCGACAAAGTTGAACCTGAATCCAGCCAAGCCTCCAGAGCTAACTTTTCTTAATAAGCAACATGCGATAAAGAAGAGTAAGTTAAATGAGGAAACAAGATGTAGAAGCACTTAGGCTGCTTCAGCCTATCAGTGGTGTGAAAAAGGGAGAAAAGAAGGAAGGAAAGGAAGAGGAGTGGGATCTGTCCTCAACAAGAGAATTTTTCTAGCACCTGTGATGTATTGAACTTGTTTGGACCTCTTCAGATTAGTCAGTTTTAAAA
Source organism: Nanger dama (assembly GCA_917880005.1). Lineage (NCBI taxonomy): Eukaryota > Metazoa > Chordata > Mammalia > Artiodactyla > Bovidae > Nanger > Nanger dama. The sequence goes on from CAKJTW010000038.1 coordinate 17,294,447, forward strand.
AGCAGTTTTGAAACTATTGAAGATGTTTGTGGAATGAAAATAATGAAGAAATGTAGCTGTTGTTAGTTTCATTTAGATGTTATTATAGCATTTCTTATGTATGCTGCTGCTGCTGCTAAGTCTCTTCTGTCGTGTCTGACTCTGTGTGAGCCCATAGATTATCTAGGCAAGAATACTGGAGTCGGTTGCCATTTCCTTATCCTCTTATGTATGAAAATGTCATTTTTTATTTTAAAAATATGCTCAAGAATACTTCAACTGTAATTATGAAATGTGTGGAATCTGCAAGTCACTCAGTTGTGTGCAACTCTCCGTGACCCCATGGACTGCAGCCTACCATGCTCCTCCGTCCATGGGATTTTCCAGGCAAGAGTACTGGAGTGGGGTGCCATTGCCTTCTCCGTGATAAAATACTGCAGCAGAGGTAAAAAAAAAAAAAAAATTGAAAGGCGTAGTTGTGAAGCAAATGTCACAAAATCCTGATACTTTTTAATCTGGTGTTGGGAATGGAAGTTTCCTGTATTGTTCTTTCTTCAGGCTTACAAGTTTTCATAATAAAATTATAAAATGCTTTGTAAAAGAAAATTATAATAGAGGGGCAGGGCACTTCCAGGTATCAAAACATTCTATACATCTAAATAATTTAAATGGTGTGATTTGAACTTGCAGGTAGGCAAATAAGTAGAAAAATATAATCAAGAAGAAACATATTTGTATAGAAAAAACTAATATAATTTTGATTAAATAGAAAAAAGTGGATTATACAACAGGTGATGTTGGAACAATTGGATATCCACTAAGAAAATAAATTCTAAACTAGTCAAAAGCAAAGAAGCAAATCTAAAAATTGTAGGTAAAGCCCTCTAAAGTATGACATGGCACTCTAAATCCATAAGGGAAGTTGTTGTCAAATTCAAACTTATTAAAATATTTAACTCCTGAACAATTTAAAAAGCCATAAATATAAAACACTAATGCAAGAATCAGTGAATGTTCTGCCATAATAGACAAAGGATTGAGAGTTTGTATTTTTGTAGAGCTCCTTCAGAAATCACAAGTGAAATAATCAAGGGAAAAGTTGAAAAGACCTAGACAAGTCACAAAAGAAGAACTAAAAGTACATGAATACAAGTGGGATACTTAATAAACATTTGAAATGGTGACCACGCTCATTTTTGTTTTCAGACTTTAAACATTTTATTTTGTATTGGAGTATAGCCGATTTACAGTGTTACGGTAATTTCAGGTGAGCAGTGAAGGGACTCAGCCACACAATCGTGTATCTATTCTCCCCCAAATGCCCCTCCCATCCAGGCTGCCACATAGCATTGTTTAGAGTTCTATGTGCTATACAACAGGTCCTTATTGGTCATCCATTCTGAATAAGGCAGAGTGTCCGTGAAAGTTCCAAATTCCCTAACTATCCCTTTTGTTACCCTCTGTCCCGCCCTACAACCATAAGTTTGTTTTCCAAGTCTGTGAGTTTCTTTCTGTTTTGCAAGTAAGTTCATTTGTATCATTTCTTTTTAGATTCCATGCATAAAGGATGTTATATGATGTTTCTCGTCCTATGTCTGATTTACTTCATAGAGCTTGACACTCTCCCGGTCCATCTCTGTTGTTGCCAGTGGCCTTATTTCATTCTTTTTAATGGTTGGGTAATACACCATTGCATATATGTACCACATATTCTTTATTCATCTGTTGATTGGATAAAGTTGCTTCCATGTCTTGACTGTTGTAAACAGTGCTGTAGTGAACACTGGGGTGCATGTATCCTTTCAGATCATGCTTTTCTCCAGATATACGCCCAGGAGTGGGATTGCAGGGTAGTATGGTAGCTCTATTTTTAATTTTAAAGGAATTTCCATACTGTTCTCCATAGTGGCTGTACCAATTTACATTCCCACAAACAGTGTGGGAGGATTCCTTTCTCTCCACACCCTCTCCAGCATTTGTTGTTTGTGATTTTTTGATGATAGCCATTCTGACCGATGTGAGGTGATATTGTAGTTTTGATTTGCATTTCTCTAATAACTAGTGATGTTGAACATCTTTTCATGTGCCTATTGGACATCTGTTATGTTCTCTTTGGAGAAATCTCTATTCAGGTCTTCTGCTGATTTTTTTGAGTAGGCTATGTGTTTTGATACTGTTGAGCATCATAAGCTGCTTATGAATTTTGGAGACTAATCCCTTACTGGTCACATCATTTATAATTATTTTCTTCCAGTCTGTGGGTTGTCTTTTCATTGTGTTTATTGTTTTCTTTGCTCTGCAAAAAGCTTTTGAGTTTAAGTAGGTCATATTTGTTTACTTTTGTTTTTATTTCCATTTTTCTGGGAGATGAATCAATAAAGATATTGCTGTAATTTATGTCAGAGAGTGTTCTGTCTATGTTTTCCTCTAGGAATTTTACTGTATCCAGTCTCACATTTAGGTCTTTAATTCAGTTTGAGCTTATTTTTGTGTATGGAGTTAAAGAATGATCTAATTTAATTTCACTTTTTACATGTGTCTGTCCAGTTTTCTCAGCACCATTTGTTGAATAGGCTGTGTTTCCAACATTGTGTATTCTTGTCTCTTTTGTCATAGATTAATTGACCATAGGTACATGGCTAATGTCTGGGTTTTCTATTCTGTTCCATTGATCTGTATTTCTATTTTTGTGCCAGTACCATACTGTTTTGATGGCTGTAGCTTTGTAGTGTAGTATGAAGTCAGACTATCCCTCCAACTCTGATTCCTGATTCCTCCAACTCTGTTTTTCTTTTCAATATTGCTTTGGCTCTTCAGGGTCTTTTGTGTCTCCATACAAAATTTTGAGATTTCTTTTTTGTTCTAGTTTAATGAAAAATGCCATTGATAATTTGATAGGGGTTGCATTGTATCTGTAGGTTTCCTTCGGTAGTATAGCCATTTGACAATATTAATTCCTCTAGCTCATGAACATGGCATATCTTTTCATCTGTTTATATCTTCTTCAATTTCTTTCATCAGCATCTTACAGGTTTTGGAGTACAGGTCTTTTGTCTCCTTAGGTAGGTTTATTCCTAGTTATTTTATGCTTTTTGATGCAGTGGTAAAGGGAATTGCTTCTTGAATTTCTCTTTCTGACCTTCTGTTGTTAGTATATAGAAATGCAACAGATTTCTTTTGCATTTTTAATCAAAGAAATACAGATTAATATAACATAGTCTTCACCTAGCAGATTCTCAAAACTTAGAAGCTCCACAATGTCCAGCACAGGTAATGCTTGAGAGAAATATACAGCCTCATGTATTGTTGGTTGGAAAACAAAATGGTAAACTTATTTTGGTGGTAACTTGGTAGTTCCTTTTAATATCCTTACAAAGTAAACTCACTGACCAAACTATTGTGCTTCTAGCAATACATCCTTTAGTAATACTTTTGCATGTAGAAATACTCTTTCAAGGTTTTTCACAACCAATTAGAAATCCACTATAATAAGTGCTCAGTAACCAAATAAATTTTTGTACTTCATTACCAGGAAATATTATTTAACAGAAGGTAGAATGGAAGAGATCTGTTTTTAGAGACATGGAAGTATTAACATTAAATTAAGCGAAAAAAAGTAAGCAAACCCTTGGTCGTGCACTTTGTCAAAGGCTGTTGTCAAAGGCTGTACCTGACCACATAAATATACGGTTGAACTTGAGCATCTAACAGGAAAAGACCTTCCTCACTCGTCCCATACAAAATTTCTTTTACTTCATGAGGACGTTGCAGGCTGAACTTTGTGTTTTGTGATTTATTTATAGAGTTCTAGCTGCTGTTGATTTTGTCTTTGGCTTTAGGGCAAGTGGATCATGATTAAATGGACTGTCGGGACTCACAAACCAGCAGTCGGCTCACAAACTAGTCAGCAGTTAAAGACAGTGGATGGAGTTGTGTCTGGAAGTCTTTTGCATTGTCAGGTGGCTCTGCATACTTTTATGCAGAGGGTTAGGATGAAGTTCCTCAAATAAGCAGGGCAGACCCTCTTCCAGTTTTAACAGTAATCTTTCATGGTTAGAAAGCTAGAAAGGAATTGGAAAAGCCAAGGTTTCCTTCTAGCAGTGAAACTTCATTGACACCCAGGAAAGGCAAAAATTGATTCAGAAGGCCAAATTATCTACGGTCTAGGATTTCTTTTAATAGATAATTTTTTTATTATTTCATTTCTTCCCTGTCATACTTGATAGAGCTTGATAAAGCTTGCTTTATGAAATTTCAAAACTGTTACAAGCTTTCCTTGTAAAAAGAACTGTTAAGCTTGTTACTTTGCTGTCTTCATTAAAAATTACAACTTAGGGAACCATATCTACTTACTTTTAGTAATTTAAAAGGTTTCATATAGTATCTCATGATCCAGATAATAGTAATCAGAAACATTTATTTATGTTTTGAATGTCATTTTTTCCATTTTTCTAAAATTTAGTGTCATATATCCAAATCTTTGATGTGAGAAAACACTAGGTTATTGCTCCATATATCAGTGCTTGACAGATCCCATGTCACTAATGATGATAGGTTTTAGGAAATTTTTAAATATAAGGTATAATCAGAAGGGCATATTTCAGTAAAAATTTTTTTGAGCATCTCTTGTTTTCTTGTGAATTGTGACCTGAGGTTAAAGTAGACATTTCTAAAATAGAAATGCATAGTACATCTTCACATATTGCTCTACAAGTTTGAATAGGCATTTATTCTCAGGTGCTCTGTCTTCTCTGGCATATAAAATTACAGGGTTCTTATATAATATCAAAAAGTAGAAAGCTGTAGGAGTTCTACAATTACATTATGTCAAACAGGAATACATTAAGGCTTGCTGTTTGTTAAAGTTAAAAATACATTTGCTGAAATTTCTGGAGAAATTCAAGCACAATCATGTCAAAAAAAAAAAAAAGTAGAAAAGAACTGAAGTCTGATTACCTAAAATTTCTTAGTCCAATTCATGAAACAGAATTTTGTATTACAGCTTATTGCCTTCTCCCCAAAGTCATTTTGCACATAGATTTTAATAGATTAGATGTTGGCAGTAGGAGAAAATACTGTTAATCAGGGGCTACCCTAAAACATTTTGCTTCATGAAATTTAAAATGTTACTAAAAGCATTTCTGTATACATGATACAGACCATCCTTATTTTAGAAAATAGTAATTCCGATGACATTTTAACTTTTCATTAAATGTGTAATCTTGTGTACATGTACTCACTTCTGCAGTAGTAACACTGGGAGTTGAGTTGGTGTCATCTGAGTAGAAGTGGCTGTCTCCCTAGGAGCACAATGTAAGAACAGTTTTCAGAAAATGCAGCCCCCTGTGATTTAGCTCCTGACACTGAGGTTTTAAATTATCTGGTCAGAGTAGGAGTCACCTTAAATATGGGCACATGATTTTTATGTTCATTGATTATACATCAAAATGTGGCAACAAACTAGCAGTGCACGGGCTAGATGCAGCCTGTAGATGTGTGTTATTAATCCAGCAAAATGTCCTTTCCAGAACATTAGAGGGAATGTTTCAAAATGTAGAGATTTCCCGTAAAATCTGGATTTCAGGGTTTTCTTGAAAATCCAGAGGGCCCAGGGCTCAGCCCCAGCGTCCCAAGCAGCCGCCACCCAGAGCAGGTGGCCACTCTCCAGATGGATCTTCCCCTATGCGGCCACTGCCGCTCTCCACTGTCTTCCTCACACGGAGGCTGAGTGTAAGTTAACACTCATCTTTTGCAACTGCCAATCATATCTCATAATTCAGAAATAGTGGCAACTATGTCTATGGCAAATGACTTAAAACAAAAAACCAGAAACAACTGAATGTTTCAAGCAGAATCTGTTAGGATAATTTAAGTTATTCACCTCATTTATTTTTATTTTCTAATAGGTCATAAAGACATGTAAAATACCTTTATTGACGTATAATTCATATACCATAAATTTCAGTCATTTAAAATGTATAATTCAATGGTTTAGCCACAACATTTTGTGGCCATCACTATCTAATTTTAGAAATTTTCATCACCTCCAAACCATGTAACCGTTAGCAGTCTTTATAGACATCTAAAAGTATGAAGCTGATAGAAGGTGTGAAACAAAGGAATCAGCTTTAGTCTGTAATCTAAGTTTTATTTCATAATTTGGGAAACTTAATTTTTATGTCTCATAAACAACTGGCATTTCCTAACTTTGTATATACTTCAGATTTCATCTCTCCATCCAAAATAATGATTTGAAAAAAAGCAAATCCAAAAACTATGTACATATGTGCAAATACAGACAAGTACATGGTTTTATGGAGCATGACTAAATGCTTTACTGGTGATATATGTGAATTCATTATATATTAGTCAGCAGTATATATAAGCTTAATGTTCAACCTTTGGGGTTTTCTTTTGTTTATAAATTTATTTGGCTAACCCAAGCCACGTTTTTCTATGCTTTGCAAAAAACAAGATGCTTTATGCCCTCGGGTTCCCATATATACTAAAAAGAACATTTACAGAAGACTTACTTTAAAGACAAAGTGAATATATCTGGCTTAAATCCATGCTGCTGCTGCTGCTGCTAAGTCGCTTCAGTCGTGTCTGACTCTGTGAGACCCCATAGACAGCAGCCCACCAGGCTCCCCTGTCCCTGGGATTCTCCAGGCAAGAACACTGGAGTGGGTTGCCATTTCCTTCTCCAGTGCATGGAAGTGAAAAGTGAAAGTGAAGTCTCTCAGTCGTGTCTGACTCCTAGGGACCCCATGGACTGCAGTCTACTAGGCTCCTCTGTCCATGGGATTTTCCAGGCAAGAGTACTGGAGTGGGGTGCCATTGCCTTCCCCATTAAATCTATGAACTGACCTCTATTTTTGTTTTCCTCAGTGCTGTTAGCTTGCTTAGTAATCCAACAAGAAATTTATATTGTAAGTTTACTAGTCTACCATTTTCCCCCTTTGTTACCCCCTTTTAAAATCTAGGATAATATGTGCCAGTTTTCCTAGCCTGGCAGTCTCCCTCTTCTCTGATATTTCCCTAAAGATTCGCTCTCAACTTTTTCCAGTTTGAAGATGTCCCCCATGAACTCCCCACTGTGTTATCCAGCTGCCTCCTCGTCATGTCAATCTAGAGTGTCTAATAAGCTTTGCAAAGGTAACATGTCTACCACCGGACTCCTCTTAGCTTTCTCTAGACCTGCGGCTCATACCCTTCTCTTCTAGGTGAATGGCAACTCTGTGCTCAGCCTATGAATTTGGAGTCCTACTTGCTTCCTCTCTTTCATACCTTCCATCTGCCCGTCTGTCATGTCTGTTCTGCTTTCAGCATATATCCAGGTGCTGATCACATTTCCCTTTCTCTACTGTTTTCACTGGTGCAAGCCAACATCGTCTCTCTTACCTGCTTCTACCCTTGATCCTGTATAGTCAGCTCACAGTATAGCAGCTAGATGGTCTAATTACATTCTAGAAGTTAGTGCTTGTGAAGTAGCATTCAGGGTGTCCTGAATTGGAGGAAGTTGAGACCATGAGCTGAGGAATGCCTGCCACCACTAGAGGCTAGAATGGCAAGAAAACAGATTCTCCCCTGAGGACTCAAGGAGGAAAACTGCTTGCTGACATCTTGATTTTGCCCACTGAGACTTATTTTGGATTTCTGATTCATTAAACTATAAGATAATAAATGTGTGTTGTTCTAAGGCACTAAGTTTGTGGCACAACAGCAATAGGGAACTAATATAAATGTTGGGCAGATGATATGAAATTATGGATATGAAATAGTTTTAAGGACAGCAAATGGATATACAAATGGATGTGCTTATGAGAGCATGTTTATGTTTTCCTCTGCTGATTTCAGTGATAAGACACTGAGCACTCGTTTGAGGTGAATTGTGCTAATGTGATTGATTTTAACATTAGACTCTTAAGTAGTTAGTAACTGGGAAAGATCAGGAGACAAATGTCACATGAATATACAATCAGTGATGCTAATTCTGGTATTAAGGTATCTGTGAAGTGGCAAGTGGGCTTCCCTGCTGGCTCAGCAGTACAGAATCCATCTGTAATGCAGGAGATGCAAGAGACTCCTGTTTGATCCATGGGCGGGGAAGATCCCCTGGAGGAGGGCATGGCAACCCATTACAGTATTCTTGCCTGGAGAATCCCATGGACAGAGGAGCCTCATGGGTTGCAGTCCATGGCTGCAAGTCCATGGCCACTGAAGACGGCTTCTCCTCCCCAAGCCAGGAGTGTCCACTTTCAGGACCCCCTTTCCTCCTGCAGCAAATTGTGCTGGAGTCTTAGGTGAACTAGGACTTCACACTGTTGACCTTAAAGAAATTAGCAAAATATTTTGAGCCTCTGGTGTTTATTAGCCTGTGACTCTATTGTGAAGAGATAAATATATACTTAATGCCTATTCCCTTTTCCTCTCCTCTCCACTACTAATCTCAAACAGGTTTTCTTCCCACCAAAAATATGAAGACAACTTAGTTTTAACTGGACTTTTAACACAGCTGGTAAAATAGATTTTGAGTACTTCTCATGCAGCGTGAGAGACTAAGGTGCATTTTCTAAGAATACACAAGAAGTTTTCTATTCTGATGAAAAATTTTAAGCCCATATTATGAAAAGAAATATGTTGTAGATGATGAAATGCCCGAAGAGTGTGAGTGGCTGAATGCCTCAGCAGGGCTCAGGCTAGCAGGGGCAGGCAGGGAGTGGCGAAGGTCATGCTATGGAGAATGAAGTAAAAGAGTCTGAGCTTTAGGAACTGGGGAAAAGGCTCTGACAACAATGAGAGTGAAAGTGAAAGTCGCTCAGTCATGTCCGACTCTTTGTGACCCCGTGGACTGTAGCCTGCCAAGCTCCTCTGTCCATGGAATTCTCCAGGCAAGAATACGAGAGTGGTTTGCCATTCCCTTCTCCAGGGGATCTTTCCAAGCCAGGGATCGAACTCAGGTCTCCCACATTACAGGCACGTTCTTTACCGGTTAACTACCAGGGAAACCAGTACTATGGTATATTCTTAACAATCCACTGGTGGTGAGTTCTGTGTCGTGGTCAGCATCAGCCCTGTTGAATCTCCGGTAGAAAGAATACTAATGATAATGGATTTGCTTCTTGACTGTTTACTTGAGTGCTAAGTATTGGCTTAATCACCTAAGAATCCTCAAAATACTGTTAGGTAAGTGATGATCATTCCCATTTTTACAGATGAAAAGACTGAGGCACAGAGATGTTTATGAATCCAACGAAGGTCACACAGCCAGTAATTGGCTAGTAGAGTTACATAGTGTATAGACAAAGCCCTTGACTGGGAATCCAGACCATCTTGTCAGATAATAGCAGGGCCCCAGCCCCTGATTAGAGTTCATGGTTTAACTGAAGGGAAACCTGGTACAAACAACATTAGGCAACAGATTTAGAGGGGATTGTCTGTATCCTAGTACAGAAGGTGGGAAAAAGATCCAGCCATGAGAACTGGATGCGTAGAGCACCCTGAGTGTCACGAAGACTGCTAAAGCATGTTTGTCACGGTTGACTGATGAAGATAGCTGGATATCATGTTGGATTGTGAAGTACCAGCTTAAAGTGCCCCAACCCTCTCCCAGCTGACCATACTTCCTGTAGTCATTCCCCTAAGTGCCTCATCAAGAAGCCTTGTGAGAATCCTGGTGTTTGCCAGTCCACTTAATCAGAGTCAGGCAGATCAAGCAAAAATGTCACCAGTTAAATTGGGAAGCTACTCTCTACTCAAGAAAGACTCCCAAAGGATTCAAATTAAAGTAAAAGTTTCAAGCCACCAGTGGGACAGGAGCTCTGTATCCCATTTCACAAAACTGATAAAGAAAGTAGGAAGCCCCTTGAATAATTGCACAAACCATCTCCAAAACTGCATCGTGTCTTCCCCCATTAATATTGTTACTGTAGAAAGTTATTATATGTGTGTCTTTGAAGACTTTAAAATGGAAATAAAAATTTTCCCCAAATCAGCTGTCATCATCAAAATGAGAATCTGTCTTACTGTTAGAAATTCTGAGTTTAAAAAGTTTCTATTTCTAAAACTAAATGCTGATGAGAGCTATACAGTCCAAAATAGAAACATTTTTCCCCTAAGAATAAACATCTGAAGTTTGAGTTATAGTTAGCTGGTCCAGTATTGCATAGAAAAGACTGTTAGCACACACACACAGAGTGAGCATGAAGATACATCTTTGTTCATTCTCTCATTATAGCTATCCATCTTTCTAAAGTATTAAATTAAAGATCCACAAAGAATGCTGTTTGCTTCCAAAGCTTTATCACCTTTCTTGAAAAATATGTCAGAATGTTGACCACAGAATTAGAAATTTTAACCACCCACATTTTTGTTCATTTGGACAAAATGGAGCTAAAGCTAAGTGAGGTGGTCCCCTTGTCATAATGGTTTGTAATACCAGATTCATTTCCATGCAATTAAAGGAACACTTGACTTTTTCCCTTGAAGAGGACATAAACTGTATTTTTGTAAGAACATTATTCTGTTTAATATTTCAGAGAGATAAATACTGATGATTTACAGAAAAAATTAAGATAAAACTTAACAGTGTATAAGGAAAGTTCAGTGGTAAAAGCTTCATTGCTATAGTCTTTTTTCTTAACCAAATAAAACTTTTCAATATTTCTGTGTGGTATCCTGTCAATTCTATCAAGCTGAAGTTCCACTGCAGATGATGAAAGGAACAGTGTTTTTAAATGCATTTACTTTGGCATTTGCTTTCTCAAGTACATTTGGAATAACATTGTAGATGGAGCATATTTAGATAAGCTGAAAACAAGCTCTCAAAGCAGGAAAAAGATATACTTTTAGCACTCATCAAGTTGGATATTCTGGATACAGATAAGGCATCCCAAGGGGCTTCAGGTGGCTCAGTGGTAAAGAATTACCTGCCAGTACAGAAGACACTGGAGACGTGGATTCAGTCCCTTGCTTGGGAAGATTCCCTGGAGGAGGGCATGGCAACCCACTCCAGTATTCCTGCCTGGGAAATCCCATGGGCAGAGGAGCCTGGTGGGCTACAGTCCATGACGTCACACAGAGTCGGACCTGACCGAGTGACTGCTTACACAGGCAGTCCCGAGGTAGCAGCACAGGCTTCTGCCTAGTGGACTGCTCCCTTGCACTTTTAGTGAGGAAGGAGTCATGTTGAATCTGCGCTTGAGAAGTGCCGCCAGTTGGATATGAGCCAAGGAATGGAAGGGGTTTACATTTTGGAGTTGGCCTAAAGCTTCCTTATAAAAGGACTCCATCTTTCTTTTTTTAACAAAAAATAAATAAAAATAAATGAATAAATAATGCTTTTGTTTGAGAGCTTTTTTTGGTAGCATATTCTATAGAAAGGGGAAAATTCTTTCATATTTCATAAATCAAAGAAGAAAAGGCATACAGGATACAGGATGCTTGGGGCTGGTACACGGGATGATCCAGGGAGATGATATGGGGTGGGAGGTGGGAGGGGGCTTCGGCATTGGGAGATCGTGTACACCTGTGGCTGATTCATGTCAATGTATGGCAAAACAAATACAGTACTGTAATGTAGAATAAAGTATTAAAAAAAAAAAGAACAAAAGGCAAGAAAATCTTCTAAAGTAAGCTTAAATGTCTCATCAGTTGGAAAGATTGTCTGCCTTAATTTGCTAACAGTCTCAGTGGTGTGATAACTGAGAAGCCAAGTATATTTTCAGAACTTCTAGCTCAGAGCAGTCTTCTTCAGCCCTACCCAATGAGCAGGGTCTTTCCTTCTTAGTCACTGTCCATTCTGGCTTTTGGTGGACTGAGAATATCTTACTGCTCTCTTAGAACCACACTAGTAAATCCATGTAACTGAAAATGTTTCTGCTCCCTTGACTGTCAACCCAATTCCTGATTTCTTTTAGAGTCTGGAGTCATGGGTTAATTCACAACAAATATTTCCACACTGAAATTACCACATCTGTCACAAGTTGCTTTGTAGGATACAGTGAAAGTATACAAAGTGATAAATCTCTGTCTGAAGGCTTCAGTTACTTAGTTGAGGAGAGAACAATGCACTTAAATTGTTGGTGCATAACATGGGACGTTACCTAAAACTTACTGGTCTTCTGCATCTTGAAGAGTTGATGCTATGAATGTTATAAAGAAGAATATTAGAGAATATTAGAGAATTTCTGGGAATGATGGTCCTGGAACTGAGCCCTGAGGGCTGGTTTTGAGGGAAGAGAATGCAATGGCACCCCACTCTAGTACTCTTGCCTGGAAAATCCCGTGGATGGAGAAGCCTGGTAGGCTGCAGTCCATGGGGTCGCCAGAAGTCAAACACGACTGAGCGACTTCACTTTCACTTTTCACTTTCATGCACTGGAGAAGGAAATGGCAGCCCACTCATGTGTTCTTGCCTGGAGAATCCCAGGGATGGGGGAGCCTGGTGGGCTGCTGTCTACGGGGTCGCACAGAGTCGGACACGACTGAAGCAACTTGCAGCAGCAGCAGCAGCAGCAGCAGCAGCAGCAGCAGCAGCAGCAGCAGCAGCAGCAGGACATTTTAGCCAAAGAAATCTCACAGCAATCAGGCATATGAGCCCAAAGAATTGGTTAACTGTGAGAAAATGATCGTTGGCGTCCAGCCGCCCCTGATTTGCCAGTAACAACTGGCACTATGTCCTCGGACAATTCCTTTAAATTCTGAAAGCCTTAGTTATTTTCATCTGTACGATGACAGTAGAATCTACTTGTGGTTTGGTGTCGGGAATAAAAGAGATTGTACACATAAATTAACATAGTATCAGATGTTGTGCTGTGTGTGTGATAAATATTGGTTATTGTTTCTCAGTCCATGTCCTACTTCATAGTCATCTTTGCAGTATCTGATAGTGGTTTAAAAATCGCTCCATTTGGACATCACGTTCTCCTTAGCTTCCACTGAACTGCTGCTGCCTCTTTGACCATGACTCTTCCATCCCTCAGAAGACCTCCAGTTGGCCTCTTTCCTGTCTCTGCTGGGGACCTTTTCACTCTCATGCTTTAAAGAACCACCTCATGGTGGGTGACTTCTCCAGTCCTGAAAAACATTTCTAATCACTTGCTGGTATTTCTGCTTTGATATCCCACTGGCTCTCTTGGTGCAATATATCCAGAACAGAAGAATCCACTCTTCCTCCAGCTCAGCTCACACCTGCTGGTCATAGCTATCCTTGATGGTACCAGCAGGTTACCAGTCAGATGTAAGGGCTCAGTGTCACTATTGACTGTTTTCTCAGTAACTCCTCATCATATAAGTTAAGTCTGTAGCATTTATAGCATTTATATCATATATGTGTGTGTGTGTGTGTGTGTGTGTAACACTTATAGCATTTATATCTATATGTAGACATTTGTTTTTCTCTCTTTTGTTTCCACTCTTAGAACCCTTGTAACTCTTTCTAGCTGGGGCCTCTGCAGCCCTTTTCTTCTGCAGACCATACTTAGCTTCCGAAGCCTGGCCACAATCTGACATCACCTCTCCTCCCAGGCCTCTGGTTTCCCCCTGTTCACTGTCTGCTGAATATAGCTTCCCTAAGCAAGTATCCAATCCACACAAGCCCTGACCAACCTCCCACCTTTTCCCTGGCACACTTCTGTAGATACCCTTTGGGTAATCCATGATCCAGTCACACTGGCTGTGCTCTGAACTGCCCTTTGCTTTTCTGATTCTGGCTAGTTCTCTCTGCCCGGAATACCTGTCCCGTCCTAACTTTGCCTCTCACATTTCATATTTACCCTTCAAGACCCGCGTGAGATCCCAGACTCTGCCTGAAGCTCTCCCTCACAGACTTCTATAGTATTTGTCACAGTCTATTTATGGTAGAGTGTATGTACATGGTATGCCTTCAACTGGGCTGTAAGCAACTGAACCATGTTTTACTTCTCCCTCTTAATATCCACACCACCCCTTCCCTGCCCACGTCCTAGCACTATGTATTCTGTATAGCTGCTGTTCAGCAGATGTTTCTTGATCAATAATGAAGTGAGAAACATAGAGCCATTGAATTTTAAGCAGAGGAGGAGTATTGATGAAAATGGTTTTGCAGAAAGATTAGTCTGATACTAATTACCTGATGGATCTGAGCTATGTTTTCAGAACATTTGAAAGTTAAAAGGGAAGTAAAATTGTTTTATTGGCACCCTGAACCTAATTTATCCTTTTAGGCATAGGGAACATCTAGAAAAAGCTTTTGAGATAGAGGTTAAAGGAAATTTCTCTAATTTGTACTTTTCTCCTATCGATGTACATAATTCAGCATCCTCACTTCAGCTAGTGCTAAATAAATAAGTGCATAATGTTTGCCAAACCTTGCTGATACTCTCAGATCTAACTTTCACATTTTAGATGACCTAGTATGATAGAGAACCATAAGTCACACTGCATTCCTAAATACTTAATTACATGAATACTCACACACAGACATACACACCTTATGATCAGTGGATATCAAAGTATACACAATGACCCATGACCATTTTGCTGGTTTTCACTTTCCATTTGTTGATTATCTTTAGGTTCAGTGTAGTGTTTACCATGGAAAATGTCATTGGTAGTGTAATTGAGAATTACATCTATACTCAGCAATTTTGAAAGCTTAACTGCTCATTTTCTCAGCATCTTGTTAGTGTTATTGGCTTGTTCTAATCCTTCTGAAAGCATTTCAGCATTAAGTATGTGAATTTGTGAGTACAGTTCATGTCACATTTCAGGCTTATAATCAAAGTCACAGAATCAATATTGGGATCCATGAGGGCAGGTTTTGGTTTTACACAAAGGACACTGTAACTCTGTCCCTTTTCCCACACAAAAGGGAGGTGTCTCTCAGAAATACTATTTTTTTTTCTCAGTTTAGTTAAAGATAGTCAAGTATATGATTACTTGACATGTCTAAGTGCTCTCCCAGTAATTTCTCTATCATACGAGGTCATCTAATGTGAATGTTACATCTGAGAATATCAACAAGGTTTGGCAGATATTATGTACTTAATTTGTTTAGCACTGGTTAAAGTGGGGATGCTGAATTATATATATCGGTAGGATAAAGGGTACAAATTAGAGAAATTTCCTTTAACACCTATCTCAAAGGCTTTTTTTAGACCCTTCCTATGTCTGAAAGGATAAATTTGGTTCAGGGTCTCAGTAAATTAAGTTTATTTCCCTTTTTCAGTTTCAGATACTCTGAAAGCATAGTTCAGATCCTTCTATACTTGGTTTGCCTTACTCAGTGTGGTGGAGAATAATGCCTGTTACTTTGCCAACAAAGGTCCATCTAGTCAAGTCCATCTACGCTTTTACCAGTAGTCATGTATGGATGTGAGAGTTGGACTGTGAAGAAAGCTGAGTGCCGAAGAATTGATGCTCTTGAACTGTGGTGTTGGAAAAGACTCTTGAGAGTCTCTTGGACAGCAAGGAGGTCAAACCAGTCCATTCTGAAGGAGATCAGCCCTGGGATTTCTTTGGAAGGAATGATGCTGAAGCTGAAACTCCAGGACTTTGGCCACCTCATGAGAAGAGTTGACTCATTGGAAAAGACTCTGATGCTGGGAGGGAAGGGGACGACAGAGGATGAGATGGCTGGATGGCATCACGGACTCGATGGATGTGAGTCTGAGTGAACTTCAGGAGTTGGTGATGGACAGGGAGGCCTGGCGTGCTGCGATTCATGGGGTTGCAAAGAGTCGACACAACTGAGCGACTGAACTGTACTGAACTGAACTGAATGACTTTTCAAATGCACATTGACTGGAGACATAGGGTAGGGTTGGTCCTTGTGAAACTTATAACAGTGATACAGACGCTTAATCATCTTGTCTTTTCCCCCAATGTGTCAGTATTACTATCTCTGTTACAGACACATATAGACATAATATATGATTACTCAGAAACATATTTTCCAGGATACTAGGTTCTCCTCTATTTTTTTCTTTTTATTGTTGAACTTATAAAATTCATAACATGTACTCGTTTTCATGAAAAAATGAAGGGTCAGAGACTTGAAAGTGACAAAGAAAACTCTTTAACTTTTACTCTGGGAAAAAATTGAGGGCAGTATCTAAATAAGATCTTTTTTTTTTTTTAATGCATTAGTCTCCCATTTTTGAAAGCAAGAAAATACTGGATAGGCAGAAAGTTCATTTGTGTTTTCCCACCAGAATGAACTTTTGACCAACTTAATATGAAAGTGAGTGAGCAGGTAAGAGGTAGTACTATTTGCAGCAGGAAATTCATCTCAAAATACCAGCATAGGACCCTATAGAGCTAAACTGAAATACATGAAACAGTGCTTCTCTGTATTAATTTTCTTTCTCTGCTCTATCAGATTGTTGTTGTTTAGTTGCTAAGTTGTGTCTGACTCTTTGCAAACCCATATCCTGTTGCCCATCTCCCGGAGTTCAGGCTCTTAGGTCCATGGGATTTCCTAACAAATTATCATGAAATTATTGGCTTAAAACAACACAAATTCATCTTGCAGTTCTTGAGACCATGATAGTCCAAGTGGGTCTCACTGGGCTAAAATCAAGGTGTGGGCAAGACTGCATTTCTTTTGGGGGCTTTAGGGGAGAGTACGCTTCTTTGGGCTTCCCAAATGGCACTAATGGTAAAGAACCTGTCTTCCAATGCAGAAGGCATAAAAGATGTGGGTTCGATCCTGGGTCAGGAAAATACCCTGGAGGAGAGCATGACAACCCACTCCAGTGCTATTGCCTGGAGAATCCCATGGACAGAGGAGCCTGGCAGGCTATAGTCCATAGGGTCGCAAAGAGTCACACACGACTGAAGCAACTTAGCTAGCATGCACACACATGCTTCCTTGCCTTTTCCAGTTTCTAGAGGCTTCCAGCCCACAGCACTTGTCCCACAGCCACCTCACCATCTTTAAAGCCAGCAATGGACAATTGAATCCTTTTCATTTTGCATCATTGTCTTTTGACTCTTGCTTCTCCATATTTAAGGACAATTGTAATTACATTGTTGATGAGGTAATTTAAAATAATCTTGCTATCTAAGATCTGCTGATTAGTAAAATTAATTCCATCTACTA
The DNA here is from genome assembly GCA_917880005.1 of Nanger dama. NCBI lineage: Eukaryota > Metazoa > Chordata > Mammalia > Artiodactyla > Bovidae > Nanger > Nanger dama. The sequence goes on from CAKJTW010000038.1 coordinate 17,311,509, forward strand.
CCTTAACTTCTCTGTGCCATTCACACTTCATACATTTAAGAGATTTAGATGTGAACATCATTGGGGAAGTGGTGATAATTTCCCTTATCACAGTCTTCCCTCTGACTCAGAATGAATCAGTCACATCCATCTCATATCCTAGGATCCACAAAAGTCATTATAGAATCAACTCAAATTCCAGAGCCTCATCAGTTCAGTTCAGTGGCTCAGTCATGTCCGACTCTTTGCGACCCCGTGAATCACAGCATGCCAGGCCTCCCTGTCCATCACCATCTCCTGGAGTTCACTGAAACTCACGTCCATGGAGTCAGAGATGCCATCCAGCCATCTCATCCTCTGTCATCCCCTTCTCCTCCTGCCCCTCAATCCCTCCCAGCATCAGAGTCTTTTGAAATGAGTCAACTCTTTGCACGAGGTAGCCAAAGTACTGAAGTTTCAGCTTTAGCATCATTCCTTCAACAGAACACCCAGGACTGATCTCCTTCAGAATGGACTGGTTGGATCTCCTTGCAGTTCAAGGGACTCTCAAGAGTCTTCTCCAACACCACACTTCAAAAGCATCAGTTCTTCGGTGCTCAGCCTTCTTCACAGTCTAACTCTCATATCTATACATGACTACTGGAAAAACCATAGCCTTGACTAGATGGACCTTGGTTGGCAAAATACTATCTCTGCTTTTCAATATGCTGTCTAGGTTGGTCATAACTTTCCTTCCAAGGAGTAAGTGTCTTTTAATTTCTTGGCTGCAATCACCATCTGCAGTGATTTTGGAGCCCCCAAAAATAAAGTCTGACACTGTTTCTACTGTTTCCCCATCTATTTCCCATGTAGTGAAGGAACCAGATGCCATGATCTTTGTTTTCTGAATGTTGAGCTTTAAGCCAACTTTTTCACTCTCCTCTTTCACTTTCATCAAGAGGCTCTTTAGTTCCTCTTCACTTTCAGCCATAAGGGTGGTGTCATCTGCATCTCTGAGGTGATTGATATTTCTCCCGGCAATCTTGATACCAGCTTGTGCTTCTTCCAGCCCAGCATTTCTCATGAAGGTACTCTGCATATAAGTTAAATAAGCAAGATGACAGTATACAGCCTTGATGTACTCCTTTTCCTATTTGGAACCAGTCTGTTGTTCCATGTCCAGTTCTAACTGTTGATTCCTGACCTGCCTCATCAGCTCCCTCAAAAGCCCCAAATCTAATTATATGCATTTGAATCTTGTGCTTATCTTGTTAAAACATAGGTACTGATTCAGTATGTCTGGCAGGGCAGGGATAGGCATGAAGGGCATAGATGACTATGGTTCTGCATCTCTGATAAGCTTCCAGGTAATGTTATATTGATGCTATAGACTCCATGGATCCCTTTTAAAATAACAAGAATTTAACTTCTTTTCCAAAATCTTTGATGTGTATTCTTAGAAAACTGTTCCTGAAATTTGGATTTAGACTTTTAGATTGAATACATAGAGCAGGTCTTTGAGAAACATTAATGCTATGTTGTCCCCCAACACACACACACACACACACACACACACACACACAAACACTCAAGGAAGGAAGAGACGAAGGACAAAAGTAAAGAAAAATTATTATAAACAACAACAAAAAATAGTTTATACTTTTTGCATGTTTACCACTTGCCAGGCACTATTCTAAGTGCTCATTCAAACCTCAAAACCAAGTAGGCCTTATTTTTATTCTCAACTCCTTTGTCACATGAGGAAACTGATACACAGAGAACTCACCTAAAGTCATGTAGCAGATGAGTGATGGAGGGACCAAAGAAAGGGTTGTGCCCAAGGTTCCAACCTCAGAGCATGTGCTCTTTGGCTGTGTCTTAAACTCTCATATTTACTCTATTCCCTATACTGCAGTGAATATACTAGCTTAAAAATAAGGTCAAATTGATGAGGGTGGTAGTTTAAGCCGTAGGCTGCCACAAGAGACTAGAGAGAATACTATAGAAGGCTGTCTTCACCTCTCACATGCAAGGTAGGCTACAAGGAAGACTAGAGAGAAGAGACCACACCCCCACCCACAACAGACTTCATTCCTCTAAGTGCTGTTCTGGCCAAGCGCAAAAAATTTCTCACGTATGTTTGTTAGAATCCACAGAGGGAACTTAGTTGTCCTTCAGTTCACTTCAGTTTAGTCACTCAGTCGTTTCCAACCTTTGTGACCCCATGAATCACAGCACGCCAGGCCTCCCTGTCCATCACCAACTCCCAGAGTTCACTCAGACTCACGTCCATCAAGTCGGTGATGCCATCCAGCCATCTCATCCTCTGTCGACCCCTTCTCCTCCTTCCCCCAATCCCTCCCAGCATCAGAGTCTTTTCCAATGAGTCAACTCTTCTCATGAGGTGGCCAAAGTACTGGAGCTTCAGCTTTAGCATCAGTCCTTCCAAAGAAAACCCAGGTCTGATTTCCTTCAGAATGGACTGGTTGGTTCTCCTTGCTGTCCAAGGGACTCTCAAGAGTCTTCTCCAACTCTACAGTTCAAAAGTATCAATTCTTCGGCACTCAGCTTTCTTCACAGTCCAACTCTCATATCATTACATGACCACTGGAAAAACCATAGCCTTGACAAGATAGACCTTGGTTGGCAAAGTAATGTCTCTGTTTTTCAATATACTATCTAGATTGGTCATAACTTTACTTCCAAGGAGTAAGCGTCTTTTAATTTCATGGCTGCATTCACCATCTGCAGTGATTTTGGAGCCCAGACAAATAAAGTCTGACACTGTTTCTACTGTTTCCCCATCTATTTCCCATGTAGTGAAGGAACCAGATGCCATGATCTTCTTTTTCTCAGTGTTGAGCTTTAAGCCAACTTTTTCACTCTCCTCTTTCACTTTCATCAAGAGGCTTTTAGTTCCTCTTCACTTTCAGCCATAAGGGTGGTGTCATGTGCATATCTGAGGTTATTGATATTTCTTCCGGCAATCTTGATTCCAGCTTGTGCTTCTTCCAGCCCAGCGTTTCTCATGATATACTCTGCATATAAGTTAAATAAGCAGGGTGACAGTATACAGCCTTGATGTACTCCTTTTCCTATTTGGAACCAGTCTGTTGTTCCATGTCCAGTTCTAACTGTTGCTTTCTGACCTGAATATAGGTTTCTCAAGAGGCAGGTCAAGTGGTCTGGTATTCCCACCTCTTTCAGAATTTTCCACAGTTTATTGTGATCCACACAGTTAAAGGCTTTGGCATAGTCAATAAAGCAGAAATTGATGTTTTTCTGGAATTCTCTTGCTTTTTCGATGATCCAGCAGATTTTGGCAGTTTGATCTCTGGTTCCTCTGCCTCCTTAGTTCAGTTCAATCACTCAGTCATGTCGACCTCTTTGCAACCCCATGGCTATAGCACACCAGGCTTCTCTGTCAATCACCAACTCCCAGAGCGTGCTCAAACTCATGTCCATCAAGTTAGTGATGCCATCCAACCATCTCAGTCTCTGTCGTCCCCTTCTCCTGTCACCTTCAGTCTTTCCCAGCATCAGGGTCTTTTCCAAGGAGTCAGTTCTTAGCATCAGATGGCCAAAGTATTGGGAGTTTCAATCTCAGCGTCAGTCCTTACAATGAACATTCAGGACTGATTTCCTTTCGAATTGACTGGTTTGATCTCTTTGCAGTCCAAGGAATCACTGTGGATTTCTGTTGCCTTTTAATGCCAATTGCTGTGGTTAAGAGAAGCTTAAACATATGAGAATCCTGTGGCATTCTAAGTGAGGGAAGAAGTCCCTGCACAATCACTTTCTCTTTTTATACCCTTTTCTTCGTCAGTGTCCATCAGGCTGGACTCTGCCCCTTCACTCTGTCTCACGAAGGTCTCTAACTGGCCCCACATGAAAATGTATGCGGGTGTGTTCTCAGGCCGCACGGCTCACCTTTCTCCCATCACTCTTTTCTTTCCTTGCTAGTGACACAGGGAGCTTCTGGTGCCACTCTGCCGTGTATTTCTACTTCTGACAGTCCCTCCATCTGGCTCTTCCTTAAGTGTCCGGCCTCACATCTTAACTCTTTACTTCTTACTCCTCAGAGGACTCATGTAGTCTCAAATTCTTCCACAAGCATTTTCGGAAAATTATTTCTTGAAAGCTTGGCTTCATCGTGCATTTTCTTCTACTGATGTAATTTTCACACTTAAATGCCTCAATGCTGGATCTAAAACATGGGCTTTGCCTTCAAACCTTCCTTTCTTTTCCTGTTTTTATTAGGGGTACCAATATTTTGTTTCATTCATGCCAGAACAAGTCAAATTAAAACCGCTTCAAAAATAAACAAGCAAAAGAAACAACAGCTTGAGTCATACTTGGCTTCTGATTGTTTCATCACAGTATCCTGAAGGTTTCTCCTCTCTTCTGTATTCCCACTGCTGCTTTCTTAGTCTAAGGCCCACAGGATTCATGTTGTCGTCATCGTTCAGTCCCTAAGTTGTGTCAGACTCTTTGTGACCCCGTGAACTCTAAATATTCTTGCTGTGAGAACCACATGACTAGTATAAAAAGGTAGGATTTATGTTGCCCTCTGAAGTTTATGTTTTTGTATCTCCCTGGAAATGCTCCTGAACATACTCGACTACTTTAACCAAAACATGGACACTTCTCGTTTAATTACCTAGCTGGGAAGGGAATCATAAGGCAACTCGGAAGTAATGATGATTTTTCTTTCTCTTCAGTTCAGTGGAAAGTACAATGGCTGTTTATTTTCTTTAAACTACACATATGTTACATATGTTCTTTTGTATATGTGATACTTTAACTGAATTAAAGTCCTTTTTTAGCAGTTCTAAACTATGTATAATTGTGTTCTTGAGCCTAAGCTTGATATACCAAAGTTGGCCATCAGCTACTCTCAGATAAACTACTCACTCTTTTTCCCACTGCTTGACAATAGAAACCTTACCTCCTAGTCATATTGTTGCTGCTGCTGCTTAGTCGCTAAGTTCTCTCTGACTCTTTGCGACCCCATGGACTGTAGCCAGTCAGGTTCCTCTGCCCATGGAATTTTCCAAGTGAGAATACTGGAGTGGGTTGCCATTCCTTCTCCAGGGGATCTTCCTGACCTAGGGATTGCACCAACAGGCAGATTCTTTGCCACTGAGCCACCTGGGAAGCTCCTAGTCGCATTAATTCCTTCAATGACCTTCGTTTTCCATGTTTGTGTCCTCTTCTGAACTGTATTCCTACTGTGTTTCTATCTGAGCAATTCAATTGCTTCTTCTTTCTAAGATTTATATTTTCCTTCATCTTTTATAGCACATCTTTCTGCACACTCTTCCCTCTCCTTGCCTGGAACTCTTGTTTATCTTCAAATCTCCAAATCCACGTTTGGTCACATGCTGTGTTACGGTCTACTTGACCTAGTTTGTTTTTTTTAGTTTATCATTTTGCTTCAGTTAGGGTATAAAATACTAGAAGATTAACTGTAACTCTTATACTACTTTGTTTTATATATGCTGGAGATTACTGTTTTTTTGTTTGGGTTAATCATGTATGTCAATGTAATTTGGAGAATGTTACAGTAAATGTGGAGTGAGCCAGAAATGTTGAAGGCCAGATACAATCTTTGAGTGTTGAGAACAGTGACCTTTGAAAAATGACTTCAAAGCTCTACCAAATGTAATAATCCTGCAGGCAAAATCACCTTTGGAACGTTTTGCTCAGAATCACTTGTGCTAATGTTATGTTTATAGCACACTTTAGGAAAATGGACTAAAATTGCCATATGGTACATGTTTAATCTATTCTCTGCTTATCATCAAATCAGTTTTATTCCATTTTAAATTTCCATTTTTAGGTTCATTTTCATCAGCTTCTTTGATAAACATGGCACATGAGTTGGTTTCTGAATTTTCCAGTTTTTTCTTTGTCATTTTAATCTAGCAAAATTACTAAAAGGGTCCAGGAAAATGATTGCATTCTCTCCTGACAAGTGGTCTTCTGATTAACAGGCAGCTTTTAATAATAGCTGAAGCTTTTAACTTACCGAAAGCTGAAAGTTGATGTACAAATTGCCCTTTTTAATGTTTATTTTATTACTTACTTATCATTTCAAATAGTATCTTCTGATTTAAGATGAGGATTATCATGGTTCCATTCAGTTCAGCCGCTCAGTCATGTCTGACTGTTTGCAACTCCATGGACTGCAGCATGCCAGGCCTCCCTGTCCATCACCAACTCCCGGAGCCTACTCGAACTCATGTCCACTGAGTCGGTGATGGCATCCAACCATCTCATCCTCTCTTGTCCCCTTCTTGTCCTCTTAAAATATACATTTTTTCAAATCCACTGTGAAAGAGACGAGTTGTCTCTTGAGAATCCATCCTCTCCTTCGTACGAACCCCTATTTTTTAAATTTTTTGGGCACGTTTTCTGTAGGATTTCCTGCAGTTCATGGCTTCCAGCAAATGTGCGTAAAGCGAGGTTCCCTCTCCTGATTCTGTATCCTGCTGTCTGGAACTAGTGGCCACGTTCTAGCTACAGAAGGAACGGACTGAGGACACAGCCAGGTGGTGAGCTGAAAGGAGCACAGGTTCCCAGATAGCCATAGCGGCATGGAGCTTTCTTCCTCTTTGTGTGAGCATGCAACATTCCATGTTGTTCATGCCACTGTCATTTCAGGTTTCTTTCAAATAAACCGTGAACCTAATCCCAACCTAGGACAAGTACAGAGCCACCATTATGAAAACATTAAGGACTTTAAAAGTTGAATACATGGAAAGTCAACAACATTAATAATGATCATCATATTAATGTTTGACTGACATCTAACCGGAAAATACAATAAGTGCTAAATAAATTTTTATGTCAGAACAATAAATGCCCGCTGAATGAATGAGTGTTCCTTTAAGAAAGAGATAATGCATTCATTCAGCATATATGTACTGAGTAGCTGAAATGCCAGGCAATATGCTGTATTAAGAATAAACACAAAACAAACAAACGAAAACAAAGGCAAACAAAAGAAAAACAGGAAATTAAGATCCAGTACCTAAGTATAAGTCTTTTTATTGATAATTTGAAAGTGTTGACCAGAGTGTTACCTCGGATAGACTATCAATGTAGAAACATCATTTTAAAAATTATGAAAGCTGAATGAAAAACTTTTACACTGTTCCACTTTTGCAATTTTCACATAACTTAAAAACAAATGAATTATGAAATAACACGGACAGAGCTAGACAGGACAAACTCACTTTGCAAATATCATATTTTGTTAACAATACAGTGAGTTTAGAAAAACAAAAATTTCCAAATTATTAGCAAACTTCTTAATGTTATGGTTATTGTGTGCCAGGCACTAGTATAAATGCTTATATAATTATTTAATACTAAAGCATTCCTAAGGGAATTCCTTTTGTATTTATCACTCTCATTTTACAGATGTGGTAGCTAAGACCTACAGAGTTAATATGGCCAGGCTGACACTCACTAAGTGATGAAGCTGGGTTTCAAAATCCAGGCGTTCATGCTCCAGAGTTGGCATTCTTAACCCATTACATAAGATCAAACAGCCCAGTCCTTTCTGCTTCTATGTTTGTCTACCTGCTCAGTGCAAAATAAACTCTGCCATTACATGAAATAATAGCCAGTCACACGAGAATGTTCCTCTAGACAAGGAAAGGACCTATTACCTTCATGTCAAGGATTCATATGTAATTTGAAGATTACTTTGTTCCCTTCCCTTCCAGTTCTAGAATATCACTAGGAAAATATTACTACTGTGTGAGCATCACTTAACTTGAGCAAACAAAACAGGAAACTTCAAATTTAGATTAAAATTTATACCTCTCTCCTTTAAAACTTTTATCGTACACTATTTATCTTGTATTGTCCAGAAACCACTAGATTCAGAACTCTGGTAGAGAATTTGACAGTGAAATTATCCCCTTGTTGCCTACAATAATAATGACATTGTGATTTGTGACTTTAAAGGGAAAGGGGTGGTATTAAAGAAAATACTAAAATCAGGTATAATTGTAATCGAACTACCTGAGAATAAAATGTACATTAAGTGAGTAAATGAACAAAGTTGAAATAATTCATTTACCATACACATGCAGAGCATTTTGATAATCAAAAATGAATGTTGTCATACAAAATTAATTAAAGGCTGTCCAATCACAGTTAAAATGTTAATTAAAAATCATATAGTCTCCAATTCTTTATGATGTTTTCTGAAAAATTGTTTGGCAATGATGACTTTATCTTCCAAGTGTTAGCCGCTCAGTCGTGTCCAGCTCTTTGCGACCCCATGGACTGTTGCCTGCCAGGCTCCTCTGTCAATGGGATTCTCCAGGTAAGAGTATTGGAGTGGGTTGCCATGCCCTTCTCCAGGGGATCTTCCTGACACAAGGACTGAACCCACGTCTCGAGTATTGCAGGCAGATTCTTTACCAGTTGAGCTACTTGGGAAGCCCCTAATCTTCCAAAATATTCTCTTAAGTAGGATCATAGATTGTGATTTCAGTTACAAAGAAGTAATGTAATATTCTGAGGTAGATATATACAGGCCTGTGTATTTGTGAGTTATATCCCCAAATGTATTAATTTGTAAGGTAAATGTTTAGAACGCGAATGATTTTGTGATTGAAGAGTATCATAAAAGGTAATAATGATCCCAGACTAGTTTACTGAAAACCACTGAACCCCAGTGTGCTGCAGTGGACTAGGTTTCATGTATTTGTCATCCTTGTAACTTCTCTGGTCAACTCGTCTTTTTAGACCTTTCACTTATTTTTGAATATGTTCTTTTCTTAACATTGCTGACAGTTTTTAACAAGTCCTTTATCATAAATATATTTTGCAAATTTTTTTTCCCAGATTGTAGCTTTTCTCTTCATTGTTTAATTAGGGTTTTCATATCAATTTTTATTTTATCTTCTGATTTGTTTTTACTTTAAAATTTCTATGTGTGTCACACTTGATTAGCAATGATAATTAGCAATGTTTAGGTGTACAGCAGAGTGATTCAGTTGTACAAATACATGTTTCTGTTCTTTTTCAATTTTTTTTCCCATTTAAGTTACTACAGAATATTGAGAGAATTCCCTGTGCTGTATAGTAGGTCCTTGTTAATTTTCTGTTTTAAATATACCAGTGTATACTGTCAATCCCAAACTCCCAACCTACCCTTTCCCCTCTTCTCTCCAATAATCATATATTCCTACTCTAAGTCTGTGAAGCTATTTCTGTTTTGGAAATAAGTTCATTTGTATCATTTTTCAAAGATTCCACATCTAAGCAACATGTATGATTCTCCTTCTCTATCTGACTTTCACTGAGTATGATAATCTCTAGGTCCCTCCATGTTGCTGCAAATGGCGTTATTTCATTATTTTTAATGGCTATGTTTGGGCTTCCCAGGTGGCTCAGTGATAAAAGAATTCACTTGCTAATAAGCAGGAGACAGGTTTGATCCTTGGGTAGGGAGGAGCCTCTGGAGAAGGAAATGGCAACCCACTCCAGTATTCTTGCTTAGGAAATCCCATGGACAGAGAATCCTTGTAGGCTACAGTCCATGGGGTCACAGAGTTGGAAACAGCTTAGCAGCTAACAAACAACAATATTCCATTGTGTGTGTGTGTGTGTGTGTGTGTGTGTGTGTGTGTGTATGTGTGTGTGTATCACATCTTCTTTATCCATTCCTCTGTTGATAGACATTTAGGTTGCTTCCATGTTGAGGCTTTTATAAAAAGGCTGCAGTCAACAGTGGTGTGTATGATCCATTCAAACCACGTTTTTCTCCAGACGTGCCAAAAAGTGAAATTGCTGGATCATATGGGCCATGGAGTTGCTAAGAATTGGACACAACTGAGCAACTTCACTTTCAGTTTTCACTTTCATGTACTGGAGAAGGAAATGGCAGCCCACTCCAGTGTTCTTGCCTGGAGAATCCCAGGGATGGGGGAGCCTGGTGAGCTGCCGTCTATGGGGTTGCACAGAGTCGGACATGACTGAAGTGACTTAACAAGGTAGCTCTATTTTTTTTTTTATTTGAGGAACCTCCATACTGTTCTTCATAGTGATTGTACCAGTTTACAGTCCCACAAACAGTGTAGGAGGATTCTCTTTTTCCACCCCTTCTCCAATATTTATTGTTTGTAGATTTTTTGATGATGGCCATTCTGACTTGTGTGAGGTAATATCTAATTTTAGTTTCCTTTTGCATTTCTCTAATAATTAGTGATGTTAAGCGTCTTTCACGTGCCTCATAGCCATCTGTATTTCTTCTTTGGAGGACTGCCTGTTTAGGTCTTCTGCCCATTTTTGATTGAGTTTTTGTTTTTATGACATTGAGCCACATGAGCTGTTTTTATCTTTATTTTTTTTTCAGTTTTATTTATTTATTTATTTATTTGCTTTACAATATTGTATTGGTTTTGCCATACATTGACGTGAATCTGCCATGGGTGTACATGTGTTCCCCATCCTGAACCCCCCCTCCCACCTCCCTTCCCATCCCATTCCTCTGGGCCATCCCAGTACACCAGCCCTGAGCACCCTGTATCATGCATCAAAGCTAGACTGGCGATTCATTTCACATGTGATAATTTACATGTTTTAATGCCATTCTTCCATATCATCCCACCCTCACCCTCTCCCACAGAGTCCAAAAGACTGTTCTGTACATCTGTGTGTCTTTCGCTGTCTCGCATACAAGGTTATTGTTACCATCTCTGTAAATGCCATATATATGCGTTAGTATACTATATTGGTGCTTTTCTTTCTGGCTTACTTCACTCTGTATAATCGGCTCCAGTTTCATCCACCTCATTAGAACTGATTCAAATGTATTCTTTTTAATGGCTGCATAATATTCCATTGTGTATATATACCACAGCTTTCTTATCCATTCGTCTGCTGATGGACATCTAGGTTGCTTCCATGTCCTGGCTATTATACACAGTGCTGCGATGAACACTGGGGTACATGTGTCTCTTTCAATTCTGGTTTCCTCAGTGTGTATGCCCAGCAGTGGGATTGCTGTGTCATAAGGCAGTTCTGTTTCCAGTTTTTTAAGGAATCTGCACACTGTTCTCCATAGTGGCTGTACTAGTGTGTATTCCCACCAACAGTGTAAGAGGGTTCCCTTTTCTCCACACCCTCTCCAGCATTTATTGCTTGTAGACTTTTGGATCACAGTCATTCTGACTGGTGTGAAATGGTACCTCATTGTGGTTTTGATTTGCATTTCTCTGATAATGAGTGATGTTGAGCATCTTTTCATATGTTTGTTAGCCATCTATATGTCTTCTTTGAGAAATGTCTGTTTAGTTCTTTGGCCCACTTTTTGATTGGGTCATTTATTTTTCTGGAATTGAGCTGCAGGAGTTGCTTGTATATATTTTTGAGATTAATTCTTTGTCCATTGCTTTGTTTGCTATTATTTTCTCCCATTCTGAAGGCTGTCTTTTCACCTTGCTTATAGTTTCCTTTGTTGTGCAGAAGCTTTTAATTAGGTCTCGTTTGTTTATTTTTTTGCTTTTATTTCCAATATTCTGGGAGGTGGGTCATAGAGGATCCTGATGTCAAGAGTGTGTTTTGCCTATGTTTTCCTTTGGAGTTTTATAGTTTCTGGTCTTAATTTTAGATCTTTAATCCATTTTGAGTTTATTTTTGTGTATGGTGTTAGAAAATGGTCTAGTTTCATTCTTTTACAAGTGGTTGACCAGTTTTCCCAGCACCACTTGTTAAAGAGATTGGCTTTTCACCATTGTATATTCTTGCCTCCTTTGTCAAAGATAAGGTGTCCATATCTCTGGGGTTTCTATTTTGTTCAATTGACCTATATTTCTGTCTTTGTGCCAGTACCATACTGTCTTGATGATTGTGGCTTTGTAGTAGAGACTGAAGTCAGGCAGGTTGATTCCTCCAGTTCCATTCCTCTTTCTCAAGATAACTTTGGCTATTCAAAGTTTTTTGTATTTCCACACAAATTGTGAAATTATTTCTTCTACTTCTGGGAAAAATACCATTGGTAGCTTGATAGGGATTGCAGTGAATCTATAGATTGCTTTGGATAGTATACTCATTTTCACTATATTGATTCTTCTGATCCATGAATATGATATATTCTCCATCTTTTTGTGTCCTCTTTGATTTCTTTCACCAGTGTTTTATAGTTTTCTAGATATAGGTCTTTTGTTTCTTTAGGTAGATATATTCGTAAGTATTTTAGTCTTTTTGTTGCAGTGGTGAATGAAATTGTTTCCTTAATTTTTCTTTCTGTTTTCTCATTGTTAGTGTATTTAGGAATGCAGGGGATTTCTGTGTGTTGATTTCATATCCTGCAACTTTACTATATTCATTGATTAGCTCTAGTAATTTTCTGGTGGAGTCTTTATTTCTATGTAGAAGATCATGTCATCTGCAAACAGAGTTTTACTTCTTCTTTTCCAGTCTGGATTCCTTTTATTTCTTTTTCTTCTCTGATTGCTGTGGCCAAAACTTCCAAAACTATGTTGAATAGTAGTGGTGAAAGTGGGCACCCTTGTCTTGTTCCTGACTTTAGTGAATTGCTTTCAGTTTTTCACCATTGAGGATAATGTTTGCTGTGGGTTTGTCATATATAGCTTTTATTATGTTGACATATGTTCCTTCTATTCCTGCTTTCTGGAGGGTTTTTTTTTTTTTAATCATAAATGGATGTTGAATTTTGTCAAAGGCTTTCTCTGCCTCTATTGAGATAATCATATGGTTTTTCTCTTTCAGTTTATTAATGTGGTGTATTACATTGATTGATTTGCGGATATTGAAGAATCCTTGCATCCCTGGGATAAAGCCCACTTGGTCTTGATGTATGATCTTTTTAATATGTTGTTGGATTCTGTTTACTAGAATTTTGTTAAGAATTTTTGCATCTATGTTCATCAGTGACATTGGCCTGTAGTTTTCTTTTTTGTGTGGCATCTTTCTCAGGTTTTGGTATTAGGGTGATGGTGGCCTCATAGAATGATTTAGGAAGTTTATGTTCCTCTGAAAGCAGGAGTAGCAATACTCATTTCAGATAAAATAGACTTTAAAACAAAGGCTGTGAAAAGAGGCAAAGATAGACACTACATAATGATCAAAGGATCAATCCAAGAAGAATATATAACAGTTATAAATATATATGCACCCAACATAGGAGCACCACAATATGTAAGACAAATGCTTACAAATATGAAAGGGGAAATTAACAATAACACAATAATAGTGGGAGACTTTAATACCCCACTCACACCTATGGATAGATCAACTAAACAGAAAATTAACAAGGAAACACAAACTTTAAATGATACAGTAGACCAGTAAGACCTAATTGATATCTATAGGATATTTCACCCTAAAACAATGAATTTCGCCTTTTTCTCAAGCGCACATGGAACCTTCTCCTGGACTGTAAGAAGAATCTTCTTATATGTGATAGATCACATCCTGGGCCATAAATCTAGCCTTGGTAAATTCAGAAAAATTGAAATCATTCCAAGCATCTTTTCTGACCACAATGCAGTAAGATTAGATCTCAATTACAGGAGAAAAAATATTAAAAATTCCAACATATGGAGGCTGAACAACACACTGCTGAATAACCAACAAATCACAGAAGAGACAGAAAAATAAATTAAAATATGCATAGAAACAAATGAAATTGAAAACACAACAACCCCAAATCTATGAGACACTGTAAAAGCAGTGCTAAGGGGAAGGTTCATAGCAATACAGATTTACCTCAAGAACAAGAAAAAAGTCAAATAAAAGCAACTAGAAAAGGAAGAAATTAAGAACCCCAGAGTTAGTAGAAGGAAAGAAATCTTAAAAATTAGGGCAGAAATAAATACAAAAGAAACAAAAGAGACCAGAGCAAAAATCAGCAAAACCAAAAGCTGGTTCTTTGAGAAGATAAATAAAATTGACAAACCATTAGCCAGACTCATCAAGAAACAAAGGTAGAAAAATCAAATCAACAGAATTAGAAATGAAAATAGAGAGATCACAACAAACAACACAGAAATACAGAGGATCATAAGAGACTACTATCAGCAACTATATGCCAATAAAATGGACAACTTGGAAGAAATGGACAAATTCTTAGAAAAGTACAACTTTCCAAAATGGAACCAGGAAGAAATAGAAAATCTTAACAGACCTATCACAAGCACAGAAATCGAAACTGTAATCAGAAATCTTCCAAGAAACAAAAGCCCAGGACCAGACGGCTTCACAGCTGAATTCTACCAAAAATTTAGAGAAGAGCTAACACCTATGCTAGTCAAACTCTTCCAGAAAATCACATGAGCTGTGTTTAAATTTTGGAGACTAATCCTTTGAAAAATTAAAGCAATAGCCTATCAAATTTTTTTAAATGAGTTATATTTTTGGCTTTGTATTTAAGAAATCTTTGCTTAAACCAAACTTATAAACATTTTCTCTGAGGCTTTCAGGCTTTATATTTAGGACTGTAGTCTATTTTGAGTTATTTTTGCAAATAATGCAAAAACGTGAGATTATCATAAATCTGCATATGCATCTTTGAGAAAATGTGTACTGTGTTTTACTGTATTTCAGGGACTACCACAGTATAGTGCCAAGTGCAATACTATTATTTCACAATGTTTTCTCAATGAAATAATTATGCAGCTGTTCTTTAATAGTTATACCTATTTTGAAGATGAGGGAAATGAAATACAGAGGGATCATGCAGCTTAAAAGAGGTGGGTATAAACAACAACAAAACCACCTTACCTCACTCTGAAAGTCATACACTGTCCAGAGTTGTAAAAAGAAAATTGTTTTCAGCAGTAAATTTCCCAAGCTGTGAATAACCTGTACAGATCACAAATGAACATTCATTTCCACCTCTGCCTCGCCGTTGGAGCCTGGACATCCTGGATTCTGAACCCTCGATCCCTACTGCCCTCAAACCCAGCTTGACCCTTAGCCTTAATGCCCAGGTGAATGGATAAACTGAACCCCTGTTGAAAGGATTCAGCTGGTATATGGATAAGCAAACTGTTGCATATCAGCCAAATGGAATTTGACTCAGCACACAACAGGTATGAATTTCAAATGCATTATGCTGATAGAAGCTGCAGTCAAAAGGCTACACTTATATGACATTTTTGAAAGTCACTCAGTTGTGTCTAACTCTGTGCGACCCCATGGACTGTAGCCTGCCAGGCTGCTTTGTCCATGGAATTCTCCAGGCCAGAATACTTGGAGTAGGTAGCCTTTCCCTTCTCCAAAGGGAGAGGGGATCTTCCCAACTCGGGTTGAACCCAGATCTCCCGCATTGCAGGGGAATTCTTCACTATCTGAGCACCAGGGAAGCCCACAAATACTGGAGTGAGAAGTCTACCACTTCTCCAGGGGATCTTCCTGACCCAGGATAAAACCAGGGTCTTTTGCATTGTAGGCAGATTCTTTACCAGATGAGCTACCACGGAAGGCTTTAGAAAAGGCACAGAAAATAAGTCAGTGGTTGCCAGGGAATCAAGGTGCAGAAAAGATTGTCTCCAAAGGAGCTCAAGGAAATTTGGGAATAGTTGAAAAAAATTTGTTTCATGTTTCCGTTAGGGTGTTGTCTAGACAATTGTAGGGTTTCCCTGGTGACCTGCAATGCAGGAGACCTGGGTTCAGTCCTTAGGTTGGGAAGACCCCCTGAAGAAGGGCATGGCAACCCACTCCAGTATTCTTGCCTGGAGAATCTCCATGGACTGAGGAGCCTGGTGGCTACTGTCTCTGGAGCTGCAAAGAGTCGGAACTGTTCTCAATAAAGTTTAGATTTTACTTGATGTAAAAAACTTACTCAATAGATACGACTAAAAGGCATAAGTGCAGATTTTCAATTAATAAAACTCTTTTATTCTGAGAAACCAGAATGGACCAACTGAGTTAATCAGCCTGATTATTCTAAAAGAATATGAGAAGTCGCTGAGCAATGAAAATCCTCTGGGCTCCCCTGAGCAACAGCCAGATCTATTCCTGCTCACAGCAAGTGCCTGGTCAATGGGCATTGATTTGACTTCAGCCAGGATTCAGCTGTTGCTTCTTTGGAAGTGGAAATACCCAGGAAATTTCACAGCTTTTAAGTTTTGTTTTGTTTATGAATCAAAATCAAGTATCTGTTTTTAAGAAAAGTTCAGTAAGACTTAAAGAATCTTGAAGCAAAGCATATAGGATCTTGGCCTGGTGTCTCTGTGTGCAGAGATATTTGACAACAGTGATGCTCTTTGTTGCCGGAAACCCTGCTGCCTATTAGAACATTTCAGTATATTACCATACCTAGCTTTTGTCTACCAGCCTTTTGTAAGTAGTCTTAATGGGCAGTTTGTATGCTGGTGTTCCTTATGTAAATGAGGTCATTATCCTTTTAAAGGTATGAAGTCTCCTGTATATGATGGAGCTTTCTAAGAAACAGGCTTGACCTTTCTTTCCCCTGTTCCGGATGCCTGCAGAGCCTGCACTCATTAGCTAGAATTTGACTCCATGACATTTTTACTTAATTTTCTTTTCCCTCTATGTTGGACACATGGGGCAACCATTTATGTTCTTTCTTGACCTGAGATGCTCTCTAATG
Source organism: Nanger dama (assembly GCA_917880005.1). NCBI lineage: Eukaryota > Metazoa > Chordata > Mammalia > Artiodactyla > Bovidae > Nanger > Nanger dama. The sequence goes on from CAKJTW010000038.1 coordinate 17,328,073, forward strand.
TCTTTCCAGCTGTGGCATTTGTCATTCAGTCACATCAGGATGTGGTGACCCTTCTTTCCCCACGGCAATTCCCAACTGTTAATTGATTTATTTTAGAGAAGGAACTAGACACAGTCCTATGGACTTAGCACTATTTAATTTACATTAGCCAGTACAGTGGTAAGAAAAGCAATTTCCTCTGGAGTGGAAACATATTCTTTATACGGTAGTAGAGGAAACAAATAATAATATTTTTAAAGGTTTTAATGTTTTAAGTGCTGTGGATGATAAGCTGAAAGGCATTATTTCCCTCTGTTGGTGTTGATGATGACAATAATTGTAAAAAGCATAAAAAATGATTGTAATTCAAATTCAGATCTTTTTTATTACAAAGCCCATACTGTAACTCACTATGCTAAGAAACTACTGTGATATCTACCATCAATCTGCCAAAAACTGTGCTGACCACCTTGTGTCCTCAGAGCCTAACTAGGTGAGCGTCAGTAAGCCAATTTGAAGAGAGAGGGACACAGATTCCGAGAGAGGAAGTAACTTGCTCAAGGTCACCCCTTTGCCATGACAAGGACCAGAGTTCCAGTATGCTCTGACACTCAGTCCATGCTTCTCACCACTGCCTGCTCCACACTGCCTGTAGAATAATAAGGCACTAACAAAGACATCCTGGAGAAGGCAATGGCAACCCACTCCAGTACTCTTGCCTGGAAAATCCCATGGACGGAGGAGCCTTGTAGGCTGCAGTCCATGGAGTCACTAAGAGTCGGGCACGACTGAGCGACTTCACTTTCACTTTTCACTTTCATGCATTGGAGAAGGAAATGGCAACCCACTCCAGTATTCTTGCCTGGAGAATCCCAGAGACAGAGGAGCCTAGTGGGCTGCCGTCCATGTGGTCGCACAGAGTCGGACACGGCCGAAGCAACTTAGCAGCAGCAGCAGCAACAAAGACATCCATTGAAGTGTCAAGGACGTTGTTAGACACTTTAAAAAATATGTAAATTGTGATCCACGCTATGATTCTGATGGACTTTGTTTCTGGACTTGGAATACTCTATTTACAGGTTATTAGAACTTAATAAAATGTAGAACCTTAGAACTGTAGGCTAGCACTATGAGTTTTAAAGGCATTGCTCCGTTTATTCAAACATGGGCTTTAATTGATCATTTAATATATGCATATAAACTCATAAGGTAAATTATCTATCCTTCAGCAATCTGCTCATCTTAAGGTGTGAATGGATAAAGGGATAGGAGATTTTGGTATAGTCTGATACATTTTATGATATAAGTGTACTCAGGAACTTATCCAAACAAAGAAGAGGGCAGTTTATGTCAGGTGTGTGTGTGCGTACTCAGTCATGTTTGAGTCTTTGAGACTCCTATGGACTGTAGCCCTCCAGGCTCCTCTGTCCATGGGATTCTCCAGGCAAGAGTGCTAGCGTGGGTTGCCATTTCCATGTCCAGAGGATCTTCCCAACCCAGGCATTGAACCCACATCTTTGGCCTTGGCAGGCGAATTCTTTACCATGGTGTGGGCTTATCACTGAAGGCGTCCCAGAGCAGGTGATGCGAGCTGAGCTGTGGGATGGGAAGCAGAAGGGAAGGTTTGTGTTAAAGGCAGGGAGGCATGCATCAGTAATGATTGGATCAAAAGGTGTGCTAGAGGGAGTGTTAATGTGAATGTCTTCTTAATGTGGAGGGGGATGGACATCTAACTTGTTCTTATAACTCTCTTGCTTAAGTTACACAGAGCACCCTTTTGTATCTTTTATTCTGGTAGCATCTTCCTGGCAGGAGACATTGCTAGTTCTGTGGCAGATGCTACCCATCAGTCACACAGCTCAGTTCCTGGGAGGAAAACAAAGGATGGATTGCTCAAATGTTAACTGTAACTCTCCAAGTTCACAGATACACCTCAAATGTTAACTGTAACTCTCCAAGTTCACGGATACGTCTTGTTTCTTGAGCAGAATTTTAGCCCTTAAAACTCCTGCTGATTGTTTCTAGTTGAAAAGAAAAATGAAAGAAGACAAAGAAGGATCTGTTTCTCTCTGAGGAGGAATGATTGAATATTGGGAATTTTCCTAATTTTCATGCTTTGTCAGCTCCCTGCCTGACATCTAAGAAGTGTAGAGATCTTTCCTTGAATGTTGATGATTATATTCTAGATACTTAGAAGTATTAAACATAATTCTGTGACCTAGCCTATATAATTATTATAAATAAACCTATGCTAAATAAAATAGACTATTATATAACTCTTAGGCCAAGTCAGTCAGTAGTGCCAGCTACATTATCCTGCTAATAATAAACCTTTCCATTTGATTTCTTCCATTACTTTGAAGATATATAAATGTCTCTTACTTTCTAAAGTTATTTTTCCTTCAAGAGATTGATAAACACTTTTATTTCCTTCTAGTTTTTCCATGGTTTGTTATTTTAACTTTTTACTCATCAGGTATTATATATATATATATTTTTTTTAATATATATATGTATATTTATCTATTTGTATAACATAGGAGATAAGTATCTAATTTGTTTTCCCCCAAGTAACTGTTAAATCATTTGTTAAATTATGTTTCCCTGCTGTATTGATTTATGATATCTCTTCTATCATATTTTAAGTTCATACACAGAATGGAGAAGGAAATGGCACCCCACTCCAGTACTATTGCCTGGAAAATCCTATGGACAGAGGAGCCTGGTAGGCTGCAGTCCATGGGGTTGCAAAGAGTCAGATACGACTGAGCAACTTCACTCACTCACTCACACAGAATGGATTTCTGTGTTATCAGCTCTATCATATTTATCTTATTTTTCTTATGCAACCACCACTTATTTTAAAGGTCATAGTTTTATAAAGTTTTTGATATAAACTAGGGCTAAATGTCTTCATTAACTCTCCTTTAAAACTTCTCCATTCTTATCAGGGCATCTTCTGTTTTTCTTAGCATAATTCCAAGAGCCCAACAAGATTCTCTAAGAATATTATGGTAGATGTTTTCATAAGATTATAAATTTATATAACTTGGCGAGGTCAATTGAAAACAGTCCATCTAAAACCTTTAGATAATCTTTGTTCTCTGCCCTAGACTTTTGTTTCCTTCTTGAGTATATTTGATGTTTCTTCTTCCCTTTGTTTAGTTTGCATATAGATAGTCCACTTCTGGAAAACTATAGTTGAATAATTTGGCTTTTCCTACTTTATTAGCGTTAAACTATTTTTCCATAGTGCGGGCCTGTCTCTGCTTCATTCTTTCCACATACAACACACAACTAAAGGACCTTTCTTTCTGTTCTAGCTTTTTAAAAGGTCCCGCTGTCTCCTCCTGTTGGCGTTCTTAGAGGGTTCTCACTGGCCTGGCCACTGTTTGCTGTCGTCCTGAGGCTGCTGCTCCTTACGTAGTTAATGCCCTCTCTTGCTTAGTTTGAGCCCATCAGAGTTCCCTGGGAAGTTACATCGGTTTCTCTAGGTACTACCCCCTCTTCTCCCTAACTAGGGTAACTTGTTACTATGTTGTCACTCTAGCTTGTGAGACCCTTTTATTCCTCTTGGAGGCATATATGTCTTTTTAAGAGTCTCTGGCCACAGACTTATAAAATATTTTCCCAGAACTCTCTGAACTGCCTGATCAGCATAGCTAAATAAATTTTATATTTCTTCCCTTTGCTGCCATAATCTTTGGAATGATATATTCCCAGCCTCCCAAGTTCCCATCATTGCTGCTCACTAATAGTTTTGCTGGTCATACGTGAGTGAAAATTTGAAATGTTCATTTTTTTTTCCTCTCCAGTCATCTCAAAGATACTGTTGCAAGTGTCTCAACAAGAATTTGTTGAACGCTCTTGTTTCTGGAGTGGTAAGGGACTTTCCCAACTCTAGATGTCTCCAGGTATACTAGAAACAGGAACCATGAGATTAACTTGAACAGTGGATAGAGGGAAAGAATATCTGGTGCAGCAGGATCCTGGAGAGACTGGGCCCAGTGGCGAAGCACAGAGAGATTACCAGTCTCAGGGTGTTAGTGTGTGTGTATTAGGTAAGTGGAGCAGGGGGAGGGAGGGGGAAGCGTACATGCCCAGGCTGAATTTTAGCAGCATGGGCAGATATCTGGGCCACAGTAGCATGCAAATGATCTGTTGCAAGCTCACAGTGACCTAAACCATGGACAGTGTTGGAATCACCCTTGCTAACTGTCTTGACACTACACCAAGGATGATGAAATGTCAAGAACCCAGAAAATTATATTTATGGAGAAATATGTAGATAATTTTAAATCAAATCAAGCTATAGAAAATGTTTCCTCTTTTCCTTTATCCTCTTTTCTCTTTTCAAAATGCTCCTCACTCTTGAGATTTCTCTTCAGTAATTCCCTCATGATGGAGCCTTACCTGATAGACCCAGGAGGCCTCAGCTGCCCTCTCCTTTGTGTTTTCTCCTCTGCTTATGATTATTTATGGGTCTCTCATCCTCATCTTGACTTTGAACCCTCAACAGCAGATACCATTCCTTGTGATTTTTCCAGTATATACTGTGTGACAATATATGTGTATAAATATACACACATTACTATATAGTAGTTTCCAGATACATTAGTAAAACATAATGTTAATCAATTATATGCTTAAAAGTATTCAGCCTGCTTGACCTCCATGAATTAAGACACAAAAATGTCTTAATTTTAAGTGGTTGCTTTTAAACTGTTATCACCAAATAGAAGTTACAAAGTAGTATTTGGGCTCAGTATTAAAAAAATTTTTTTAAAGATTTGAGATGTTTGCAATGCAGTAAACTTATTTGTCAGTAGTTCTCACATGAATGAAAACTCTCAGATGGCAGAGGATTACTTATGTATATCTATTATGTGTGTGTATGGATGAATGATAGGATGTTAAAGTGGATATGGTTTCTTATCCTTTGGATACCTTAAAACTGATGAGTATGTATATTTAACTTGGGGGTGTGGTATTTTGAAGCTATTTTCAATATTCTAGAGGTTAAGAAAAACAAATTTATCTACAACAAATCTTAACAGTTTTTAAAGCTTTATAACATTTTGCTTTGGGTCAGACTTATCAATTGAATAACACTGGTTATCACGTAGAAACAAAAATCTAGTTGGCTGTTAATTATGCATCACCTTTGATTTTGTAAAAATTTTAAATCCAGTTATTGTTACTAACTCCAGTTTGTTTAGAGGGAGGAGGATTTCAAAAATGAAGAATATGCAGAAGGCATATTAAAGGAATTTTTAAATACTTTATTCTACATTACAATACTGTATTTGTTTTGCCATACATTGAGATGAATCAGCCACAGGTATACACGATCTCCCAATGCCGTAGCCCCCTCCCACCTCCCACCCCATATCATCTCCCTGGATCATCTGTGCACCAGCCCCAAGCATCCTGTATCCTGTATTGAACATAGACTGGCGCTTCGTTTCTTACATGATAGTATACATGTTTCAATGCCATTCTCCCAAATCATCCCACCTTTTCCCTCTCCCTCAGAGTCCAAAAGTCCGTTCTATACCTCTGTGTCTAAAAGAATTTTTGATCATCGTTTCAGTTCAGTTGCTTAGTCGTATCCAACTCTTTGTGACCCCATGAACCGCAGAACACCAGGCCTCCCTGGTCATCACCAACTCCTGGAGTTTACCCAAACTCATGTCCATTGAGTCGGTGATGCCATCCAGCCATCTCATCCTCTGTCTTCCCTTTCTCCTCCTGCCCTCAATCTTCCCCAGCATCAGGGTCTTTTCAAATGAGTCAGCTCTTCACATCAGGTGGCCAAAGTATTGGAGTTTCACCTTCAACATCAGTCCTTCCATCAGTCTGTCCAGACCCAGGACTGATCTCCTTTAGGATGGACTGATTGGATCTCCTTGCACTCCAAGAGTCTTCTCCAACACCACAGTTCAAAATCATCAATTCTTCGGTGCTCAGCCTTCTTCACAGTCCAACTCTCACATCCATACATGACCACTGGAAAAACCATAGCCTTGACTAGATGGACCTTTGTTGACAAAGTAATATTTCTGTTTTTAAATATGATGTCTAGATTGGTCATAATTTTCCTTCCAAAGAGCAAGCGTCTTTTAATTTTCTGGCTGCAATCACCATCTGCAGTGATTATGGAGCCCCCAAAAATAAAGTCAGCCACTGTTTCCACTGTTTCCCCATCTCTTTGCCATGAAGTGATGGGACCGGATGCCATGGTCTTAGTTTTCTGAATGTTGTTCATAAGCTGAATTAATTTCATTCTATATGTTACTTCATGGACTTTTACTCAGTTTTTTTGTTTTTTGTTTTTGCAACTCTGAGGTAGGATGCATCTTACAATGTGCTTATCACTCGGTCGTGTCTAAGTTTTGCGATCCCATGGACTGTAGCTCCACAAGGCTCCTCTGTCTATGGGGATTCTCCAGGCAAGATCACTAGAGTGGATTGTCATGCCCTCCTCCAGCAGACCTTCCAAAATAGAGACTACCCAGGCCCCTTCCATTGCAGGCAAATTCTTTACTGTCTGAGCAACCAGGGAAGCCTTTAGTGGTGTGTTATATTTTCTTGCAGTGTTTCTTTCTTTCTTTTTTGAATCTTCTCCGATTGATTCATTAAATATGCAGGTAATTTATAACCACAGAATTTTAATGGTCAGAGAATATGATTATTTTATTCAGAGGTCATATGGTTCAGGTGTCAGATTGTCTGAATCAAGATCCTATGTTACCTAGGACATCTCCTTAATTTTTCTGGGACTTAATTTTCTCATCTGTAAATTGGAGATAATAATATCTACTTCATAAAGTCCTTGTGAAAACTGAATGAAATGATACTTGAAATGTGTTAAGCTTTTCTTCTTCTTATACCTTGTTCCAACCTGTCAGTGCCAGAAAGAGTTAATGCTTCTCCCCAATTGCCAAAATTACCAGTAAGAGAAATTAACTGAAAATCTTGCAAGATGGGACATTATTTTATTTTATTATGCAAATAACTTTGACCTCCAGAGATTATTTATTTTGCTTCAGAAGCCTAATTTCTTCTGTACTGCTAACCAAACAGTTTATTCCATTTTGTGCAACAATTTATAATGAGCCTTAAAAGAAGTACTGATTATCTTAGAGTTTTTGGCTCAATTACCTGTTTCAAATGCTCAGTGACTAAGGAAAGCATGTCATTTTCTCCTCTCCTGCACCATGGAGTATAACAATAGACTGTGAATAGAGCAAATCAGAGATACAAATACCAGTATAAGGGGCCCATTGTGTTTAGTGTGTAGCCTTGTCATATGGTTTTAATTTAGGTCACCTGATTGATTGTGACATCCAGACAGATAGCACATTATCCTCTCTTGGAATCTCTAAACACTTTAATATTCCTGTTCTTCTCTGTCCATTTTGCTTCCAAACCTTAAGTGAAATGGAATTACAGCATGCACTTTGTTTTCCTGTGCTAAGTGATTATCTCTGCAGTGCAATTTTGTGATTAGGCAAGATGGCATGCATACACTCAGCTAATGCTGATTCCCCCAGGGTGCAGAAACAGGTAAATTCATAATGAATTGATGTTGTGCTTTGATTTCAAATGCATGTGAAACCTCACCATACTTAGTAGTTTTATCTTAAAAATGTATTTAATTATTCTAAAATTAAAATTGAACTTTAGAAAATGGCATTTAAACATAAGTCAAGGGTGCTAACTGCTTATGAATGTTAATCCCCTTCAAAAAGTGAAAAAACAAATGTACCTGACATAAATTGGGTTAGGGGTGTCTTTGAAAATCTTTTTAATTATTTATATTCATTCTGATTATTTCAAAAATCTGAATGCAGCTAGGTATTAGTATTGTCAGGTACTAAGATTCCTTATTTTGAAAACTACTGTAATTATTTAACTAATTGCTATCATGGTATTGCCATAGTTGTTTGGGTGTCATTCAGTGGGAGTAGGGGGTGGAGGGAGAGGCAGGGGAGAAGTTAGGAGTTAATGGTTGGCATGAAATATTTTCTTTAGCTATTTTCTTTGATGTTTTAAAAACGGTTTTTGTCCATGATGGTGAGAGACCAATTTTAAGGAGGATTTAGCATTTTCAAAATTAGACACATTTTGACCAGATTATAAAAGCAAATTGATTGGTACTCAAACCATACCTTTTACTGATTTACTTAGAATAAGCATTGACTGTAATATTGTGAAACTTGAAGTGAGAAACATAATAATGCAATTTCTCAATCTTATTTCAATTGAAATTCTTTTTGTAAGAAATATTAATATTAATCAGAACTCCTTGCAGGTAATGCTAGAGCAGGTTACTCGGCTACACTTCTTTGATTAGCTCCTTCTTCCCACACTTTAATCTCTAGTGTAGTGTCCAGTATACAGTAAGAGTACAATAAACCTTAACCGTATTATCATTCTCATTATCTTGCCATTGAGTAAAAATTGTACCTTTAATAAGTTGATAGTTTATTTCCAATAATAAAGCACATTAATTTGGAATAAAGTACTTTTATTCGAGATTCAAGGGGAAACCAACCCATTAAAATTTTTCATCTCCTTTTATGGTCCAACTATATGTTCTGTGAACCGTCAGTAATATTCTTTCTGATTGAAGTGTTTCACTTTCCTACATGTCCTATTTTCATTTGCCCTGAGGGATATGATACTCTCAAAGTCGTCCTCCTAGCTTTGGACACCTATCTGCTGCTAAGTCACTTCAGTCATGTCCGACTCTGTGCAACCTCATAGACGGCAGTCCACCAGGCTCCCCTATCCCTGGAATTCTCCAGGCAAGAACACTGGAGTGGGTTGCCATTTCCTTCTCCAATGCATGAAAGTGAAAAGTGAAAGTGAAGTCGTTTAGTTGTGTCTGACTCTTAGCGACCCCATGGACTGTAGCCTACCAGGCTCCTCCATCCATGGGATTTTCCAGGCAAGAGTGCTGGAGTAGGGTGCAATTGCCTTCTCCGGGACACCTATCTAGCAGCGGTGAATTGCCTACAGCTTCAGTGTTCACTCTGCCACACTTTGCATACTTAGCAAGGTAAGCACTTCAGAAGTATTCTCCACAGGCGATTCCTTGGCCCATAGCCCATACCTGCTATCCAAGGCACCAGCAGGAAAACAATAGATGTTTATTCTCGCACAGTGGGGCTGTTGGATATAACTCTTGGGGCAGAGTTAGGAAAGATAAGATGTAACACGGGAATGATGAAAAGGAGCCTGGATTGGAGACAAAACACTTATGGATTGTTATCTTAGTCCTGATTAGTAACTTAGGCCAAACTTTGTAGCTTCTTTGAACCTTAAAAAGTTATTTTAAGGTATTTAAAAGTTATTATGGAGTTTTTAAAATTTGTTTTTATCTGTCTCCTGCTGATCTGGTAGGCTCTGTAAATATGTCTTACTTATCTGTACATTTTTAAACTGGATTGGTGCCATTGACAGATAACATGGAAAAGGCGTTTAATAAGTGTTGAAAAAGCAAGGCAAGAAGACAAACAGGAGGCAGAGAAGGGAAGGCAGAATAGAATCATCTATGTAAGACCTGAGTTTCCCACAGAATTCTCTCTCTTTGCATAAAACCTTATGAGATTAAGTGCACCACGTCCTCTTCTAAGATTAATGGAAGTTTACACTTGAGAGGTGAAGAGAAGTCACCATCAGTCAGACCGTTCTTTTTATGTTTGGGAAACTGAGGCTCATGGTGATTAAGTGAGGTGTCACTCAGATAGTGGGAAAGCCTTCCCTAGCTCTTCCCAGTCCGTGGCCAGCTCTTCCTGGGCTGTACTCGACAGCCTCAAGATCAGGCTATGTGTGCAAATAGGTCTAGAAAATGCAGCCCCGCTCATTAGAATTTCGGAGAAGGCAATGGCACCCCCACTCCAGTACTCTTGCCTGGAAAACCCCATGGATGGAGGAGCCTGGTGGGCTGCAGTCCATGGGGTTGCTACGAGCTGGAAACGACTGAGCGAGTTCACTTTCACTTTTCACTTTCATGCATTGGAGAAGGAAATGGCAACCCACTCCAATGTTCTTGCCTGGAGAATCCCAGGGACGGCGGAGCCTGGTGGGCTGCCGTCTATGGGGTCGCACAGAGTCGGACACGACTGAAGCAACTTAGCAGCAGCATTAGAATTTGGGAGAAAGGGGTGGCCTTTCACTTTGTATTCTCTGTACCTTTTATTTCTTGATGTAAGCAACACCAAAAGAAACATAAACTGTTTTTATAACATAATTTAAAAATCCTATGGAAAAGTATCATTAAAAATAATGATTTTAATACTCTGTATGAATATCATATAGAATAAATAATAAGCAATAATAAAAATACCCTATAGCATGAATATGATTTACTAAAGTATATTTTTCAAAGTGAACTGAAGTTCAGCAGTGTGTATATTAAACCCCTCTGTTTGGCATATTGGTGAAGAGGCTGCTTGTTATTTTTAGGTCAGGATTTAAATGCTTGTTTATATTGCATAAGAGTTCAAACAACTTTATCTCTCCAAAAGAGGCCGCCTAGATTTCTTGTGTCCAGTTGGACCCCACCCTTCTACTGTACCTCTCTTCAAGGTCATATTCAAGTACACTTTCTTCTGATCTGTTTAAACATAATTCATCAAGAGTTTCTTTTCCTTTAATATTTCTGAATACCTGGGGTTCATTTCAAGTAAGAGAAGAAGCAAAGTATTTTCAAGTAACATCCCCTGTCTATAAACCAAGTTGACTTATCCTTTCATTCATTCTAGTGTTTTGGCTATTTTTTTAAACTTTTTATTTTATGTCGGAATATAGCTGATTAGTGGGCTTCCCTGGTGGCTCCAGAGGTTAAAGCGTCTGCCTCCAGTGTGGGAACCCTGGGTCTGATCCCTGGGTCAGGTAACTGATTAGCAATGTTGTGATAATTTCGGGTGAAAAGCAAACAGACTCATCCATACATATACAAGTATCCATTTGGCTATTTTTGAAGTGTTCTGAGTCCTTAAGAAACAGGAAGACAAGAAAGAGGTTCCTGTGCCACCACTTGTAAAGCTGTGGTTGGGACGAATGGAGTGGAATTGCTAAAAGTCAAGCAGTGTTGCATCTTTCCTAACTTTGCCGAGAGTTATATACATACTTGCATAGTAGTTATCATGCATACAAATTATTTACAGATCAGGGTGTTCATTCAGCTTATTTTTCAATGTTTTTATTTTTACAGCTTCCGCCACCTTTGAAGACTTTCAAATTCGCCCCCCACACTCTCTTTGTTCATTCATACAGAGCTCCAGCTTTCTGTGATCACTGTGGAGAAATGTTGTGGGGGCTGGTGCGTCAAGGCCTTAAATGTGAAGGTAAAGTTATTTCCCTTCCTGGCCCAATGGAATATGTGCTGGGGTTACCTGCTTGTGTTGTGACTTTTTCTGCAATTTCTTCTTTTCGTCAGATATCTCCCGTGGATCTGGGGAGTGGGTGGATGCTGTTCTGTTCATTTCCTGTCTTCAACATACTAGCTCTGATCTGGGAAACCAGATTCTCCTATCTTTTTCCCTGTATTGTATGGATATGTTTCTCTCTTATATAAGGTGTTGATTATTTTGCTAATAGACTAAACATTACAATTTATCTCTTTAGCTAGAACTTGGAATAATAAGCGTTCAATAAATGTTGAAATGAGCTAAGACTCAGAAGTTTAATCAAACCATCCAAGATCACTCAGCTGTCAAGTGACCAGCTGGAACATGTACCAGGCTTTCCACACTAAGATCATAGTTGTATCATCTTCTATGGATAGAGCTCTTGAACTGCTCAATCCCATTTCTAGAACACCATGATGTATTCTTAAAAACAAACCAGATTATACCCTGATCTTACTATTTAAGAGGTGGGATAGGGAGAGATAGAGCTGTTTGAATGTTGACCAAAAAACCCAAGCTTTCATGATGAATCCTATAAATAAGATAATCATAATTTCTGAATTTTTGTTTGTAAAAAGGTAAAAGAAAGTCTACCTAAAGGGTAGTTGTATGAAAATTTGTCTACTCTGTGAGACGTGGGAGAATTTTGAGGTAAGACTACAATGCGAAAACTATGAACAGTAGAAATGTTGAGAGAAAAACAGTGCTTTTCTCATTATTTACCTGTGGAAACTAGCATGTGAAATATTTTACATATTTTCTTAATGATTCTACAAGGTAGTTGTTATCCTCATTTTACCAACAGAAAGACTGAGGTGAAGGAAGTTGTCCAAGGCCCGGTAGACAAACAAGTCTTGTGGAGTCTTGACTCAAATCAGTATAGTTCAGAAGTTATGAAACATTATGATTAATTTTCCCTCACAAAAGAACTTATAGCAGCTAAAAATAGGTCATCTCTTTGGAGTTTTGTTGCTGGACCCCTCAAAGACCGAGTCCTTTATGTTAGAAAACATTTTTAAAACATAACCAGACTAGTTGCTGAGCTCATCCAATAACATCAGATTTCAAAACCCCACTTATTGACATATTGGGATGATGAAGCTCAGAAAAAGCTTAAGAGAAAATTAAAAATTTCAAACAGCATGAAGAAAAATGGAAGCAGTACTATTTCTCAAAATTCATAATTTATACCATATACTACAGTAGCTTTTAATTTACCATTGAACAAAAGCCATTTCTGCTTTCTCCTTCTAGGATGTGGGCTGAATTACCACAAGAGATGTGCATTTAAAATCCCCAACAACTGCAGTGGTGTGAGGCGGAGAAGGCTCTCGAATGTCTCCCTTACTGGGCTCAGCACGGTCCGCACAGCATCCGCCGAGCTTTCCACCAGTGCTCCCGATGAGCCCCTTCTGGTATGGCCTCTCTGTTTATCTGTTTCCCAGTTTACGTGGGAAATCTGAAGGTTGCTGTGGAAACAGTGTCAATCCACGACAGTGCCCTGGCAGGAAGAACACAGCCAGGGTGTTGATGACTACGTTTCTTCAGGGCCTGTGCTGTAGATTGGTCAGTGCCTCAGCAAATATCCAGCAGCTTTAAGTTTGCTCTGATCTGTGAGCTTAGAGCAGTTTTAAAATCTGTGAGGTTTCATCATGGTCATGGAGCCAGAGCAGCACAAGCTGATGTGTGAATGTTGCAAAACATAGTTTGTCAAAATTTGGAAACCAGAGATAAAAGATGTTCTTCTGTGAAGATTATGAGAGTACTTTGTGGTATAGCTGGCTGTTTATTATGGGAGAAAATCTGCAGTTTTCTCTTATGAAAAGATGAAAGTATTTACTTGTTCGCCATTAATGGCATATGTGCCGATGTATTGTCACGGTGACACTGATTGACAATTGTCATGAGAAAAACAGCGCGTAGTACTTTAAATATTCCCATTATATCTGTGGATAGGACTTAAATATTTTCTTCAAGAAAGTTAAATTTTGATTTTCCAGACACTCAAAGCAAAGCAAAAATTGTGAAAATTATGAGCAACGTTTATAATAAGAACCTTTTTCTTCTGAAATAAGCTAATGGTGTAAGCTGACAAATCCTACATTTACTTGCTCTGACAGTAGAAATTACAAAAGAATATTTTATAATCTAGTTATTGTAAGTATCAATTAAAGAGAAAAAACAAAAATTATGAAACATTTAGGTTAAATAAATCCGTGGAATGGAGAGGGGTAATACATTTTGAAGCCATCTCTATAAAGGTCATATTAATTAATTTATTGTTTGAAAACTATTTTATTGTGATCGTTATATCACTTAAATTTTGTACAGCATAAACTAGATATCTAAGTCAAATGGATGCTTATTTCGATAAATAGGAAAAGCCCATACTCTTGTTATTGTGACTTTTTGGGGGAGTTTCTTGTATTTTCATGAAGTGAACCTGTTAGGGTAAGGCAGGCAGTAAATCCCATCAGTGGCTGGTAGAATATATTATACTTTGGTGACTATTAGGAATACATGTGTGTGATTATATATTCTTCTAGAAAGTTGTATTAGAACTAGTGATACTCTTCCTGAAAGGTGCTTAAGTCAAATTCTATTTACTGTTCCAAATAATTCTCATATTATCTTTCTAACTCTGAAGTTTCTTGATTTCATTTGAATTTTTGTAAGTATTGATTTTATAAGTTAACAGTTATTCTTGCTTTTAAATATGAGAATCATACTATTTACAGCATAGACACTTTTAAACAAGTTTAAGAAACAGAATTGTAAATCAGTTTGTATTGTTTTGAGTTTTACCAGGAAAAGATTTTTAAAAATTAGTTAACATTTCATAAGGTTAAACTCTAAAGTTATTCATCATTAGAATAGACTAGAATCTAGATAATTAATGCTGAATATTTTTCTTTTAAAGCTATCTCAGTTTTTAATAATATATATATGCACATATACATATGTGCATATATATATATATGTCCAAACATCATACGTATATCATTTAGAGTTTATAAATATGAATTAAATTATTACATGCTTGCATATGTATAATTTATATACAAATTTAATTTAGATTACCAAAGTCTTTAAGCGGGTTTTTGTGTTTTTCACCCAGATCGTTTAATTGCTTTAATTGCTTTATTTAATCAAATTACTTAATTATTTAATTGTTCAAATTACTTGATTATAAACTATATTGTACACCAGGTGTCAAATTCATTAGTGACTTATTACTGAATGAAAATTTTATAATGCTTAAAAATATGTTTGAAAATGCATTTTAAAAATGAGATTTTCAACTATATTTGCCAAGAAGGCTTATAAAGTTTGATCTAATAAGATATTTATGAGGTGGGAAAATTTGGGGCCACAAGATACTTTGAAAAGTATTATATAAACTTTCATAACCTTGTATAAAATGCTTTTCAGGTAATCTTTAAATGAAAAATGCCTTTGGAAATAGTGTTTGTGACATACTGGCTCTCAAATGTGTGTTTTACATTCATCATAGCCCTTTGTGTCCCTGACGGGTGCCTGTGTGTCTCTCTTTGCATACTTGGATCACAGCAAATATGTCTCTTTTCATCCCTGGACAAAACACGTAAGACCAGTAACTATAGTTTAAAAGTTATAGTGAACACCTAGACAAAGATAATATTATGGTAATGATTTAAAATATTTTAGTCCCATATACAGTAAAGAATATTTTCCACTTCTGAAAAGAATAATGGCCTGTATAAAGGTGGTATTGGCAACTAAGGCCACTAGCCCACCCATGTTGCATATCTGCCATCAATATAGATTTCCTCCCACATCTAAGAAAATGACTTTCTCTTCCACACTAGATTCCTTGTTTAAACTTAAAAATAATCACTTCACATACAAATTAAAATATTGCTAATCCTGTCAATTGACCCATTTCTGGCAAGTATGTTCAACTTGGATTTCTATAGTGCTGCTAAAATAGAAAGAAAAGTATAACAACATAGATCTTATGACAAACTTTATCTGTCATCAGCTTTGATAGTAAACTGTATCCATTATTCCAGCCATGATGTAGTCCATTTTTAAGAAAATCCAAAATGCAGATAATTAATGGCTTAATATCTCTGCAAGAATGTATATCTTTTTGTACATCATCACTTGTGTTAGAAGGAAACAAGAAAAAGTAGGTATTTAAGGAGGGCACACTAATGTATTTTTCATTATGTGTAAGTAAACTTATTAAGACTAAATCAGTTTTGTATACTTTTAGACAGTTGCAGAAGGGAAGTCAAGATTCAGTCAGTTCAGTCGCTCAGTCATGTCTGACTCTTTGCAACCCCATAGACCGCAGCACGCCAGGCCTCCCTGTCCATCACCAACTCCTGGAGCCTACTCAAACTCATGTGCATTGCGTTGGTGATGCCATCCAACCAGCTGTCCTCTGTTGTCCCATTTTCCTCCTGCCTTCAGTCTTTCCCAGCATCAGGGTCTTTTCAGATGAGTCAGCTCTTCGCATCAGGTGGCCAAAGTATTGGAGTTTCAACTTGAGCATCAGTCCTGCCAATGAATATTCGGGACTGATTTCCTTTATAAGGAAGGACTGGTTGGATCTCCTTGAGAGTCCAAGGGATTCTCAAGAGTCTTCTCCAACACCATAGTTCAAAAGCATAAGTTCTTCGACACTCGGCTTTCTTTATAGTGCAACTGTCACATCCGTACATGACTACTGGAAAAATCATAGCTTTGACTAGGCGGACCTTTGTTGACAAACTAATGTCTCTGCTTTTGAATATGCTGTATAGGTTGGTCATAGCTTTTCTTCCAAGAAGCAAGAGTCTTTGAATTTCATGGCTCAGTCACCATCTGCAATGATTTTGGAGCCCCCAAAATAGTCTCTCACTGTTTCTATTGTTGCCCCATCTATTTGCCATGAAGTGATGGGAGCGGATGCCATGATCTTAGTTTTCTGAATGTTTAGTTTTAAGCCAACTTTTTACTCTCCTCTTTCACTTTCATCAAGAGGCTTTTGAGTTCTTCGCTTTCTGCCGTAAGGGGGTGTAATTTGCATACCTGAGATTATTGATATTTCTCCTAGCAATCTTGATTCCAGCTTAAATGATCCAATTAGTTTATTTGTGACTTACACATCATTTTTTCTTTAAGTTACAGATGCTTGTGTGGTATTACGAAAAAGTTAAAGAAAGTCATTTATTTGAAATCATGTTATGCAAGGCTTAGACTTAGGCAAAAAGTTAATAATTTACTCCAGAAGTTTTGCTCCTAGCTATGAAGAAGCTATGAAGAACTAACTCTCCTATAAGGGACAATTATAAAAGCTGAATAAAATATAAAAGAATATAACAAAACAATATTTAAAGGTACCCAAGAACAACTAAGCCACTTAGGATTTGAGGGACCAATGCATCAGACAGCACCCCCCCCCAAGCAAAGAAGTACCTGGCTCAGAATGTCAGTAGTGTGGAGTTTGAGAACCCCTGATGTAGAACAAAGCTGGAGAATTCCCAAACATACCAGCAGAAAGTCATAATTGAAACAATGTGGTGTTACACAAGATTAAGTATAAAGACAATGTGGTATTACACAGGAACAGAAAAATATTAATAAACCAATGAAACAGAACAGGAGGAGTCCAGAAATTATGTGCGTGTACAGACCAATTTTTGACAATTATACCACTGCTGTGAGAAAAATATTTTTTCCAACAAATATTTCTGTATATGTATGTGGAAAATATGAATCATGACCTTACCTTATGCCACATGAAAATAACTTCTAGGCAGATTAGAAGCTTCTAGGGAATAACATAGCAGAATATCTCCAATAACTTGAGTCATGAGAAACTTTTAAAAATAGGACTCAAACACAGACAAAGGGAAAAAAACTGATAAAGGCACCATTAAAAGTAACAAATTGTTTTCAGTTAATATACCATCAAAAGTGTGGAAAAGCAAGTCATAAAATGAAGACATTTTCAATATATATAATGTGTGTGTGTGTGTGTATATATATATATACATACATATATATATATCTTATCAAAGACTCATATCCAAATGTATGAAGAACATCTGTGAAACTTTAAAAGACAGACAACCTTATTTTAAGATATAAGCAAAGTACTTGAACAGCACTTTAAAAAAGAAGACAGCTGATAAGCATTGAAAATATATTTTGCATCATTTGTTATCAAACAGTCTAAAGTTAAATCTACAATGAAATAGCTCTACACCAGGGGTTCTCTGGGAGCTCTGCTGGTAAAAATCTACCTGCAATGCAGGAGACACTGGTTTGATTCCTGGATTGGGAAGATCCCCTGGAGAAGGGATAGGCTACCCACTCCAGTATTCATGGGCTTTCCTGGTGCCTCTGATGGTAAAGAGTCTGTAAAGAATCCACCTGAAATGCGAGAGACCTGGGCTCAGTCCCCGGGTTGAGAAGATCCCTTGGAGAAGGGTACAGCAGCCCTCTCCAGTATTCTTGCCTGGAGAATCCCCGTGGACAGAGGAGCCTGGCGGTCTACAATCCAAGGGGTTGCAAAGAGTCAGGCACAACTGACTAAACACACCACAGAACACCTAATATTGGGAGAAAACAACTGATAGTAACAAGTATTGTTGAAGATATTGAACAACTGGAACTCACATACACTACTAGTGGGGACATTATTCCGTTTAACAACTTCAGCATTCTGGTTGGCGATTATCTTCCAGAGCTGACTATATACATATCATGTGACTCAGCAGTTTTACTCCTGGGCATATATTTACCAGAAATGTGTATTAGACATACATGGAAAGATATGTGCAAGCATTTAAAATTTTTTTAGACTTCACTTTTTAAAGCAGCTTTAGGTTCATGGCAAAATCAAAAGGATGACATAGAGAGTTCCCATATACCCCCACATGTTATCATAGCCCCCACACATGCAAAGCTCCCACACATTATCACCATCACTCAACAGAGTGGTGTTTTTGCTAATACTGATGAACATACATTGATACATCATAATCACACAAAGTCCATGGTTTGCTTTAGTTCATTCACGGTGTTATACATTCTGTGGATCTGGACAAATGTATAATGACATTTATGCATCATCATGGTA
This sequence comes from Nanger dama, assembly GCA_917880005.1. Classification (NCBI taxonomy): domain Eukaryota; kingdom Metazoa; phylum Chordata; class Mammalia; order Artiodactyla; family Bovidae; genus Nanger; species Nanger dama. Next base: position 17,346,589 of record CAKJTW010000038.1, read on the forward strand.
TCATACAGAATATTTTCACTGCCCTAAAAGTCCTCTTAGCTCTGTCTATTCCTCCTTCATCCCCTCCACCTAACTCCTACAATTAATGATTTTTTTTTTTTTCACTGTCTTTGCGGTTTTGGCTTTTTCAAAACGATAGCACATATAGTTGAACATCAGTTTGGCTTCTTTCACTTAGTAGGACATACTTAAGTATTCTTTGTGTCTTTTCATGTCTTGACAGCTCATTTAATTTTTATGTAGAATAAGTTATTATTCCATTGTTGTGCTGTCCACAGTTGTCCCTATTTATCCATTCACCTAACAAAGGACATCTTGGTTGCTTCGACATTTTGGCAGTTATGAATAAGGATATTATAAGCATCGTGTATAGGTTTTTGTGTAAACATAACTTCTCAGCTCTTCTAGGTAAATATCACAAAGTGTATTTGCCAGATCATATGGTAAGTTTTATCAGAAACTGCCAATCTTCTAGGTAGTTGCACCATTTTGCATTCCCACCAGCAATGAATGAGAATTCCTATTGCCGTATATCTTTGCCAGCATTTGGTATCATTGTTCTGGATTTTGCATTCTGAGAGGTGTGTTGTAGTGGTTTCTCATTGTTTTAACTGGCATTTTCTTGTAACATATTATAATATGAAACTTCTTTTCATATGCTTACTTGCCATCTGTATATCTTCTTTGGTAAAGTGTTTATTAAGGTCTTTGGCCCATTTTTAAATTGGGTTGTTTGTTTTCTTATTGTAGAATTTTAACAGTCCTTTGTATATTTTGGATAACAGTCTTCATTAGATTTGTTTTTTGCTAATATTTTGCAAATGTTTAATCCTAGTCTATGACTTATCTTCTGATTCTCTTGACATTGCCTTTTGCAGAGCAGAAGTTTTTCATTTTAATGAAGTCAGGCTTATCTTTCATGGATTGTCTCTTTGGTTATGTGTTTTAAAAGGCATCACCATATCCAAGGTCACCGAGGTTTTTTTTGATGCTGTCTTCTGTGATTTTTATAGTGTTGTGTTTTACATTTAGGTCTATGATTCATGTAGAGTTAAAATGACTTAAATTAATTCACTTCTCACATCCAAGTACTAACCAGCCCCAACCCTGCTTAGCTTGTGAAATCAGACAAGGCTGGACCTAGTCCGGGTGGTATGGGAATAGGCAAATTAATTCACTTCTTAATTTAATTAATTTAATTCATATAATCTTTGTGTTTAAGTTCGTTTGTTTATATGTGAGTCACTAGTACCATTTATTAAGAGTCATCTTTTCTCCTTATTCCCTTTGATCCTTTGTCAAAGGTGAATTGACTGTATTTATGGGGGCCTTTTCAGGGAGTCAGTATTCTGATTTTTGATCTACTTGTCATTCTTATACCACACTGTTTTGATTATTATAACTGTATAGTAACTCTTGAAGTTGAATAGTATTGGTTCTTTAACTTTGTTCTTCTCATCAGTATGATGTTGGATATACTCTGTCATTTGCTTCTCCATATAAAATGTAGACTCACTTTCTTAATATCCATAAAATAATATGCTGCAATTTTGATTGGGATTGCATTGAATTTATTGGTGAAGTTGAGAATAACTGAGAAATTGGCAGTATTGAGTCTTCCTAAATGTGAATGTGGGATATCTCTATTATTTAGCTCTTTGATGTCACTCATCAAAGTTTTGTATTTTTCCTCTTTTAAATCTTATTCATATTTTTTTACATGGATGCCTAACGATTTCATCTTGTGGGGCGGGAGAGTGGTGTCAATGTGAATCCTACTGTTACAGGCATGTTTTTAGCAATTTTATTGATCATAGCTAAAAGCTAGGAACATGTAAATAATGATAGAGTCATACAGTGAAATAGTAATATATAGCAATATGGCAATAGAATTGAGGAACTCTTGATTCTTTCAGCACCATAAATAAATCTCACAAAATAATATTTAGGGGAAAATGGACACAAAGTTTATATGCTTATGAATCCAGTGTCTGAAGTTCTGATCAATAAAAACTAAGAGGGAGCAGGAGAGAACCATGGATGCTGGAAATATTCCATATCTTGATCTGGGAAGAGGTCCATGCTTTTATGTTCATCAAGAGGTACACCTAGAATTTTCTGTACTTTATGCCATAAAAATTGTACCTCAGTAAAGATATTTTTAAATGACAATAGCAAGTACGTATCCTAACAGAAAGTTACAAAGTTATTACGATTCTTCATCCCAAGTCATGTGAGAAAAGAATGAAATATTATATCAGAATAATTAATAATTAAATTTAACTCTGAGACTCCTGTTAATCAATTTAAAGTTATAGAAATTGCATTATTCAGTCACAGGAAACATAAATTCTCTGAGTGCTAAATGAAAGTAATATGCCACAACATCCTAATGTATATATAGTATTCATTTACATAGTAAACATTTTCTATAGTAGTCTTCACCACAGATATAAAACTGTTATTTATATGATCTTCCTTCAAGGAGGAAATAAAAATAAAAACAAAGCTCTAGTAAAATATTCCAACCACCTCCCAAAAGAACAGGTGGTTCTCTTTTCTTGGTGACTTATGGACATTGCTAGTGATTCTAATTTGATAGCAAGAGAAAAATACAGAGGTGTGTGATTCCCAAAATTTTTCCTTTAAGATAATGGTGCTATAAAATATTATCCAAAGACTCATTCTCCTAGTCACATAGGATTAGGAAATGCTTCTTTGTCCATCCAAGTACTGGACATCACAGTATTCATTGAGCATAGTTATGGTTCACAGAAGTCTTACAATAATGAAATCATTGCTCCTAAACTGACTCAAATATAGAATCCCCTTTTCTCACAAAACCCGGAAATACCCAATGGGAAAAAATACTCTTTTAAAAATGGTAACTTAAAGGAATAAGTCAATGCATGTTGCCTAGGCCATCTTCACGTATCGAGCACTGAACTAGCACTAAGCTAGAGTTGAATTCTGATGATAGCTCAGAATAAAGACATTCAGAGCTACACTGGAAGAAAATCCTGTGCTTTGGATATGAGATATGTTGATGACAAGGATCATATCTTATTTTAGAAATTGAGGAAATTTGATTGACTTCTCTCAAAGCCTCTGTGTGAAGATGTTCCATAAAAGTACATTGAAACAGGTATATCATTTTTCCTCCAAAATCATGTTTGGATCTGGCCAAATGAGCCATTGTTGTCCCTGAGTTCTGCTCATGCTTCATGTTAATCCAGTAATCTAACACAGGTATTTCTGAGTAACAGTTAATCTTAGCAGAACCTCAGTGTGAATGTACATCACTTTCCAAAGTCTCTAACAAAATGGTTTAGCAGTAGATTGCAACTTAGGATATTTAGGGATTGAGAGAAGAAATACTGGGATTTTTCTCAAAGTGTAATGATTTTTTCAATACTGGAAATATTTCTGATTTCAACACAGTCATGCATGTTTCATTTGAGAGAGTCAACTATTTTTAGTTTAGATTTGATTTCTAGTTATCAAATAGAGGTGACCCCCAAAGGTTGAGAAAATAGAGATGAGAAAAAGTGTATTCAGCATAAATTACCAGATACTTGTTTACTTAACTAAAATGGTTTTTTCATTGATATTTCTCCTCTTAAAATTTTTTAATCTTTCAACTTTTGAATTATATTTCAAACTTGGATAAAATCAGACAGGAAAGCAATGCTATGCATCAAAGACTCTAAAATGAGCAAAGACTACACCACAGACATTTTCTCTCATTAAAACTCTAAGCCTATATTGGACTTTCCAGGTTTGTACAGCACTGACTGATACTGATTATTCATCAGCTTATTCCTGCCTGAAGGCAGATAACAACTATGTCACGTTTGATTACGTTGATGACCTTTTCCTTTCTTTTCCCATTGAGAGGATGAATTATTGTGAAGAATATCTCATCTTTCACTTAAAGGTCAAAATGGCTTCATTCTGTCTCTGATTTATTTTCAACAAGGTGAAGGAACTGTCTCTCATCACTGACACTGATAAGTAGATATTTTTTCCCTCTCTACCAGCTCAAGACTATAAACTCTGTTTTTGCAATCTTAAAGTCTCTAGTCCCATTTAAATATTAAAAAGTAATTTCTAACCCAGATGTTTCTGTCCCACAAAAACTGATTCGTATTCCATTTTGCTTTTTGTTGAAGACAGATCTATTATTTGCTAATAATATTGCTGAGCAACATGCATTGCTTTATTCTAATAACATGGTTCTCTTATCTTTTTCCTTCCTTTCCTCTGCACCGTTGTCTGCTTTTTGCTCTTTACAACCTCATGTGTCAGTCTCCTGTGAGTCCTGGCTTTGAGGTAGGTACTATCTCTACTTAGAAATGTGCTTCACTATCTTTTTGTAAACCAGCATTATAATATTAAATTAACATCAGGCAGTTATCTGTTTTGATACTTGGGTCAGAATTTTAGCTCAGAATCCAGCCTGTTGAACTGCAGAAAGCCCACGGGTGGTATTGGTGGTTGTTTCCTTTTCCTGATGTTATTGTTCAAGTTTTCACAGTCTTCGGTAAGACAAAGAGCAATGCAGTCTCTAGACTATTAGATGGTTTGTTAGATTAAATTTTGCCCTTAGATTCCTTCATTCCATAACACTGGTGTCTTTCCCATGAAACTGAGCATACCGGCTGAGAAGAGTATAGAACACAGACGAGAACAGAACACTGGTAAGCGCGTTTACTGAAATGCACACATGAGAGCTGTATGCTGGTGCTGGTATCACAGAACCATGCCAGGTGAGGTCATGGTCCTGATATCCACCAGTGTTGGTTGGCACAGTAAGGCACAGAGCAGCCACTGTCTGAAAATGACTACAACTTTTTAGGAAAGGAGCTTTTTCTTAATGTATCATCACAGTCTATTTAATTTATAGTCTAATCACAGTCTATTTAAAGAGGATGGTATGTAACTGTACGTATTAAGGTCTCATTCCAAGAAGAAATTATACATGGAAAAGAAGCTCATTTCTTTCGTAAAAGTTTTGAGAAATACCCCATCAAAAATTGACTTTTTATCCATCTTAGGCAATTAACAACCTACACACTGGGGAGAAGTCAAGTCTTAAAGCAGGATATACAGCAGTGCTCTTATTGTGATAACTTGTTTTGACCAGTTGACTTGTTAATGTTTCATTTTTCTTTTCTGTACTTCTGGTGAATTGAGGGTTGACATATTATTATTTTCCTTCATGAGACTATAAATGTCAAATACCGTTATCAGTGTCCATTCTAAAATGGTCTTGTTAAGGTAACTCTAACAAAGGACGCTGATGAAAACACAACCAGAACATGTTCTGGGTTAAATAAAATTGAGAAGTCAAGATATCTTGATTCATAAGATGTAAAATGAAGAGATCTTCTTCAATAATAGTAAATTCCCATGTTTGAAAAATCAACCTAGTTCAAAACGTGCCCTACTTAGAAAAGTCCAGAGTAAATGCTAAGTCAATGATAGTCTTAGAAATTAAAATTTTGTAATTTACAGTACCTTCCAAACATAATTTTAAATGTGGAGTAGTATCTTTCCCTTCAAATTATCCTTTGGGAATAAAGCCAAACAAGGATAGGAAGCACTTTCCACTTCACCTTCCTGCACTGAACTCAGAACAGATTGTGTAAAGAGGACTGAAGAGTAGTTGGCTTTTCTATGCAAGTTGTACAGCTTACAAGCAGCTAGGCCTTTGGATTAGCTGCCGAGGAAGCAAAATGCAAGCAAAAAGTTTTTGTAGTAGCTCCTGGTATTACATTGCAATGATGCATATTAATTAATCTCTATCTATTAGATTGGTTCCTCTGTAAAAAACAAATAGGTGTCCTTGTCTGTATGTTTTGCACATGTAAACTTATTTTAGGTTTAATTATAGGTTTATCAGTAAGTATTTGTTGACTGACTCCAGAAGGTTATATCATTAGAAGCCGAGTAGGCTAAAGAATATATGCGTTTTGTGGCCAACTAGTTCTTCAAAATGTTGTAAAAGTTTATAACTTCACTGACTACAGTCTATGAGAGTCTGTTTCCTCATACTCTTCCCAACAGTCAATTTTATCAGTATTTTTAAATTATCCAATTATCCACTAATTGGATAGGTAAAATAATTTCTATTAATAAAAATCATTTCTTTACTAGAGAAGAGAAACAGCTTTTCATATATTTATTGGCCATTTGTATTTTACCTATGATGAATTTCCTGTCTCTTTCTCTATTGAGTTGCTTGTTGGTTGTTGTTTAGAATATGTACTAGTCTGTCTATTAATCAGTGGTGGAAGTTTATCTTCAATTTTACATGTGTTTTTGATGGCTTTTTTCCATACTGATGTATTAAAACAGAGAAAACATATTTTCACTCCTTATCTTACTGAAAGTGGAATACTATTGAAAATAAATCATTGTAGGCAGATTAAATATTATATTCTTTTCAAATGATTCAGAAGAATAGTTTTCTCTTTACATGAGTGAGCTGAAGTCAAGTTAGAAAATGGAACAGAATTTAAAGCACCGGTGTCCTTTGTAATGACAGGATACAGTCATGGCATGATTTTTTTTTTTTTTTAAGTTAGGTAAGCCTTATGGAATTTTTAAAAATTTAAGAACTTTGCTGAAGTTATTGTAAATGTTTTAAAATGTCTTTAAGGAAACACTTACTATTACGGCTTTGAAGTTAAGAGGCTCTAGAATTGTGTATGTGTGTGTGAAATTAAATGCTTTTAGACAAGTCTTTTTGGAATTCTTAACATTCAGACTGCCTTACAGATATTATTAGAATATAAATTTCTTATTTAAAAAGCTTTTCCTATGTTTGACTGTTTACACTTCACATACGTTAGGTTTGGTTTTTTTTTTTTATAAAATTTGGAAAATATTCAGTTTAACTTTTTATGAGAGGGTACATATTTTCTAAATAATAATTTGCTGTAAACTGCTATTATTTTTTATAAAGTTTATTGACTCCCATTTAATTAAGACAAGCATTGTATCAAAAGGAACTCTTCACTGCGTACTTCCTGGAAACTCTCTCCACAAAATGACTCATTCAGTTACTGTTTCTGTTCATTAATAAATTTAAAAAAAAGCATACCAGTATTACATTATCTACCTGTGTTTGTATATGATCCTGATATGCCTTATAATAGTCAAGATAGATTCCTTTCAAATGAGCAAATAATGGGGGAAAGTTATTTCTAATCCTGAATGTAACTATGGTGAAATTTCTGGCCAAATATTTTCCAGGATATTTTCCAAAGTAGCAAAAGTCTATCTAGAGGCAGAGACTTTACTTGTTACGCTTGTGTTCTGGAGTTCCAGGAATCCTGGTGATTAATCTGAATGAATAAGTCATTTTTCCATTTCAATATGTGCCATGACGTCTACGTAGTACATTAGCCAGATATTTCAAGATTTCTTTTGATGATTGTGTAAACTAGTTCTCCAGTGGATACTTCCAGTGAGGAAAAGACATCCAAGAATTCCTCAAGCAGCCCTTCTCCTGAGAGCCAGAAGAGTCTGTGTAGTGGTAGGTTTGTCCGGAAGGAGCCCATCAACAAAATTAAGAGTGTGAGGCCTACTTTGATGTGCTGTTAATCACCTGTTGCCTGATTTCATCCAATGTGTCTAGCTTATCATATGTTCATTATTTCATACATTATCATATGTACATTATTATTACTCTGCACATAGATGGAGAAGGCAATGGCACCCCCTCTCCAGTACTCTTGCCTGGAAAATCCCATGGATGGAGGAGCCTGGTAGGCTGCAGTCCATGGGGTCGCTAGGAGTCGGACACGACTGAGCGACTTCCCTTTCACTTTTCACTTTCATGCACTGGAGAAGGAAATGGCAACCCACTCCAGTGTTCTTGCCTGGAGAATCCCAGGGAGGGGCGAGCCTGGTGGGCTGCCGTCTATGGGGTCGCACAGAGTCAAACACGAATGAAGCGACTTAGCAGCAGCAGCTGCTGCACATAGACTTCCAGATGTGTAATTCTAAATGTGAACACAGCTGGAGAGTTCTTCATGAACTCCACGGAGGAAGGGGACATCATATACCACTTGTCCACATTTACCGACTGATCTTTTTAAATGAATGAATCTTTAGTGAAGACTCGTGCAGTCATATTGCAAAGATACCTCGGCCTCCTTAACACTCCTCCACAGCCATGCCTTAAGATGCAAAGCATCGTTCTCTGCTTTAAGATGCAAAACCGCCCCACACCCACCCTGTTACCAGTGACAAGCATTTGCTCAGTGGCTGGCTGTGCCCGTCTAGTGTCACATCCAGCCTGCCATAGTCACCAGTTGTGGCCACAGTGCTCCTAACTGAGTACTATGAAAAAAGGTTGCTCATTTTTACTTGGAGAGTTTCCGTATCTTCATAAATGTTTTGACCCAGGAAAAAATAAAGGTTTGTATAGAAGAGATAATAAGGAGGAGTGAAAAGAGTGGAAGATTGAAATTGATACTATAAATTAAACTTCTAGAAACTTCAGTTTCTAAAATGTTTTATCAGTGTGTTCACAAATATTTAGATGCATCATTTTACTTGGTCCACAAGACCTGGTTCTAACCATTAGATTGGTTCTGTCTGGTGAAGAGATGAAGTCATCACTCCCTTCTCAAGAAGAGTAATAAGAGTATTGCAATTTTGGTAATAGATATAGTGAGATGAAGATGCAACAGAGTCCAGAAGTTACGAACAAATGGACTTTTACCCAAATAGTCCAGTTTTTGGAAGTGTCTGTTTCTCTGTAGCTACGTACACTGGCATAATTTCACTGAGTTAATTCTTTCCTGTACTTTTAAAAGTCAGCTTCTTCTTCTTCTTTTTTTTTCTTCGTAGATAAAGAAAAGAGTCTCATACTTTTCTTTCTCTGTTTTACGTTACATTAAAATCTACTCTTTGATTCTTGCAAAAGCACATTTGCACATACATATACACACATGCTGTATATTCATCATTGATTGTTATAGGCCAAAATTCTATAAAATACTGTAGAGATATCCTTGTGGGCCATTTTTGAAGGGAGAGGCAACTTTGCAGCTTTGTACTGTGTTTATGTCATGCTTTTTCCAGCTTCTCCTTGGTGTGTCCAAGCAGTATCGATAGGAAAGCATTTTTCCAGATTGTTTCATTCAGCTTTCCCATGAACTCATAAATTGAGGCCAGGCCCACTGTCAATTCAATCAGGGTCAAATACCCTTCTCTAGGGGATCTTTCCGACCCAGGGATTGAACCCAAACCTCCTGCATTTCTCTGGCTCAGACTAGGTAAAAGTATTTGCTTGCAATGCAATGCAGGAGACCCAGGTTCGATCCCTGGAGAAGAAAATGACAACCCACTCCAGTGTTCTTGCCTAGAAAATTCCATGGGTGGAGAAGCCTCGTAGGCTACAGTCCATGGGGTCGAAAAGAATTGGACACGACTGAGCGACTTCACTTTCACTTTCTCCTGCATTGCAGGCAGATTCTTTACATTCTGAGCCACCATGGAAGCCCACTATGAGAATGTGTATCCCTAAAATCATTATTCTTGAATTTTCCACATGATCTGCTTACCTTCTAGGTCACATTCTATATGTAGATGAAATCTGACAGTCAAAGTCCTCCACTTGTTGACATATAAAGTTCTTTTCTTCCTCAGTGGAAATGCTCCATTGTTATTTTGTGAATGTATAGCATGTGACGTTAAGGTTACACTGCCCTCAAGTTTATCCTTATGGAGAGGTGATCTTATGTTTCCCCTTTCCTCCAAGAACCCACAGATTTACAGGCTGTAAGTAACTGACATTTTTTTGGAAGAACAGTGCATGCAATTTGCAACAACTCTCCAACAGGTCTAGCGCTTTTCCTGGAAAGGGTGGATTGCTTAAGAAAATAGTTAGATTCCTTTATCCTTCATTTCTGTTTACTTAAAAAGAGTGAGGCAATATAAAAGTTAATGTAACTTCCAAGACTGCTTTAGCACTCAGCAAATCCAGATCACCTTGTATTTTTAAGAGATTATATATTTTATTAGTGTGAAAGCTTTCACAAATTGCTTCGAACATTAAAAGTGGATTCTCTACTGTGAAACAGCATCCATCACCTCTGAGCAGGGGGTACACTTTTTTTTCCTGCCCTGTAGCAGTCCTTTTCAATGTTTTGAAAAGGTGTTGATTAGATTTTATTTATGCTGTATATTTAGGGTATCCAACTGAGTAGCCAAACTCATTTATCTGCACACTTGGCAGGTAGTTCCAGGCCTATAGAGTCAAAATTGTAACAGAATAGCACCAAACAATTTAAAATTCACCAAACATCATACCCTCCACTCAGGGAATTACAGGGCATGGCACCAGAGTGTTCATATCTGAACTCCATTTCACAGGGGTGTTGAGACTTGCCTGTTGCCTAGGAACTGCTCTGGAAAATCCCAGATTCCCCATTTTTGAAATTAAATACTCATCTAAGTGTTGTGGAAAGACGTCAGTCGTTTCTTTTCCCTTCATAAAATAGCCTGAGACTAAGCATTCACTGTCATGTTTCACTAGTAGTGATGATGGGTGAGGTTAGATAGTCAGTGATGATGGGTGAGGTTAGATAGTCATTTGCAAGTGGGATAAACAGGCTTCAGAGTATATAAAGAAGCCTCTAGTCAGTCCAAAGACTGGGAGGACTGAATTGTCCCAAACAGAATTTTGGCTGCTAATAATAGTTAGCATAAGCCATTGCATGGCAAGACTCCCTTCAGGGTCCATACCCAGTACCTCTTCCTCAGGAAACTCCTTTTCTGAATGACCCCTTCATCTCCACCATGGAAATGGTTTATTTTTTTCTTTGAACCTGAATGCATATGGGCACTTACTCTGTGTGAGGCAGTTTTCCAGAAGTTGATGATAACAGTGATGAACAAAATCGTCAAGTTCCCATACTCATGGAACTTATATTCTACTGAAGGGAGATGGTTATGTTTACCTAATAAACAGGTAAGTAAGACAAGTTGTAGGCTGCAGTAATTGCCCTGGATGAGAAGGTATATGATGTGCCAGAGAGTAAAAGTGTGTGGAAGGGATGTGGGCAGGAAATGAGGTAGTCTGGAGGCTGTTTGGAGAAGGTGATATATTACCTGGAATCTGAAGAGTAAGGCAGAACCTAAAGAAGGAAAGGGCACAAGTTAATAACAACAGTTATGTTGTGTTCAGAATTCTGTTGGGTAGCAAGCTTGTTGGGCACAGAGACTGGTACTGACTAATCTTTGTATGTCCTATAGCATCTGACTTGAGCCTTTGGGTAGAATTTGTCCTAGGAAACACTTGTTAAATTAGGTAGATCCATCTTGATAGCAGTAGGGGCAAATTGTTATAAGGCACTATTCTGCCCAGTTCTTTGATAATCAAAAAGGCTAGATCTTAACACTTCAGTAATAAAAGATTAATGTTTGCTTGGCTTTGTGTCATACTATGATGCTTGTATCTTTTAAGCATAACAGCAGCTGGATAGGAAAGTAGGCAGGCAACTGAGTGATACTTAAACAATAGAAGCTATATATTCTGCTAGTCATAATGTTCTGGAACACATGTTTGACTCTGATGCTATCCTCTGAGCACAGGCAAACTGCTTGAAAATCTCTTCCGTGGTTTAAGGTTAAATGGTTCACAATATTTTCACAGTGCACTTGACCTGTAGAACATACTATTGCTTTGTTATTCTCATTTCTATGAATTTTTCTTTCATGACTTAAATGAAGGGCAGAAAATATTTTCTATTTTTATATTAGTATAAAATCAGGGGATATGAGAGCTGGGAGAGACTAAGAAAAGAGGAAGCAAGCCCGGAACAAGACTACCTGAGTTAATGGTTCTACATTTTACAGGCTGTATGATCTTGGGCAGATGATGTAATCTTTCTATGGTTCAGTTTCCTTATCTTTTAAAAAACCTGGTGATCATGAGATTGAAATGAGTTGAAGAATTTACATAAAGTGCTATGAAAAGCACTGGTACATACAAAAGTTATAGAAAGTGTTTTATGTCTTTATCTAATCCAGAGGTCTCAAACTCCTCCTCATGACCAGATCTATTCCCCAATTCAGTTGACTGAATGTTTCAGAATTGTTTTCAGAATCATTGTTATTTAAAAATAGAGTTATGTCATAAAGCACCTAGATTTTCTGCTTCTTTTGTAAAACTAAAAAGCTGAAAACATAAGGCTTTTGCAATCACATGACAGCCATTAGAAATGTTTGAGCCACAGCCATTCCTTTTAAACTGAACCTGTCCTCTCCAGTTTTCCAGAAGCTCCAACATTCTCTGTTGCATTCCTGACACCCATTAATATTAATAGCCTACAAGTGCATATTTGACCTTTCCACCTGTCCTCTTTTTAGAGCAGAAGGGTTGTGATAGACATTGTGTACATGTTGTATATGCTAAGTAGGGATGAGGAACAGGCAGACAAGTACAGAGAACAGTTCCAGTGAAAAACATTGCTTAGTCAATTGTACTCTCTCAAAATTGAAGTTCTGTGGAGCAAGTGTGTCGGTGTTACAGTGCATGTAATACTATTTTTTTTAATGCTTGTATCAACAGTCTATATTTTGAACATCTCTACTGAAATGTCTCATCCATTATTTGCACACATTTATTTCTTGAAAACATTCATTATTGTTCAAGCATTGCTTATTACTTACATTGTACCAGATTCTTCTTTTCTACGAACAGAAGACAAATGTGATTAAGACATTGTCCTTCCCTTAGGAGCTTACTGTGTAGTGAAAAGTGCAAATGTGAAAGTGTTACTCACTCAGTTGTGTCTGACTGTTTGTGACCCCATAGACAGTAGCCCACCAGGCTCCTCTGTCCATGGAATTCTCCAGGCAAGAATACTAGAGTGGGTAATCATTCCCCTCTCCAAGGTATCTTCCTGACCCTGTAGTTGAACCTGGGTCTCCTGCATTGCAGGCGGATTTATTACTGTCTGAGCCACCAAGGAAGCCCCATTGTGTTAATGCTTAAGACCAAAAGAAGTCCTGAAAATGATAAATCCAGAAAGAGACTTCACAGTATACACAAAAGTATTACCTTTTCCATTTCTTTATAACTCATTAGGAATTTATGTCACTCCAAATTCAGTCGCCATTATGGGTCTATGAAGTGGACTTTATTTAATAAACATAAATATTTTAATATTGGATAAAATTTCACTTGAATGCTGCTTTTTATAAAGTGACTTTTATCTCTCAGGAAATCTTATTTTTAATTTTTACATAAATGACAAGAAACCACAAGTAAAGGCAGTTTTTCCCCTCTGTTTTTCAGATTTACTAATAAAGAGAATTCATTTTGAACTGTGAAGTGGAATATACCTTGTTGGGAAATTGTTTCAGAGTCCTGTTGAATGTTTAAAGATGTGCTGGCAGTTGGAGTTTCCATAATGTAATCTAAGCAGTCATTTCCTGGGAGGGTTCCAAACTTGCTGAGTCATTATTTAATATACCAGGTTAAAAAACAGATTCTGTGTCTAGAGAAGCAAGATGCATTGTCTCTATAAGTAGGTGTTCAGTGCATACAGTTTTAACTTTGGCAGTCACTTCACATGGAACACTGTTAACATGTGGATGTTACAGACACTTCAGGAAACCACAGTCTTTAAGAACATTTTAATCTCTAAAATCTTTAATGTCTAATCTTGGCTTTAAAATTCAGCTTTCATCATTTTTCTGTTCTCATATTCTCTCCCATTCATGACTGTGATCCTTCTTAAACAATAAGAATAAGAGAGATCTTTATACTTTTCATCATCTGTAATTTGCCAGATCAGATCATTGACATCAGTCCATACAAATACCGTGTATACAATGATGTCAACTCTCAGAAAAGTTTCACACCTACAATTTGATCCAAACTCCTCCACTGAGGAAAAGAACAATACATAAGACTAATGGCTACTGTAAAAAGGTAAATTTTTAGAAGCGCATCGTAGAGAAGAGAATGTTATATCTGTTCAGAGTTTTGAGCCAGTCATTGCTCTACACAGAATAATGAAGCAGAATGAAACAAAATGTTGCTGTTTGCTTCTTCCTTTCCAAAACATTTCAACTTTCCTCTCTATTTTCAGAGAGGGAAAAAAAAAAAAAACCCACAACACTCATTCTGCAGATTGCCCAGGTTCACCAAATACACAGTGCCAGACTGGAACAACAAGTAACAGTGGAGATTAATTTAAACACCATTTAGTTAAACTAGTAAACCTAGTAAAAACTTCGCTAGTGTCTATAGGTAGCGAGAGTTTTCTCTACCATAATTAAAGATCTTACTTAAAAAATGTAATGTACTTATAATGATTAAGTATACAAATATACTTCCTTGGTGGCTCAGACAGTAAAGAATCTGGCTGTAATGCAGGAGTCCCAGGTTCGATCCCTGGGTCGGGAAGATCCCCAGAAGAAGGGAATGTCTACCCACTCCCATATTCTTGCCTGTAGAATGCCATGGATGGAGGAGGCTGGCGGACTACAGTCCATGGGGTTACAAAGAGTCAGACACTGTTGAGCAACTAACACTTTCAGTTCACTTAATACAAATATACAAGTACATAAAATGAAGTAAGTTAATGAAGAAATACGATGATATCATATCTCTTTACTTTGTATAATAATGCATAACATCCATGTACTGTGCTTGGTCACTCTGTCATCTCTGACTCGTTGAGACCACGTGGACTGTAGCCTGCCAGGCTTCTCTGTCCATGGGCTTCTCCAGGTTAAGAATACTGGAGTGGGTTGCCATGCCCTCCTCCAGGAGATCTTCCCAACCTGGGATCAAACCCAGGGCTTCTGCATTGCAGGCAGATTCTTCCATAAAAACTAGTTATTTAAATCAGCATTACCCTTTGAATTGTAAGTCTGCTTTCCTATTGAAATTATCTTAAAGTCCAAGCTAGTTTAATTTAGATGAATGAGATTTTTAAAACCATCCTCTATTTCTTTTAAAATTACTAACTTCTGAATTTTTGCCTACTCTGTAGCTTGATGCATCAAACAAAAAAATATGGTAATGTGGATTTTTGGCAAATAAAATTTCACGTAAAAATAGAAATTACAAATAGTAACTTTCTTAAAATGGTAACAATGTGAATTATTAATCAAAATATATCACTGATTCTGAAAATCCTTAGAAGCATTTTATTTGCTTTTATATTATTAGAAAGAATGATTGGCAGGATTCCAAAAATGATGGTTGTTAAACATTTATGTAGCCAGTGATATATAGATAAATATTTTAAATATAAATTTATATTACATGTCAATGGCCTTATTTCATAGGATCTTATTTTTATGTTTCTTTTACAATCTCTTATATATCAGTAAAGTTTTTTTCACAGTTTGAAAAATGGATAAATATTTCAAAGTCATCAGATAGTAACCCAGTCTTCTTTTTTGTCTTAGCTCTTAATTTTGCTGCATAACAGGGAAAAGCAGGTATAAATGTATATGTGTAAACTCTCAGAAACATAGAATACAGTTCAGTCTCCAGTACATCAGTTACCACATGCATGCACCCCATCTCATGATTTTAAAACTTCACTTTTTCATTTAGAAATGGAGGCCACATTGAAAATGACTGATTATATTTGGAACTGTATGAAAAGGGAAGCATGAGAATGGTTGTGTTGCTAGTTGATTTTAAGATGCTATAAATGACAAGAGGATCCTTTGATAATGTTGTTAAAATCTTAAATTGCCTTTGTATCTTAAATGCTAGTCTTCATTTTGACACCATAAATCTGCAGTTTATTGTTATTCAGTGCCAAGGACACATGTGGCTGTGTGAATCTCATCTTTGCCTGAATGTGTAGTATAGACTCGGCCACAAAATAACAGCCAATTTCTTTTCCCTAAAATCATGTAAGGCTTTAAAGTTTCTTATGTAATCCTGCCTTGAAGGTAATAAATGAAATGACTTCTCAGGAATAATTTGGTTCTTGTAATTTGTGGTAGTGTTTATGTGAATGTTTTCCATGTTGGGTGAGAAGAAAACATTCAGCTTTATCTGATTGCCTCTTGCGCATCTAAGTGAATTTGTCCCATGGTATACTGAATAATCCAGCATCAAACTGGCTTTGTCTACACAGCTTAGAATTAAGTCTCTTAAGTTAAGAATAATAACTGAGAAGTGATTTGGTCAACTTTTCATATGATTTTCCAAATTTGAGAATACTTTAAGTCTGCTAAGAAAGTGTGACAACAGATCAGCTTTTATTTTGAGTGGTGAAACTTTCCAACTGTGGAAAAATACCACTTTTCATTTTAGTGTACTTAAAACTGGCCCGTTGGATTGTTAAAACAGGACCTATCCCAATGAATTTAATTATTTTCCAGTAAAATTAAATTCCATTGAAGGTATTTATTCAATATATTTATGATTCTTATTTGGCAAACCTTAGACTCAGTTTTAAAAGCTCCCATGATGTCTCTGCAAGAGTTGAACCCTTCCAGAATAATTCTGCTTCATAGTTTTTTATGGAATTGAAGTTATAAATGTAACTGTAGACATAATATCCCTAAGTAGAATCTCATTTCAAATTTCTTTTATTGCAGCTAGTGAATCTGTAAATCAAAATTTTCCCACTTGATGCAGATAGACATTGAAAGGGATAGAAATTATATGTATATATAATTTGTTTCTCATCTTTTAGTAATTACCGAAATTAGAAATTAGCTAAGTAAGGTGATAATACAAGGGCTGTAGAAGCAGACAAATGTAGATTCATGTTCTGACTGTACTGTGTACTAGCATTTGACCCCAAAATTAGATACCTCTACTATAGATAACAAGGCCTGTCTTACAAGGTACCTAAAACAGTGATTATTCAGAGTTAATCCAAGTTAAGAGCTTAATAAATGAATTATATAATTATAATGACTATTAAAAAATAATTCAGTTCTTTTATTCCAGTGATTATTATTTCTGATGATTCCCAAGTATATTTCCATAATATCAGGAGGATACCATGTAATTGTTCCAAAACACTGGAAGCACAGTTCATTTTAATTCATTTATTTTTTTAAATCTGTATACTGAGCTGATGATGTAATTACAAAATGAAAAACAGGAGTGTACAGAGGTATAATGGTAACCAAAACATTAATATTTGTGTCTTATATAATCTAGTAGTCACTGTTTCTCAATTATATAAATGATAGTATAAGTTTAACTCTACTTTTATATGGTTAAAGAATAATTTTAAATTATATATATTTTTTTCTTGGAGAAAATCCAAGGAAACTATTTTCAGATGGGACTGTATGAGACAGACTGGGGGATTTGCTTTTCATTTATTATCCTCCTGAATTTCTTACATTTTGTACATGTGACTCTTTAGTAAATGTCAGTGAAGTAGTATATGCAGTGAGATTTAGAACCATATTTTGGTTTGCTTTCAACTTTATATTTCTCCATTAAAACTAATGAAACTAAAAGCTGAAAATTATTTTAAAGTCCCAGAAATCAGGTTCAAATATTCTGATCTCTAATTCTGTTTTCAGATGTAAAGGCAAAGTACTCAAGTAAGATAGTAAAGGGAAATAAATTACATTAATAAACAGGAGCATAGTTTTAGTTTATTCCTCTGACATTCTTAACAATCAGTCCAGTAAATACAATAGTAAAACAAAAGCAATTTTAAAATACATAAATATATTATGCTGTGTCAAGGTCACTTGCATCTTACCGTATCACTCTGGGAACATCACTACTACTGAACAGCTGGATGTGTTTTATTGGGAAAATGATTTCTCTCTTTGTGGCAGTTTTATTGCACTAGTGTCTTGGCTCAGTAATAATGTGAACCCTTTTGTCGAAAAATTAAGTCAAAATGAAAATAAAAATACATAAACATATAAATCAGTCTTTTACAACTTTTTGTCCTCTGTTGTCTTTCAAACGTATAGCAGAAGTCACCATCTGAGTCCTTCATTGGTCGAGAGAAGAGGTCAAATTCCCAGTCGTACATTGGACGACCCATCCAGCTCGACAAGATCTTGCTGTCCAAAGTGAAAGTGCCGCACACATTCGTCATCCACTCGTATACCCGGCCCACCGTGTGCCAGTATTGCAAGAAGCTTCTCAAGGGGCTCTTCAGGCAGGGCCTGCAGTGCAAAGGTAAGGATGACTTTGCCACCAGCCAGCACTTGATCCTCATCCATTTGAAATCCTTGTTTTCCTCATCACTTTTCTTTCTCGGTGAATGCTTGGTTTTAATATTTTCTTCTAAAATCATTGTGATTACAACATCAGCACCAAATAAAACAGCCTTCAAGGCCTTCACCTCCTGCTCCTCTGTCCTCCTGTTCCTGACTGTTTCAGTGGAGCTAGCCCACTGAGATAATACGTGACGGATGGATGGCTATAAAGCTGCCCACAGGCAGCGGTGAAGCCCAGTCTGGATCTTACGTAAGCCTCCTTCAGCCTCCCATTTGGACCAGGGAGCTCCTCAACCTCACTTGCCCTGATTCTTGCACCCTACTGGACATGCTTATTCCAACATCTGTGATGGTGCAAGCTCTGTGTAGACCTAAGGGGCCTCATTAGATTTGTGTTAACTACAGTACTCTCCCTGAAAGTATGCTTGCTCTGACAATAGCAGTATGCTAATAATACTTTTCCAAGGCTGATAGTGAAGCGTCTAGAGAAAGGGTTGTGTTTTCTGATTCACTCACAGGTCAGTATAGATGAATGGCTTACCCTTCCTTCCCCCACTGCCTCAGTGGCCTTCCCTGGCTTAACCTCACACTCCTCTAATGGCAGGATTCTGTCATTTGTCCTCTGCTTCCTCCTCTGGCCTGGAGGGACCAGCTGGAACTTGCATGGTTAACCTCATCTCAGGCAGGCTTCCTGACCACCCTTGTTCTTTTGGATGCTGATCCCAGGTTGATTCCTGTGAACATTCCCTCCTCCCCTCACCATGTACACATAGCTCTCCACCTTGCTCCTCTGGCTCTGACCCTAGCCTCCTTTCTGATCATCATCTAACCTTTCTCCTGTGTCCATACTTGTGGTGGCTGATAATGGCCTTTAAAGGTGTCCTAGCACTAATCCCCAGAACCCGTAAATGGTACTTTATATAGAAAATGGGTCTCTGTGGATGTGATTAACTTAAGGCTTTTGAGATGGGAAGTTTAGCCTGGATTATCCAGGAGAGTTCGATGCAATCACAGCATCTTTACCAGACAGAGACAGGGATATTTGACACAGAGGAAGACAAGGTGACATGACCACAGAAGCAAACATTAGGGTGATGTGGCCACAAGCCAAGGAATGCCAGCCACCATCAGAATCCAGTCAGGATTCTCCCCTGGAGCTTCTGGAGGAAGATTTTGGATTTCTGTCTTCCAGACCTGTGTGAGAATAAATTTCTGTTGTTTTGAAAGTGAAAGTGTTAGTTGCTTAGTTGTATCTGACTCTTTGCAACCCCATGGACTGTAGCCTACCAGGCTCCTTTGTCCATGAAATTCTCCAGGCAAGAATACTGGAGTGGGTAGCCATTCCCTTCTCCAGGGGATATTCCAGACCCAGGGATCCAACCTGCATTTGTTGTTTAAGCCACCAAAAATAAAATCATTGTGATTAGATTGCAGGTTCAACTGTCATAAACGCTGTGCACCAAAAGTGCCCAACAACTGCCTTGGTGAAGTGACCATTAATGGAGGTAGGTAAAAGGCCGGCCTTCTCTCCCTCTTAGCGCATGTGTCATCTAGGACTTGGTGGGATTTTTTTTTTAACTTTTGTTTCCATTCAGATACTTGTGACCCAGGAAATTACAGCCTCTATCCTACTTTACTGTAGAAAAGTACCCATCATTGTGTTATGATAAAGACCAGAGATTTTCTAGATTTTTACATGATGAACCACCTCGTACTGAAAACATGGATATCCAGGATTTCTTCCCCAACTCCCTTATTTTCTATACCTATCCTTCTTCATTCAGAAATGTAGAAATTGTTATAATGTCTGCAAGTTACACCTATCGGTCTTTTCCTCCATCCTTTTTATTCCAAGCATTGAGACAGAAGTTAACTTTTATTCCCTGTCGGTCAAGGGAAGAATCAGAGAAGTTGACTGACCGGAAACAGTTACCTACTTTCTTCATCCATCCAGTTACTATTTTCATTGTGTATGTGCTTGTTAACATGCATCTTTAATAATAATAAAAGGAAATTTAATTCAGCCAATTAAAAGCTCCATATCCTTTTCTATATTGAGGAATATTCTTTTGGGAAGACTTTAATTGCATAGATTAAGTTTGAAGGGATCCAAAGAAAAATGCTGTGTTCTAAAGGAACAGCTTTCATTTTCTTCCCTGGTAGAATTCCTTGTGGGTTCTGAGCAAGACGTTTGACGCAGAGTCCCAGACTGACTTTTCTCATAGATAGTAGACTGCATTAGACCTTCAGCCTGTTATCAGATTGTTGATTCCTCTGAGAAGAAAACTGGTGGTAAAAGATCGGAGAAACTGGTTGAGTATTTCTGTGTTCCTGAAGAACAAGTGATTATCTGTGTTCTCCACTTTCTTCTCTAGAAGAGAGAAAGCTCTCTAGGAAAACATTCCCATAGTAGTTTCTGGCTTTGCAGTGCTGCCAAAGATCAAAACTTGGCAGTCTTCCCAGTTTAAGTGGCATGTGGTATTGATTTTATTCAGCCCAGGAAATGTCAACCTGCACTAGATAACTGGAACCAAGGGGAAACGGTACAGTTTTTGTTATATTGATTAATTTGAAATTGCATTTTTCCATACAGTCTGAAAAATCTGGAAAAATGTGCATTTTCCAAACTTGGCAGGCTATTCAAACCATCAGCCTTAAATAGGCTCTAATCAGTCTATTTTCTAATTTTAAAGTAAGAACTTTATATTGGTAAGTAATTATACTACATTAGCATCAACTGTATAATGGCAGGATTCAGTATTATTTCAAATATCAAATATTTGTTCGATAGTCATTTAAATGCTGCTGCTTATGTGACCAATTTAATATATTGAAATCCATGATCGTAAAAGTTACTGGGATATCAGGATTCAGTGACATTCCGTGTTCTTGCATGTGAAAGTTTCCCACATCTCCCACATATTTGTGTTTCCCAGCAGGGTGCTGTGCTACTGAAATCAGATTAGTTTCCTCTTCACTGGTATCACTTTGCTTCCTAGCACGGAGTTTCTGTATCACCCTTGGCATCCTTCCAAGGCTCCCCATGACGTATTTATGCTTCTAGGCTTAGGGGCCTAGAAATGAGCATCGACTTGTAAAATTATATATTTATCCTCTCATAAATTCAGAAGCTTATGAGCTCAAGTTTAAAAGGAAAGTGAAAGAAAAGAATTATTCACATGACTATATTTTTGGGGGCTTCCAGTTGATTTGTTTTAGGATTGCCTGACTTTCTCTTAAGTCTTGGCTCTAGGATACTAGCCTTGTCTTCATGGGTGCAAAACAATTTTGTAGACTTGCTCAGCCCTGGGGCAGAGTCTGATGTAGTCATGGAAGAAGGGAGCGACGACAATGACAGTGAGAGCAACAGCGGCCTCCTGGATGAACTGGAAGAGGCGATGGCCCAGGATGCCGAGACGGTGATGGCCGAGTGCCAGGGCGACAGTGGGGAGATGCAGGACCCGGACCCCGACCACGAGGACGCCAGCAGGACCATCAGGTGAGGGTGCACCCCCAGGCCTGGCCAGACAGGCGAGCCCCAAGTGGTGTTCACTTCCTAAAGCTCTCTGATATTTTAATCTATTGTAGAGAAAACTTAAAGTTGTGTTCACAGGCATGCCTGGTTTTATTATTTTATTGCACTCCATAGGTCTTCTTTTTTTTTTTTTTTTTTCTTAAACAAATTGAACCTCTGTGGCAACCTTGGGTAGGGCACAATTATCAGGACCATTTTCCCAACAGCTTTTACTTATTTTGCATTTCTGTGTCACGTTTTGGTAATTCTCTCACTATTTCACACGTGTTCGCTATTATTATGTTTGTGAGGGTGATCTATGTTCAGTAACCTTTGAGGCTACTATTGTAATTGTTTGGGGGCACGACAGACCATGCCTGTAGAAGACAGTAAGCTTAAGCAATAAACGTTCCGTGTTGTGACATCTCTACAAGCCAGCCATTTTCCTGTCTCTCTCCATCTCCTCAGGCCTCCCTATTTCCTGAGACACAACAGTATTGAAATTAAGCTAGTTAATAACCCTGCAATTGCTTTTAAGTGTTCAAATGAAACATTCATGTGTCTCTCACTTTAAATCAAAAGGTGGAAATAATTAAGCTTAATGAGGAAGGCATGTTGAAAGCCGAGATGGGTCAGAAGCTCAGCCTCTTGAGGTAAACCATCAGCCAGGTTGTCGATGCGAAGTAAAAGTTCTTGATGGAATTAAAAGTACTACTCCAGTAAACACATGAATGATAAGACAGCAAAACAGCACCGTTGCTGATGGAGATAGTTTAACTTTGATAGAAGTTCAAACCAACAAGCAGCATTCCCTTACAGCAAAACCTAATCCAGATCGAGGTCCTAACTCTTTTCAATTCTATGAAGACTGAGCAATGTGGACGATGCAGAAGAAGAGTTTGAAGCTATTAAAGGCTGGATAAGCCATTGCCATAACATAAAAGTATGAAGTGAAGCATCAAGTGCTGATGTACAAACTGCAGCAAATTACCAAAAAATCTAGCTAAGGTAATGAAGATAGCTGCACATACATTTTCAATATAGACAAAACAGCCTTGTATTTGAAGCCAGTGTCATCTAAGACTTTCACAGCTAGAAGATGAAAGCTTCAAAGGACAGGCTGACTCTGAAGCTGATAACTTTAAGTTGAAGCCAGTGCTCATTTACCATTCTGAAGAATCTTACAACCCTTAATGATTATACCAAATCTACTCTGCTTATGTTGTGTAAGTGGAACAACAAAGCCTGGATGACAGTGCATCTGTTTATAACATAATTTACCGAATATTTTAAGTCCACTGTTGCAACTTATTGCTCAGGAAAAAACAATTCCTTTCAAAGTGCTGCTGCTTATTTATGATGCACCTGATCACCCAAGACCTCTGATGAAGATGGATGGTAAGATTCTTGTTGTTTTCATGTCTTCTGACACAGCATCTGTTCTACAGCCCATGGATCAAGGACTAATTGTAACTTTTATTATTTTTAGAGACACATTTTGTAAGATTGCCATATAGATAGTGATTCTTCTGATAGATCTAGGCAAAGTCAACTGAAAACCTGAAAAGGATTTATTCTTCAGATGGCATTAAGAATATTCATGGTTAATGAGAAGGGGTCAGAATATCAACATTAACAGGAGTTTGGAAGAAGTTGTTTCCAAACCTCATGGATGACTTTGAGTTGGAGGAAGTAGCTGCTGATGTGATGCAAATAACATGAGAACTAGAATTAGAAATGGAGCCTGAAACTGTGACTGCAGTGTCATGATAAAGCTTTAAGAGTTGAGCAGAGGAAGTGGTTTCTTGAGATGGAATCTACTCCTGATGAAGATGCTGTGAAGATTGTTGAAATGACGGCAAAGGATTTAGAGTAATACTAGTTTATGCATTTAATTTATAATGCAGTACAGAGTTTGAGTCCAATTTTGAAAGAAGTTCTACGGGTGAAATGCTATAAAGCAGCATTGTGTGCCACAGGGAAATCATTTGTGAAAGGAAGCATCAATTGATGTTTTTGCTGTTTTCCTGTTTGTAAAAATCGCCACAGTCACACCAGCTTTCAACAAACACCATCCTCATGGGTCAGCAGCCATCAACAATAAGGCAAGACTTTCCACAAGCAAAAAGACTACATCTTGCCCAAAGGCTGAGATGCTGGTTAGCAGTTTTTAGCAATAAGCTAACCTTTAATTAAAGAATATACATTGTTTTTTTTTTTAGGCATAGTGCTATATAGCACATTTAATAGAATGCAGTATAATGTAAACGTAACATATATACACTCAGAAACTGAAAAATTAATGTGACTTGCTTTTTTGCCATGTTTGTTTTATCTCTGTGGTCTGGAACCAAGCTGAAACATGTCCAAACTTTTCCTATAATTTGTTTATAAATGAGCTGTGTAGAAGAAGCTCCTAAGTTTAGAGCTGAGCTGTCAGGATTTCCTTGGAGAAGTGTAGCTTGCATCCTTTCCTGGTATTGCCTCATTTTTTGACCCATTTTCTTTTGCATGTGAGGGTTACACATACTTGCAAACAGAAAATTTACTGCTAAGTTAATATTTATTCAAAGCTTGTGGTGTGCAAATACATAGATCAGGGATCAACCTTAGCACACACCATCTATTTTATAGTTGGCCTGCAATGTAGATATCATAGGTTTGATCCCTGGGTTGGGAAGATCCCCTGGAGGAGGAAATGGCAACCCACTCCAGTATTCTTGCCTGGAGAATTCCATGGACAGTGGAACCTGGTGGGCCACAGTCCATGGGGTCAGTAAGAGTCGGACACGACTGAGCCACTGACACTTTATTACAAGAATCACATTGTGTCTGGACCTTACTGTTCTTTATTTTGTTTCATAAGTGTGTGGAGTTTCATATTTGTGATTTGATTGTCTGTACTTTTGATTTGTAGATGATCCCCATTTTTTATACTAGTGGTCAGCACACTGTAGCCAAATCAGTCTATTGCCTGTCGTGTTATAGTTTTATTGGAACATAGCCATGCCCATCCTTAGCTATGGTTGTGGCTACTTTTGCACTACAATGGCAGAGTTAACTATTCTGCAGAGCCTGAAATGTGTATTACCTGACTGTACCAAAATAGCTCCCAAACCTCTAATTTATAAAGTGTATTCAAACTTTTATGTCCATTTTATAAGTGCCATATTCATTGGCACTTCATAACTAAAATTGTTTATGAGAGGAGAGCAATAAAATAATTGGATTTTATTTCATTTAATAACATGAGACATATTTTTCAAATACTGGAAAATGCCTATGCCCCCACTTTCTTTTGAAGATGAACATTTCTTTAGTATCAAAATATTGGTGGCATGTAAGTGGTGGGTCAGTGGAGATACAAATAGAAAAGGAGATGAAGGAGGGGCATAATTCTATGAGCAATAGTTATTTAAAAGACAGTTTGAATAGCAGATTCTAATATTTGTGAAATTATATAGAGAGAGACTGAAATTCACATTAACATATTATATCCAGATGATTAATATTGTGGCTATAATATTTATTAAGCAAATGATCATTCACATATGACTCTGAACTGTGGCCTCCGTACACTGTGATAGTAATCTACCCAATGTTTACCCCAATAATGAGCACCAAGTGTTTAGTTCACCTGAAAACCTAGGTGCTTACTGTTCTGCTCAGGGTTTGTTAAGATGTACATACAAAGCACCTCTCACTCTTCAGAGCAATCCAGAGTCTGAACCATGGTACTCTGACAATATGTGTATGTATGTGAACTGACTCTTTGTGACTCTATGGACTGTAGCCTACCAGGCTCCTCTGTCCATGGGATTATCCAGGCAATAGTACTGGAGTGGATTGCCATTTCCTTCTCCAGGGGATCTTCCCGACCCAGGGATCAAACCCGGGTCTCCCGCATTGTAGACAGACGCTTTACCGTCTGAGCCACCAGGAAGAATACCTTTCACTAAAAATGGGGCTTGAAATTTTCTTTTGCCTTTCACTTTGAAATAGCTGAAATAAGGCTTTAGGCAGGAAAAGATCTCTATCTAAAAACATTTCTTTCTTAACCTATTTTAACTTTTTCAGTCCATCAACAAGCAACAATATCCCACTCATGAGAGTAGTACAGTCTGTCAAACACACGAAGAGGAAAAGCAGCACCGTGATGAAGGAAGGATGGATGGTCCACTACACCAGCAAGGATCCGCTGGTAAGATCCACACCAAGCTCTTGACTTGCCTTGTGAGCTTTAATTAGAGGAGCTTCTGGTGCTCTGTGGGATATATGGGTTAGCAGGAACAAACCCTAGGGCAGGCAGGGTACAGGATCAGGGGAGAATATTCACAGTCTCTGAGTGTTCCATGTAGTTGAGCAAACAACTGAGTTGAAAAGAGTAGACAGCAATCTCAGGGAAATGAAGTCATTTCCCTGTATTACTTGAGATGATTCCCGAACAACTTGAGTGTCTACCTGTATTTTTATAGCAGCCGTGAAAACTTTCAGAATGCTCATCTGTGATTCAAAAAAATTTTTGAGCTACTGCACTTTAGGGAGAGAAAAAATGATGGCTGTTATATACTTCTTAAATCCTTAAGTGTTCACTTAAAAATTGACCTATTCAGAAACATAGTAATCTTATATTTTATTAGATAAAAGCCAGCACGTTTAAAATTTTTATTGTACTCTGAGTTTCTCACTACTTCTTAGTTTCCTAATAGTTGATACATGAGGTTGTGCATGTATTGGCGTATGTTTCAATTAAACTAACTGACCTATAGTAATAAGCTTCTTTCTCAGCTATTGGTAGTGTTTTACTCATCACCTCCTAGCCATAGAATTCCTATCATTTCTTTAGGTAAATTGACACCTATAACCTAACAGCTGTGTCTATAATCTCAACCTTCTCTTCCAGAGAGAGCTTTACATGACTTAACATAGGACTCAACTGAATTTCATCCAGTCTTTCCTAGATGTGGTAAAATATTTGAAGCATATTTAGTATATTTGACTGGTGTAAGATAGCTTGTAGAAGAGACCAAGAATAGTATTAGGACATTTTAGTCTGAAAAGAAGACATACATGCATTCATACAGACACACAAGGACCTGATCACCAAATCTTGGATGTTTAGATCTGCAGTAAGTTTAAGAGAAAGTCCAGCTGTTGATGCATTCCTCTTATGTTAGGTTGATGCCATGGAGTCAGCCTTGCCATCCTACTCAACATTCTTTAGTTCTACTGTGCCATCTCTAATGGAAGCCAGAATGCCTGGCTGGATCAGCATGGCGTGCCTTATGTTCTAAAACAATAGAATATAAATATCGTATCTCCCATTAAGCCCTTTTATTACAGCTATTAATCCACCTTTAGCTCTTCAAGCCATCAGATAAATTTTAAAATGGTGTTTTCTATTTATTTTACTTGCACTAAGTGCCAGGCACTGCTCTGGGTGCTAATACATCATCTCTTTTAATATTTACAACTCTCCCATGTAGGCACAGAAATTCACTACACATTTGCTGAATAGACACCTTCTAGAGTCTTGAAATTGTTAGTCTTCCTCTTCCAAAGGCTGCACACTTTCCCCCATCAAATCTTATGCCCCAATGGGAAAATGTTTTGATTTTCTCTTCTTTTTTTTTTTTAAGTTTTTAAAAGATACTGTATCAAACTTCTGTTTCAGCGGAAGCGGCACTATTGGAGACTGGATAGCAAATGTATTACCCTCTTTCAAAATGACACAGGAAGCAGGTACTATAAGGTAAGGATGACTCTTTCCTTGACTGAGGTCTCATGCCCCCTGTTGCTTGCTTATGGGAATGTAGAGTATCAGAAATACAAAATTACACCCAACAAACGTGACTCTTCTGAAGCTTGCTCCGAGGGATACTTTTTTCTTCTCTGTAGTTTTTAGATTTGGCAGAAGTCAGGTTGTGAGCTGTGAATTTCACTGTGGAATGCTTCTGGCCCCATGGGATGGTGGGGGAGAAACAGCTTAACTGTCTATTCTAGTAGGGATGTGTGATTTAACTAGCAAGTTCAGGGTCACAGAGATTAGTGAAAAGTAAATTCCTGAAGTCTGTTCTGTCCAACTTTCTTTGTTTTGTTTTACACTGGTAGTCCTGCAAATATGTCACCAGGGGTTAAGAAACATTGTGTGATTCCTCCATATATTGCCAATATCATAAGGAGCACTTTCCGCTAGAGAAATAATTTGGCAGCTGTTTTCATTCTGTCTCTCTACATGAAATAATACAGATGTCACATAACATATCACCCAGTGAAACACGGTTCCAGAAGAAATTGAGTGAAAAAGTATATATTTGCTCCATCAAGAATAATGAAGGCTCAGCGTTAGTAGGTGTCCTTCTCCATGGCCCCTTTACACAGACCTAACAGAAAAAGGAAACCTCATTAACTTTTAAATTAAAAATTTGTTTTAAAAGTTACTATTTCTTCTCCATCTTAAAAGACAATATGGTGATTAATTTTTAAAATATCAAAACTGAGAAGCAACTGCTTTTAAAACCACTCTCTGTGGTGTTCCTCACTAAAATTGTTCATGTGGCCATATTATTATATTAACATCTATCAAGTCAAATTACATGATTCATTTTCAGTGCTTTAAAGAATAGTTGACATTTAAAAACAGCTGTGCATACTCAAATGCATTTCAAAAGGATTGTGATTTTACCTCACAGTTATTAAAATTATCGTTTACAGTCTAAGACTTAGATTTTGATGCAGGTTCAAAATTATTCATATTTATTCTTGTTGCATGAACATACTAAAAAGCCACTTAAACTTTTCTGGCAAAAGGAGATGATAATTTTATTTTTGTGTTTTTCTTAGTTATATTCTGTGTCTTATAAACTGTTTTATAGAAATGATGTCCCTGGCATGATATACATGTCCCTGGCATGAGTTTTATTTGAAAGTTGTATCCTTTTGATAAACTCCACTTAGTACACACTTTTTCCCACAGGAAATACCTTTATCAGAAATTTTATCTCTGGAACCAGCAAAACCATCAGCTTTAATTCCTAGTGGGGCCAACCCTCACTGTTTTGAGATCACTACAGCAAACATTGTGTATTATGTGGGAGAAAATGTGGTCAACCCCTCCAGCCCACCACCAAACAGCAGTGTCCTCACCAGCGGCGCCGGTGCCGATGTGGCCAGGATGTGGGAGATGGCCATCCAGCACGCCCTCATGCCTGTCATACCCAAGGGGTCCTCTGTGGGTTCAGGAACCAACGTGCACAGTGAGTCTGCTGGTTTTCTGTCTGTCTTTAGAACAGGTGAAGAGAACCCCTTTAGGGATATTTAGTTTGTTGGGAGACCCTGATACTGGGAAAAATTGATGGCAGGAGGAGAAGCGGGTGACAGAGGATAATGTGGTTGGATAGCATCACCAACTCAGTGGACATGCATTTGAGAAAACTCTAGGAGATAGTAAAGGACAGGGAAGCCCGGTGTACTACAGTCCATGGGTTCACAAAGAGTTGGACATGACTTAGTGACTGAACAAACAAAAAAAGGGTGGGGGGTCTCCAAATAAAAGCTTCTACGTATAAGGTGTATTTTATATTAAAAATTTGAATAGATGCATGTCAACCCAATATATCCATTGGTGATAAAAGAAGAAGTAATCTTGTCAGCTCGAGCTTGACTGGAATGCCAGTTTTGCCATCTGCAAATCTGAGTTAACACAAGTCCTCCAAAACCCCAAATGTGCTATTCTCTGCAGGAGACTTAGTGTTCAGAGTACTTGCTGCTGCTGCTGCTAAGTCGCTTCAGTTGTGTCCGACTCTGTACAACCCTACAGCCACCAGGCTCCCCTGTCCCTGGGATTCTCCAGGCAAGAACACTGGAGTGGGTTGCCATTGCCTTCTCCATTGCATGAAAGTGAAAAGTGAAAGTGAAGTCGCTCAGTCGTGTCTGACTCTTAGCATCCCCATGGACTGCAGCCTACCAGGCTCTTCCGGCCATGGGATTCTTCAGGCAAGAGTACCGGAGTGGGGTGCCAGTGCCTTCTCTGTACTCAGAGTACTTGGAAACTCTTATATCTTTTTTTCCTAGGTAGATCTCTTTGTTCATTGTAGCATGAGATAAATTTTACCAGAATTCAATCAAGATTAAAAATGGAGGATGCATTTTTGAAAGATTTTAGAGGAATATCTGTATACAACTGTAACTTTACAATCTCATAATGGCTATTAATAATGAAGCCTGTGGCAAAGAACCCTCTGTTTTCACATCACAGTGATCTGATGATCTGTGATAGATTTGATTTGTCACAACTTTTAGTTGAACTCTACAACCAGTGTACATATTGCATGCATGCATGCTAAGTAGCTTCAGTCATGTTCAACTCTGTGCCACCCTGTGGACTGTATAGCCTGCCAGGCTCCTCCATCCATGGGATTCATGAGGCAGGTTCTTTACCACTGGCACCACCTGGGAAGCTCAGTACATATTAATAGGATATATATGCCTATTGGAGTGCTAACCATTTAATGTGAGATCTCTATTTTTAAAATAACCCCAATAGGTGGATATTGATGTTTTGCCTGCTTTACAGGTAAGGGAATCAGACCCCAGTGGCATTAAGCTGTTTCTGCTTGTACCAGAGTTAAGAAATGGCAAACCAGAATTTGAACCCAAATCTTTATGACTTCCAACTCTAAACTGACAAAATACTATTATTTTTCAAAGCAAAGTACAGAGTAAATCTGTAACTGTAAAAGCAAACAAATATTCTAATAGGCATTTTCTTAGAAAAATCTAATTGCTATGATTTAAAAACACCCCTGGAGCTTGATTAATAAACATGTGTTTACCTATTTTGCGATTACCTCTCTTACTACTTTTGTGTATTTTTAACATATATTTCTAGGAGATATTTCTGTGAGTATTTCAGTATCAAACTGCCAGATTCAAGAAAATGTGGTGAGTATGTACCTACTGTTATAAAACTTGGTACTATGAACTTTTATTGGAAAATAAGAGTATCATAAAATACATTTTTATTTATCTGACATTTTAATTTTTAGTATTTTCTAGAAAATAAAATAGGGTCCCTTTGGATGTTTTTCCTCTATAAAATTTTAGAAACATTACATTGTATCAATTCTTTAGTGATTTTCTGTAATGTGTTTTGTAGTGTAGAGAGTTAAATAACTTTTTTCATTTCAGATAAGCAATTATAATGCAGTACCTGATTTTTATGTATTTGACCCATCTTGATACTGGAATTTTAAATGGTTGATGTTATGTAATACCAGATAACATAGATAAATTATTTGAATTTCATGAGTAGCGTAAACGTGCCCTTATTCTCTTTCCTTGATTGCTACCCGGGAGTGCTATCATATGACAAGGAGTTGCAAATACACTTACAATCACTTATACTTATCAAGGAGGCCTGATAAAACTGCATAAATGAGATTTTATGGGTCCACATTCTAGCACCCTAGTCAACTGTACCACCTAATTCCATCAGCTCAGTTTTTGAAAATTCTATGAAGATCATATACGTATTATGAAGTAATTTACACTCTGTCATATGTTTGCTTTTTTTTTTTTATTATACTTCATCACTGTGGCAAGAAGCCCAAAAGTAACGAGGCCTTTCCTACCTCATCCTGTGACTCACATTTTTCCCTCAATTTTGACTGCTATGCCTGTGACCAAAAGGAAAACATTTGTAGCCTTACAGTAATCTGAGTTTACTTTTCAAAAGTAAACTCCGTGAAACTTAATTTATCACCAGCATAACTTTGCAACCTTTACTAAATTGGCATAAAGTAAACTGAAAAACAATATGATTGAGAGAATTAGGAAAAGTTCATGACAAAAATTAGCTGTATTCCTATTCTGTCAGTCACAAGATAGATAAAGACCTCTTTTTCTATTAGTCACAAGATAGATAAAGATTTCTGTTGCTCTTAGCCAGAGAAGACTTTGAGAAATATTTATCTACCTATAAATCTCTTGGGAAATTCTAGATTCCTTTGCAGTTCTTCCACCCACAAATTCTAGGTGGCCATTGAGCTATCAGAAAAAAATGAAGTAGTACCTGGACTCGGACTTAATTAGTATTAATTTCTTTTCTTGTCTTCAGACAACCCTGAACTCTGAACCCTAGATAATCTAAAGGGATCAGAGGATAGAGAGGACTTATAGTTTTTTTTTCTGGAGGAGGGACAAAGGAAAAGGATAGGAATATATAGAATATGCATGTGATGTAAAAGGACTTTTGGTTTTGAAAGGTAGAGAATAGGCAGAAAATTCCATGGTATGTCATAGCAATACTGAAAGTGAAAAAGTATTACATTATACTTTCATGATTGTCATCACAAATCACAGGTTGTAAACACAGTCATTTAAAACAGAATGCTTTACTTAGCAATTATTACTTCAAATAGGAAAGAATAGACGCTTGGAAACTTGTAACCTCTATAAGCAGAAAAAAGTGAAACAGTTTGGTCACCTTATAAATGAGAATTTCATTATCCGTTTGCTGTGTCTCTGGCTCATTCACAGTGACTGAGCCCCTTTTCCTTCCAGTTTAAATTCATCTGATGTAGATGATTGAATAAGAAGCAGCCTTACCATTTTAGCCGTAAAGAATGAAATGGGTTGGAATCAGGACTCACACAGACGTGATTGGGAATCAGGATTATTTAATGTGAAATTTCTAAATAGCCATCTCAATAAACAAATCTGGTTTTAAGTACTGGCATTATATGTTTTTTACATTATATATATAATATATATATATAAATGACATTATATAGTTTTAAGTCTTTTTTCTCCCTAATGAAACCTATTTACTTGAACACTGAAAAATTTCTGCTGGTTAAGAGCAGAATAGTTTTTAAACATTGCAACATTAAATTGAAGGGTGAGTTTTTAATATTATCATTATATTGTAGATTTCATCTGGCATTTAAATTGTTTATGTTTAAATTCATCAAGTATTAATGATATATTTAATAAAATTATAGAATTTATTAGGACTAATACGTTGTTTCACTTCATGTTTGTTTTTCTCTGGACTTCACCTGTAGGACATCAGCACAGTTTATCAGATTTTTCCTGATGAAGTACTGGGTTCTGGACAGTTTGGAATTGTATATGGAGGTATGTTGATTCACCAATTATTTTTATTAATTTAAAGTTTTGGCTACTTATGTTAAGAAAATTAATATCTCCAAGAAGAATATAAAAACCTATATGTAGATGTGTTTTAGATGTTATGTCTTTCTGTGACTTACCTTTTTAGAAATTTTTCTTGAGGTTATCGCTAACTGGAAAATTAGCACGTGTCTGTTTTGAAAGAGAAAGTTTTCTCCTCCTAAAAATTTTCTTTTGCTTAAATATTGATAAACTCTATACATAGTAATGGTTAAATATTGGTTTATACAGGCAAAATATTGAGAAACAAGGAAACTGTAATTTGGAAACATTCTTTTCCTCTTAGCATATTTTGTCAGAATGCTATAGAAATCCATTCATGTAACTAGGCAAAAACTAGTCTATTCTTACGTCTTTATTAGATGTTAGAATCTAACATCTTCTATTCTAACACCTTTAACAATGTTATGTATTTTGTTAAGGTTTGCATTTTTTACATGTATGAAGTAAAATATTAAATTTTTACATTTTTCTTATTCTCAGGTTATTTGGTGAATTTAGTTAAAGCTTCTGTCTTAGATTCTACTCAGTTCAATCACATTTTTCAAATCCTTAGGAAAGATATCAGTTTTTTACCTGCCCTATAAAATGGCCTCATAACTTTCAATTACTTAATATAATCAGTAACAGATTATCTTTTTGTGAGATGGGGTGCTCTGAAATAATCACAATGGTTGATTCTATTACTTATCATAGTATAATATTGTGCTTTTTATTTAAAAACTAATTAAATTCTAATTTTGATTCTTATAAAATGTACAAATCATTTTTTTGACAGAAAACCTGTCAGTGAGTCAGCAACCATTGTATTTTCTGTCAGGGCCTAACAGTGTGATCAGGGAGACTAAGTACAACACAAGGAATTGTTCTGCAGTGTAAAATTGCATGCGTGCAAAAAGAACAGTCACGGTGTATAGAGCATGGTGCTGTGCTTAGTTGCTCAGTCATGTCCAGCTCCTTGAGACCCCGTGGACTGTAGCCCACCAGGCTCCTCTGTCCATGGGATTGCTCCAGACAAGAAAACTGGAGTGGGTAGCCAATCCCTTCTCCAAGACATCTTCCTGACCCAGGAATTGAACCAGGGTCTCCTGCATTGCAGGTGGATTCTTTACCAACTGAGCTGCCAGGGGAGCCCATGAAGTATGGTAAATATACATAACTGAATATAGTGTGGGGGTAAAATGGGTAAGAAATGAGATTCGAGAAACCAGCATGCGCCAGATAGTCTGTAACATCCAACAGTGAAGGAGCGGGGTTAGAAGGAGGCCTCCACAAGGAAGAGTAGAAAGTTATACCTGGACACATACGGATGAAGCAGATAAGAACAGTCACAGAAGACAGGTCAAGTGCCACAGAGACAGAAACATGGAGCCTAAAAGCCACAGTCTTGCAGACGGCAGTTGCAGTAAAAGTCTGAGTTGGAATAGAGATTGCAGCCAGTGAAATAAAGAACATGAAAACAAGACAGTAGTTTTGTCAATTGTGAAGGGAAGCATTCTCGAAGGAGTTGGAAGGAATGGTGAAAGTGGTTTTAGGGAGAAGCTGCCCTAGAATTACACCAAATGTAAAAATAATAGAATTTTGCATTAGTTTATATGTGGCCAAAAATAGTGAGTCAGTTTCACTTTCAAATTCAATTAGCATTACTTTATTCTGTATCTTCTACAGAAGATCTATGTAATCAAGTAGTGTAGAAGTGAACAGCTTGAGGGGATCCTTTGATTTCCTAGAAGGTTTATTGTGAGAATTAAATTGGATATGATATATGTAAAGGGCCTGTCAGATGTTGACAATGGTGGTTAATGATGATACATGTTTTTGAGTGTGTGTAGTTATCTGGGCACTCTGTGTACTGTACATATCTTGTTACATCTAATTCTCACAACAGTGCTACCGCTGAAGATGAGGAACTCAGAAAGCTTTCGTGGTTTGCTCAAGACCATGAAGCTATTAGTGCCAAGATTTTTATTCTTTCTGTTACAGCATACATTAGTTTATCCGGACTTCATCCTTTCTTAAGGAGAGTACTTTTGCCAGTGGTATGAATATTTTCCATATTAAGAAGCTCAATATCCTGTTTTAAAACATATGTTTTATAAGTAAATATCAGATTGTTCCTATGAATAGCTTTTAATGTCCTAATTCTTTTGTGTTTTGAATTTGGCCAAGTTTATAGTGTATATTTGATCTATAATAATGGAGCTAAGAAATGAAATCTTGATGGACAAAAGTCAGTGCTCACCAGAAATGTTAATTTTTTCAGTAAAACATTTTTATAATTCTAAAATGTCCTTATAAATTCTGGTATTCTTTGATAGAGATGATATTTAATAAGACTATGGTATTATTTCTTTTTTATTTTAAAGGGAAACATCGTAAAACAGGAAGAGATGTAGCTATTAAGATCATTGACAAGTTAAGGTTTCCAACAAAACAAGAAAGCCAGCTTCGTAATGAGGTTGCAATTCTTCAGGTACTTTTTGTTTTTTTTTATGTGGGGGCTGTAATATATCCCATTAATTTATGCAAAACAAAGAAAAGTTACCCATTATCTGTGGCATAGATATCTAGGAATATGTTTAAATAAGTGAAAAGGCAGATCAAGCATCACACCACTGCCTGGGTGGTATCTTCCCTGAGACTAGGCAGCAGCTTTTCCTTTCTGTGTGCTTAATTCTAGGTTTCAGTGTGTTATTAATTCTCACTAAATGAATACTGTTCAGCACTTGCCCATAGTGGACATGCTGCGACCATTTTGTTTTACATTATCAATGACCTTGCCTTCATAAACATTCCTCCTTTACACTGTGATAATTATATGAATTGAGTATATGTCAGTATGTAGCTGTCAGCATGTCAAGTAAAAGAGTAATACATGCCTGAGAATCAGATGATCTTGATCTTATTAATGTCCTCTTTGTGTCTCACTGTAAGCCTTTTATTTAATACTGAGACTATTCCTTAACTCTTCTCATTTTTTAAGGCAGTCCCTTTTTAAAGCCAGAATTTGCTAATGAAAAGTATTATGTGATATACATAACTTTTTAAATTATTAAAACTTTTTATGCAGATCAAAAGGAAATGGAACAGTTGTTTACTAAATGTGGCCAGCCTAGCTGTCCAGTCTGGACAGTTTAAATCCTTAATAAATGCCCATTTTTATGTAACTTCCATAATTATCTACTTGTCGTGTAAGCTGATCATAATTTCTGATTTATAGTTTTATTAAATAATTTTCATGAGCATTGCTAGCAAAACAAAATGGACTGCATTTCTTCACTTATTGTTTAATAAAAAATGGCATTTATTGAGTTTATACAATAAAAAAGTTGAAAGATATGATTTTCTACCCTAAAGGATCTCATGTGTACAGACAACCAAAATAATTGTTGCTGTGTATTAAAAAGTGACATAGACTTTTCTGAGACTCATATGTTCTAAAGATGGTGTTTTCCTGCTTTTGGACAACTAACGTAACACAAAGAACTACCGCAGTGTTCTCTGCCTTCTTGGAAGAAGATAACCACAGATCTTAAGCTGACAGTTCATGTATAGTTTGGTGCTTGCTACTCAGATTCTTTTGCAAAAATTCTTGACAACATTGAGTTGTCACATCTGAAACTTAGTGATGCCTTTCCATACTTGGACCCCCTCTTCCAGTCTGCACTCTCACCTGATGTCCTGAAGGCCGACTCCTTTGCAGCCTTGCCACAGTTGGCATAAGGATAAGACATTTCCCTTTCTTTACAGGACATAAGAGGAGTTTCAATTAACATGGTTATACCTTTCTACTTTTTATTGGAGCTGCAGAGGAACATCGAATTCTCTCTGTATAGCCCTTTAATTAGCTTTCCTGAGCATGACAACACATTATCAGCTGCTGACTCTGTAGTAAGGTAGAAAAGTAAAATACACCATAAACTGACTCCATCTCCTTTGCAAAAGAGGAGCTGCAATCAACAACTCAGATGCAGTAAACATGCATCTGGCAAAAATTTCATTATAATGTGGTTTTCTGTAAAGAATTTGGTTAGGTTGAAAGTCAGATTTTGTCCCTTGAGCATACAAAGAGTTTGAACAGTTCACATATTATGGCCTGAAATCTCAAAAATCCTCGTCAGTTATCATTCATCCCCATTGTCCCCGGTCGTTCTTCATTTCTGTCATCAAACTCATATTTATTGAGTACATATCATGAGCTAAGCTCTGTTCTTGGCTCAGTGCATACTGTGGGGAAAAAGACACTCAAGTCCTTCCTGTCATGAGTCTTTAAATTGTATTCAAATTGTATTTATTTTTAGTCTGATGTTTACAACACACTTAAATGTTGAATTTTTAATTACAAAACCTGTACAAGGAGTCTTATTAAAGCTTGGTTTA
This sequence comes from Nanger dama, assembly GCA_917880005.1. Classification (NCBI taxonomy): domain Eukaryota; kingdom Metazoa; phylum Chordata; class Mammalia; order Artiodactyla; family Bovidae; genus Nanger; species Nanger dama. The sequence continues at coordinate 17,383,883 of CAKJTW010000038.1, forward strand.
TGTATATGAGGTTTGAGAGTTCATACTTGACCAAAAGTTGACATTTGTTTCAAACTTGTTCACCAGAAATTAGTCTAATCTATATTCTCTTTTTCCATAGCACTTACCATATTCTAGCCTATTACAGAATTTTATGTATTATATTTGTTGTGGGTTTCTTTCCCCATCCCCAATCCCAATCCCTGCTCTAGAATATATATGTTTCAGAAGGGCAGTTGCTGTTATTTGCCAGTATCAAATGATTGATATATATCCCCAAATATATACTGATATATCCCAAACACCAAAGATTGTTCCTGACAAACATTAGATGTTTAGCAAATATTTGTTGGATGAATGCTTATTGAATTAAAACTGTACAGAGACATCATCCTGTCTCATAAGAAGTCATAATTTCCAACCAGGAAGCAAATGTCTGGACTCTGCTTGCTATTAATGGCTAATTGGTTAGTGAAGAAGGATTGTTTGTTCTTTGAAAGCCGTCATTGCCCTGGTTTACATTTCTTATAAGTAATTCATTTTTAAACCTGAAAAGAAAACATGGTAATAAGTAGAGAGACGAGGGGAGGATTCTGACTCACTATAACTGATACTTTCAGAAAAAGTACCGTGATTGAAATCAGCTGAATGGTCGGAAGGTTTTCTTTTCCTAATCTTGAGGAGCAGAATCCTCCTCTCTCTGGATATAAAAGTGATATGCAGAAGCATTTGGTATCCTCTGCCACTGGTCTCTTGCTTATGAAAGCTAGTTTCCTCGTTTATGCTTCTACCTGGAGTCTGACTAGTTCTGCCCCGTCCTGCTCCTCCTGAGATTGTCCGGAGAGGACCCAGTGGGCTGGAAATGGCTGGTGGGAGCACATTCTCCTCATGTAGTTCTGTTACTTTTGTTGTTGTTGTTGAACTCTGATTTGTTTCTGTTTCTGTTTTTATTTTTAATAAAAATAAAAAACAAACAAACAAACAAAAAAACCTTCTTAGTTTGTAGAGGACTTCAAAGTTGTAAAAATGAATGTGTGAAAAAGTAGGCTTCTCCTTTCTTTTCTCGTTCATCTTCTTTACTGGGTGAAGGCTTTCGAGAGGCTGATTTAGTTATTAGAAAGCTATACTCTTTAGATATCTTTTAACAGTTGAAAAATTAAGGCAAGTCTGAATGTTTTGGCCTAGTTATCCCTGGATTTACATCATTTCAAATAGCTGTTTTCATTATCTCTAAATGCTTTGTAATTATTATTATATTTCAGAAGGATGATAAATTACTGTAGATGTTAAACTTCATTTAAAAATTCCCAAGAGATCTTATTTATAGTATGATTTTATAAGTTGTATCTTGATTTTTAAAAAGGTAAATCTGAAATTTTTTTTTTTTCTATTCATGTTAACAAAATAGGAATAAAAAGATAGTTTATGATTATTGGGGATATTACAGAAAACTGACTTTTGTAAGAAGATGCAATTAATCTCAGAAGGCTTAGAAACTTACAATCTAAAGTAAGTGATACTGGAATGATATGTTTAATACAATTTAAGTTATCAACATCGGCTTGTTCAGTCTAAATTCATTTTTATTTTCTCACATGATATCACAATGCACAAAAGCTTTAGGATAATGCTAGTGAATGTATATAATTCCAATTGATGTACTATTTTATCTTTATCTTAAATATCAGCTTATTTTTTCTAAGAAATACTAGAGCTTCTGTTTATGATACATGATATTAGAGCATTTTGGAATACTAAAGGTGCTGAATACAGAATGTAGGAAAAGATATGTAAGAATTTTACAGGCCATAGATTAAATATATCCTCTTTTCCTTATCTCCTAAAATTCTATCATCATTCTTGTCTCTCTCTGTTGCGAGGCACTCTTCTTTCCATTAAAGTATCTCTTAACTTTAAAACAAAAGAACAGCAACAATAAACTGTGTTCTTGACTTGTCTAGGCCATCTCTCATGGCTGCAGCACATTTTATATTGACATACTTTAAATTTGTGCTCCATGCTGCTTTCCATTCTTATTCATAAATATCTGTCTTTGGTTTCCACACCTTTTACAGTGGAAGGAACTTTTGCCATACTCCTGTCTTCTGCCTCTGCCCAACTATCACTCTTTGGCTATTTTTCAGTCTTTACTCTACTTGACTAGCCTCAGTGCTTCGACCGCATTGATCGTTTGCTCCTTTCTAAGTCTCGCTCCTCACTTCATCCCTGCACTCATCAGGCCCCCTTTCACCTTCCCTGCTAGCTCTGCTAGCTCTGTTCTCCTTACTGACCTTCTTCCCTTCATCTAAATGGTTTATGCTAATCTGGGACTCATTCCCAGAGTGAGCTCATCCACTTTAAGAGACTCATCTGTCATTATTTCTCAGGTTATTTCCTTAATTTATTTCGTGAGCTCTGTCCTTTCACAGACACTTCAGTTTCCTATTTCTGACACTAGGACATCTCCACTTTGCTGTGCCAGTCTTACCCAAACCAACTAGCCAAAACCAAACAATTATTCCTAATGTTTTCCCTGCAAGTTATTCTCCAATTTTGTCCATTTTGCTATCATTTCTCCAGTTTTGAAGGAACTTCAATTAATTTCCTTCAATTAATAAAAATATTAAGTCATTCAACAGTACTCTTGAAGCCCTTCCTCCTTTGATACAAAGCAATTTATTAGGTTGTATAACAGTGAATGAAATCTTTTAGAATATTTATCATATATTTGGACAGGTAGATACAAGTAACTGAAAGTCAGGATAGCTGTGGAAGCATAGAACACAGTGAAAGAAGTCATGAGTTATGGCAGAGGTCAGGGTACTAGAATGAGGAAGATTTTCAGAGGGAAATACAGCATTGGTGAAATCTTAAAAGAGTCATGATTCTTGGTGACCAAAGAAATGTTGGAAGAGGTTATTAGGCTGAGGGGCCCCCTTAATAAAATAAATACACTATGAAATATAAGTAGAAAACTAGATCATTTTAAAAGAGTGGCTTCAAATCACTTCATGTGGTTTGAAAAAATAATTCTAAAAATTCTTCAAATTCTAAACACTTTTAGAATTCTCAGAAAGAATTCTAAAAATCTTTGTATCTGCTGTATATTTTTAAGTTGACAGCTAGAACTATTTTTGTCAGAAGTCCAAAGAATTTTAATTTTGTACTATAGTGAAAATCCTGGTATTTGAAAATAAAGCTGTTGTATAACTCATTTAAATATATGCATTACAATCTAAATATCAAAAACATTTTATATCTTTAAACAGTCATTTAAAAATACATCCGTAGGCTTTTAAGCAATAGCATATTTTACAGTATTTTTGTTTTCTTTGACTACATTATACTTTTGCCAGAGAAATATATTCCAACATTATACATTTTTATACTTTAAAGTCTTTTATTGGTTCTACTTTCATGTTTATTTACAATAAAAATCATTGTATATTTTTAAATTTCTTGATTATAACACTGAATGTGTAAAGCATTCTCCTGATTCATTTATCATTACAGTTATTAGTAAAACCTTTGTCTAGCAAGATAAATATTCTGTAAAGTTTGATCTATGCTTGTTAACATAAAAATGAAATGTTACTGAAAGCACATTATTTAATGAGGTTTATTTTTTTAATATAGTTAATAAATTTTTAGGTGATGATTATTTTTTATTTACATTAAACAGTTCAGCAGTTTTATTCCTTTTGTTAAATTGTAGAAGCCAAGTTGTAAGTGCCACCCCCTAGATAAGACAGAAACATTCCAAGTGATTTATCTTCAGAAATTTATCCTCCTTTAATTCTCTCTATTAATAGATCAACTAAATCCTTCTCTGATTTTGGTGAAAGCATGCATAAGAAGCTAAGTTGCCAAAGAATTGAGTTCCAAGTTATTAGAGTTATTCCATTCATACCAACACAATATTTAAAACTTTCCCTTTATTTTTTTCCTAGACAATTTTCTTCCCCATGGCAAGGTACCTTAGTAGTGTTAGGAATGTATGAGAAGCATACCTTCCTTTTGAAAAGTGGGGAAAAAATATTGTGAAAAGCAACTTAGGGATTTAGAATTTGAAGAGTATGGAGATTTTCTCAAATAGGTCTGTATTAGAAAATTATTTATGGATTGTTAAGATTCATTCATTCAAAGTATAATTATTGAGTATTTCCCATGTTACAGGTAGTAGGGGTACAAATATAAACAAAGCAAATTTTCCTTAACATTATCCCTCTGCTCACATATCTCTAATCTTCCATTTCCCCAAGAATTTGCCTCCCTTAGTTTAGAGACTGCTGTGAAAGGACAGAGTACACTTAGGTAAGACTAGGAAATGGCTTTTGTGAGAGTTCATGGAGAACCGTAGATATCGTGCCAAGTCAAGTGGATTTTATTATGCTTGGGTGATTGTGAATTATTGAAATATTTTCAAAAAATTATTACAATCAGATCAGTATTGAGGGATGATATAGAGAAAAAGTTTAAATACAAGAAAACTGTTTTGGAGGCTCTACTAGTTATAATAATCAAAGCTAGTTTTAACAGTCAGAATGCCCCCATTCTGTATAAATAAGTAATTAAATTTTAGGCTCCAGTTAGAAAACTCTGATATTTTATGAGAAGGAAGAGTGTAGATGGGCTGCTTATTGTTCCAGATGTTACAGCTACCTCTAAAGCTTAGCCCTGGGAGGAAGATTGGGCATTGGATGTGAAAGAAACCAGACACTATGTCAGAATGATACCTTTAAAGGCAATGAAACTTCAAGATCAGGAGTGGAATCGGTAATGCAGAACAGCACTGGGGTGGGGGTGGTACACCAGCTTAAAAACAGATTAAGCTACAGGGAAGACATTTTATCAGTCAGGAAGGCAAGGGATCCACACTGTAAGTGTGGATGTCATAACAGGTATAGGGGTTACTGTGGTGAGAAGACTGATGAGGCAGCATTCAGAAATCCAGAGGACATGCTCAGATGGGTTGTGAGAGTAAGATGCGGAGGCTTAAGTAGCATAGCCCCTGATGCATATTAGTTAGAACAGGCAGCACTGGTTCTAAATGGATTTGAGTCCAAGGAAAATAACTAAGGTAACAGCATAATGTTGAAAGAGCATAGATTCTGGGCTTAGACTGCCAGGGTTCTCACTGCAGGCTTAAGAGTCTTAGGAGCTTGGATAAGTTACTTAGGTTCTCTGAGTCTCAATTTCCTTATCCATAAAACTTTGTACAGATGTTGTAAGAATTGAGTATGATAATTTGTTGAAATTCTTAGTGCCTGGCATATAGTAAAGATTCCATACCTAGCTTACTATTAACCGTATTGAAACCACTTGTCTAGCTCCTAGGAATGATTTCAAATAACTTGATATTGAATTTCTTAAATAGAGAACATAAAGACATATAATTTTGTGTTAACAAAGAGCACGATTGACTCAAAACCTGGGGTACAGCTGAAAATATATTAACATATGCCTGGCCCCTAGTCAACACTCAGTAAATATTTGTTGAGCAAATTATATTGCCACAGCTGAAGGAAATGGAGTATAGAATTGCAGAGCATGCCAGTAAGATAATAAAGTATACTTTACCTTCATTCCTTTTGACTACAAAACATGGTAATTTATCTTCACAGAAGAAGATTAAATATATATCTTATAAATACCTGGCTTTGTTCTCTTAGTCTAAAAAGAGGATCAAGAGTAGGTGGAAAGAGATAATCATAACAGGAAACCAGAGAAAAATATTGCTAAGTATGAGTGGGAAAATGAAAATTTGCAGAAACTGGTGATTTTATTTAAAGCATGAAGGAGTCAACTTTTCTTTCTCAGGAGAAAAATATTCAAAAAGTGAGTACTTTATTTTATGTTTAATAAAAAGTTTATACTTCTGTTGTTTCACCTTATGTGTTCATATTTCTTCAAATATTTTTTCTTTTTACGTTACTACATGACAATTTTCATGAAATTGTTTCTTTTGAAGACATGTTTTACACCTCTAAAGTGATCTTGTTATCTTCTACATGCTCCAAAAAAAGTCTGTAAATTATGTATAAACTTTAAAAATCTATTATAATAAAAAGAAAACAAACTTGAAAAATTTTCTGACTAGATATTGTATTCCCTAACACTTTAGTCATAATGAAAACTTAGTGTCAGATGGCCCAGTTCCAGTCAGAGCTTTTCAGTTTTTTCATAAGTTTCTTTTAATCTTGGGTTCCTTAATTATGGATTAGAATTCATCTGACTCCATATGCTTGCCTCACAGGAATGTTTTACAGGAGTTGAATTAAATAGTATATAAAGTGTTTTTAATGTTTGAATATTTATTTTTGTTTATTTGTTTGGCTGCACCAGGTCTGTTTTATTTATTGCTTCTTTGGTTTATTTTTGGCACACAGGGTCTTAGGTCTTCATCATGGCAAGCGGGATCTTTAGTTGCCGCCTGCGTTCTCTTAGTTGGGGATGTGGGATCTAGTTCCCCTGCACTGAGAATGCACAGTCAGCCTCTGGACCACCAGGGCAGTCCCTAAAATGTTTTTTAAAATCAGTGTTCCCCAGCTTGTCTTTGAAGATCATGTCTTCTCAGTTCCTTCATGGAAGAAGGTGAGGATTAAGATGTGCTCAAAAAGCTTAGAAAATACTGCATACTACATCCAGGTCATCTACATCTTGGAAGTGAATAGTCTTTCACTTAAAGATTCTGAGATGCCCCATAATTAAGAACCTGTTCAGTTTTGATAATATGTCATCTAAGTGCTACAAAATCGTTATACAATGTAAGATAACACAATCTGACTTTTTGCACATGACATTCTGTCCTCTAACCCTGTCCAATACACCTGGTATGCTCACTCCAGATCCCAGTATCCAGTACTTAAGACTTCAGATAGATTATGTGTCTGTACAGGTCATTTAACCTCATAATAGAATGTTATGCTCTCTGGAGTGGTGACCTCTAAGTATAGTAATTGGGTTACAGTGATACACTTTGTTTAAAGTTACACTTTAAATCTAACATTGGGATGAGACTGGATTCATGTATTCATGTTTCCAGCTAGGTAGGTTAGCAGGAAATAAAAAAGTGTTCCAGATATGTGTCTATTGCCATGCATTTGTAGCAAATAGAAAAAAAAAACTCAGCTATTTGATCCAATTTTTAACTTTTATGTACAGTAAATACACCTTGATCTACCAATTCCAACTTCCTTATTTTAACATGCCAAAATTTTAATTCTTGCCTTTTCACTAAACACAAACTGAGTAATGGCATGGAGGAAAGAGGGTCACACTTTATGGGTGGAATATTTACTACCACTGATTTTTTTTTTTTTCCAGTAACAACCAGTTACTGATTTTTTTTGTCTTTTAAGCCTTTGTTCTTATTCTCAAATATTCCATCCTTTTGCCTAAATTCAGCTTGAAACTCTGGCCGTGGTCAAGGGTTTGGGAGTAGATACCTGGATGTGTACAGTATTCTTGTTGTGTAAGGGCCTTTGATTTGGTAGAAGTCACTCCCTCAGCTCTCCAAAATTATAGTAACAACTTCAGTCATATACAGACAGCGCCAGTGGAACCTCAGTGTATGAGTCTACATGGTGGGTTTAGGAATCTAGATTTCGCTTTTTAGATTTCCCATTCATATGCCCTAAAAGATTCCTGGTGATAAGTAGAAAATAGCACACACTTTTTATACTAATTCTACCTAGTGAAAAGGCTAGAAACATGAGAGGTGACGGGGTGGTTTTGTAAGTATGTTGTTTGCATACTCCTCTCTCTCTGCATTCAGTCTCTTCTCCTTTTATAAGGAAAGGAGAGAACTCATTCTGTTTATCATGTGTCTGCATGGCCTTGAAATCTAAAGCTAGATTAAAGCAGTTCCAGAAAAGATTAAGTTCAGAATGTTTGAGAGGGTTGTAGAGAGGTTTATGGATATATGTGAATACAGTAATTATGTATCAGGCCTGACCTGATTTTTTTTTTGTTCTATGCAAATATTGAACTGATTCTTTAAAAAAATTTTTCTTGGGCCAGTTGTACTTAATAGGATGCACAGAACCTTTAGCTAACTTAAGATGGAAAAAATAATGGTAAATTGTGCATTGTAAGCTAGCCATCTAAAAGCTGACTCCCCTGCTTGATATCTGGACACAATATATAAATTGTATTAACAGCTTCAACTTATTTCTTCAACAAAATTTTGAGCTATTTAAACCAGGGTCAATCTGAGCTAATTAATGCCACACAAAAATATAATATTACATTGCAAATTCTGATGGATGCAAACAGTTTTACTGGGGAGTGATCGGATCATTTTTGAGTTCACAGAGTCTAATAGGCTAAATTTGGTTGTGACTCCATTGATCTAATATCAGCCAGTGATTCACAGGAGGGTGGATTGTTACGTCTGGTCTTACTGAAGTAATATTGGTGCATTTATTCCTCTGACATTATATGTTAGGTTTATTGGTTCTGAGTTATTATCAATGTGCATTCCCAAAATGTTACCTCCCAAAAGATAACTTCTAGAGTATAAAAACTTGTAGAGTATAAATTGTAGGCTTTTGTCAACCAAACATGAAATAAGGACACATTTGATGCAACAACCAAATGATCCCCACCCCATGTGAAGTCAGGAGGGCTCTCATGTGGTGTATCACAGCTCTCACCTGTTGACATCAGAGTTGAAGCACTCCTGTCATCACTGAAGTTTAGAAATACAGAATGAGGGAAGATGTTGTTGTTGTTTAGTCACGAAGTCATGCCCAGCTTTTCTGCATCTCCGTGGACTACAGCCCACCAGGCTCCTCTGTCCCTTGTTTCTCCAGGCAAGAATTCTGGAGTGGGCTGCCATTCCTTCTCCAGGCGAGCTTCCTGACCCAGGGATCTAACCCATGTCTCCTAAATTGGCAGGCAGATTCTTTACCATTGAGCCGTCAGGGGAAGCCCATGAGGGAAGATGCGTGCATACTGCATGCTAAGTTGCTTCAGGCATGTCCGACTGTCTGTGACCCTGTGGACTGTATAGCCCACCAGGCTCCTGTGTCCATGGGATTCTCCAGGCAAGAATACTAGAGTGAGTTGCCGTGTCCTCCTCCAGGGCATCTTCCTGACCCAGGGATTGAACCTGCATTTCTTCATTCTGCTGCATTGGCAGGCGGGTCTTTACCATTAGAGCCACCTAGAAAGACAGGCGAGGACAAAAGAGAAGCCGTTGATTGTGGGCTTCATACTTAATATGACTTCCTTTAGGTGAAAGACAAAAGGAAACTTTCTTTTCTTCCCCTTTAAATTTCTGGTTATCAAACTAAAGAGAGAATGTAGGCGAGATCGCGGAGTTTACGACATTAATTTGGGTATTATCTTTCACACGTCTTCTTATAATCATCTCCTCTCTACACTGACTTTCTAGCAACTATCAAGGAATCCCCTTCATATTAAGTGATTGTGAATTCTAGGGTTAGTAAGTGAAGCATACATTTTAAAAGACTGTAATTAGAAAATGTAGAAGGTGGTGTGTTCTTTCAGTTCAGGAGTGACCATCAACAGTCATTGCCATGTTGCTGTGCCTCACTTGCCCATCCTTGCCACTCTGCACACTGTGCTGGTGTATTCTGTCAACTCTGTGTGCTATTTAGAACTTAGAGCCTGGATTCTTCACTTTTAATTTTCTTCCTTTCTATCTCAGTATGACCTAAATCACTTAGTTGTTTGATAGGAAAGTAGTCAGAAGTTCCCACATTAAGGCTGACTCCTAAATAATCTGTTGAACAGATACATTGAATCTAGTTTTTCTCTTTCCTACCTCTCATATGTTTGAGTATAATAATCCTGACAGTAGAAGAAGGGGAAAACATGACATTAATTTATCACAGCTAGATGTTTGGAATGAATTCACAATGTTAGGTTTACAATAAAGCAACACTATTAGAGTTAAAGATTATAAATAAAGTAAAATAACCCTCAATGCAAATCTAAAATGTGTAATATAAAATAGAATACATGTATAAACTAAAATTAATTAAATATTATTTATAAAGTATTACTGCTTTTATAAAATCTTTTGCTTTTAATGACTAGCTTCCATTAAGTATATAAGAACTCTCTAGGCAGTTTGAGTCAGAAAATTTTTGTCTTGATCTCCAAATGGCATTTCCTCCCAGACTTCAAAATAACTCATATTCACCCCATGGATATGTCATCAATCTGTAATGTGTGAATGGACACTATTCTTTCCTATATTTGACCAAATGTTTCATTTCCTGAAAATTAGATTACTTAAAATGCAACAAACAGATGGCCACAAAGTCCTGTAATAGCTTACTCTGTCATGAAATTTATTATCCAAATATCTGAGCTAGGCCTGAGAAGTTAACAAAGCCCTTTCTGAACACGACTATGCCATAGTTGATGTTATAATCATCAAACCATTTTAAGTTAATTATTTTACTTTAGGCTTTAAAAGGAAAATTTTGAAAAGCTATTTTATAGTTTCTGTAAAAAGTGAAAATTGTGAAAAAGTCACATCAGCTACTTAGGTTAAAGCTCATCTTAGAGTTGATCTTAAGGTATTAAAAAGGCAATATGAATGATACATGATACAAAATAGTAACTTTAATTTTTTTCCTCTCTCTCTAGTCTTCAGATATCTTCTCTAGACTAAGTAAATTAACTTCTCATCAGAATAGAGATTTTTGTTAATGAAGACATGATTCTGTATATTCTGCTTACTTTTGTTTTTGTTGAATGTAAAAGCAAGTTAGGTCATTTGAGTGCAAAAGCATATAGCTTTTGAGTAGGCATCTGTGATGGCTTTGTCTCTACCATACATAATGAACTTAAGAAGTATCAACTTATTACATATCAGCTATGCAGAAAAAATAAAGTCATTTTGCTATTGGAAAGGTTTTTCAGCTACCATTCAATATATTCTTTAGCAGATTTGTAAAATGTAAAGGTTTTGGTGAAAGATCAAGGACCAAGTACAGTGAATGTAGGAGCTGAAACTTTTCCAAGACATATTTCTTTTACCAGTTGCGATCAGGTGACCTTTAATTCAATGAATTCATTGAATATACTTTATTTCCTAAAATATATACCTAAGTATATTCAAAGTCCTTTACCAAGAAATAGCCAAATTTTCCTTTATCTCTTACATAAAGAAGCTATTAGAGGACATTTATACAGTCCTTTAGGGTCCATGGGGAAATCGCTGACAGAAAACAATCTCATTAATTCATTGTATACTTTTGGCCTAGAATATTCTGGAAAAATACAAATTAAATAAGCACATGTTAAAGTCCCATCTGATGTCTAAGGCAGAGAGCAGAATTGCCAGAGTAGTGGATGGAGTTCTCATCCAGCAAGGCAGGTTCTCATCATGATAGCTACTGCCAAGCATAGCGTATGTCCGTGCTGAGTCAGTGCCAGGCTCTCTGCACTGAGGAGTAGCTTGAAGGACGGTAACAGTGCACATTCACCCACCGTCCCCTCTACTGCTCACCACCCAGCATCTGTCCGTGAGGTCTGAAGACCAAGCCATTTCAGGTTTCCAGTAATTTGTGAACATTTCATTTTGCATTTAATTTTATGGCAGACTAAGATTTTTTCTCTTGGAATAAAGGATTTATTTTCTTCCCTGTGTTCAGCTGTTAACACATGTAAGTCAGTCCATGTTTTTTTCTTTCAGTAATTTTTATTCACAATGATTGTTTTTTTCCCCATTTTTCATTGAAATATTAGTTGAATATATAATAGTTCTTTTAATTTGGGGATTATTTTGTTGTATGCAGGAAAAAAAATAAAGGTCAAATGATCAAAGGCTTTTGTTGACGACCCCAGACCAACATTCAGAGTTAAGCATCATTACAAGGGCCCATCTAATGTTAAGAATAATTTTACTTGACATGTGTGACAATTAACATGTCAAGCCAAATACAGCCTATCATTATTGGCCATTAGTTTATTGTGGAAATATTTATTGAGTGCTTTAGAACTATGAAGCACTACACATAGCATGATGTCCTGAACAAAACAGAGGCTCAGTAATATTTGGTGTTTTCATGGGGATCTTTATTCTTGTGTAAGAGCTTTTGTAGCAAACTAGAGCAGCCTCCGAGAGCATAGCAGCAGCTCCAAAAGGTTTTGATTAACGTGCTTCATCAGTGCAGTCAGATGCACTCCACGGACGTATTTCATCTTATCTACATTAAATTTCTACTAAGTGCGTACGGTTGGCCTAGGAAACTTATTTAGGACAGTATGCTTAATATTGGAGATAACCTAAGAAACTACAGATTTTTCAATATGATATTCTAATTAAAACCTAATTAGCAATTCACTGTGCTGGAATTTTGTTTTATAGCATAGAAAAAAAAAATTCACTGTGCACAGAAAGTCAAGATGTATTTTTTTGGAGACATTAGAATTTCAAAAATATAAGGCAGCACATGTGGAATTTAGAGGTGTTAAAAATCTAAAGTGTGGGTTTCTCCATAGCTTTAAGCTAGAACAGTTTTGTATAATCAGTGAGCTTGCCAAACAGTATCAAAAACTCATTTTCTTCAAGTGCTTTATTTATCTTTAATAGAACCTTCATCACCCTGGTGTTGTAAATTTGGAGTGTATGTTTGAGACGCCTGAAAGAGTGTTTGTTGTTATGGAAAAACTCCATGGAGACATGCTGGAGATGATCTTGTCAAGTGAAAAGGGCAGGTTGCCAGAGCACATAACGAAGTTTTTAATTACTCAGGTAAGAAATCAATTACAGTCAGGAAATAAAAAAGGTAATATTTAATATCAGATGTTATCACTGTTTAACTAGAGCTTTCCAGCCCTGTTGTTTAGTCCCTACCTCCAGAGTCTGAACTACAAAAAAAAAAAAAAGTTGGAATGGCCTATTGTATTATCTAATTTATATCTGTAGTAGTCAGGGTTTAGGATAGTACCAAATGAATAATATGTATACAGGCCCAGGTATTAAAACTGCTCATGAAATTTTAAAATGCACAGTGGCTGAGTCCTGAATCCTTGAAAATACTCAGGAATGTGTAGCCTGTTAGATATCATTGAATTCTTTTATCTTTACCTGTTTCGGTTGCCATCTGGTTTCCATAATACTTTTTCCAATAAAGTTTCCTTAGAAACACACTAGCTTATTTCAGGGTCTGAAACATAAAGAAATGTCACTGCTCATTTTGAGTTTTCCCTTGACCCTCTAAATTGATGTCCTAGTAGAGAACATTTTGAACCAGCCTTTTATATTAAAGTAAGCTGATGTTGATGGTTTTCTCCTTTATAGATACTTGTGGCTTTGCGGCATCTACACTTTAAAAATATTGTTCATTGTGACCTCAAACCAGAAAATGTGTTGCTAGCATCAGCTGATCCTTTCCCTCAGGCAAGTATGAAAGCCTCTCTCAGCAAAAAGGCAGCCAGCAGCCTCACTGGCTCACTTCCTGCATTCTGTCACCCTTTCTCTTCAAAACTTTCGCTGTCTGCTTTCATCCGTTTGTTATCTTCTTGTATTATGGGCACTGCCTCTGTCATTCTGCATCTCAGTTCAGCCTGCCTTTATAATATAATGCACACCAGGCCTCTCATGCTGCTTCTGCTGCCGTGATGTGGACATCCTGGGGAGCGGGCAGCGCTAGGTCAATGCTGGGAGCACTGGCCTGAGAGGGAGACGGCTTCAGAGTCCCAGAGATGCTGCTGCTGCTGCTAAGTCACTTCAGTCGTGTCCGACTCTGTGCGACCCCATAGACAGCAGCCCACCAGGCTCCCCCCGTCCCTGGGATTCTCCAGGCAAGAACACTGGAGTGGGTTGCCATTTCCTTCTCCAGTACATGAAAAGTGAAAGGGAAGTTGCTCAGTCGTGTCCAGTTCTTTGCAACCCATGGACTGCAGCCTTCCAGGTTCCTCCGTCAATGGCATTTTCCAGGCAAGAGTACTGGAGTGGGGTGTCATCACCTTCTCCGCTCAGGGATGCTACCAGCTCTCCAATGTTAGGCAGGGTATTGCAGTTCAGTGTTGTTTCCAGGGATGAAGACAGAAGTTTCTTCTTTTCCTCAACTCAGAGAATGCAAAACAACTGGATCTCTTTCCAGATACCCTCGTGTCTGAAGTGACCTGACCGAGGTGGCTGTTCTGTGTTGCTTCCATGATGCCCTCAGATCCTGGCTACCTGTCCATGCAGAGCTAATTTTTAGGTTATTGTGGATGATGGCATGTGCTTATCCTTCAGCCTTTATTTATAATAAGTCCTTGAGTTAAATCCATCACTGCACATGATGTTTTCCTGCTTTGTAAAACAGAATAACCTACTTTTATGTATACATATTTTCATATTTGTCCCTCAGTTCTAGGAGGAGGAAGGGAAAATGTTTAGATGATATTTTTATGAATAAAAATATACTTTTATGTCTTTGCATAAATTGCTATCCTCAAGTACATAAAATGGAAAATAGCTGTTAGTTCTGCCATGAGAAATCAATACAATATATATAAAGTATTATAGTTTTTTTTTTTAGCTATTGTGGACCAAGACACAGACTGACACACAAATTTGTGACCTGAGTGTATCTTCAAACCATTATTATCAACAGGTGAAGCTTTGTGATTTTGGTTTTGCCCGGATCATTGGAGAGAAGTCTTTCCGGAGGTCAGTTGTGGGTACCCCAGCTTACCTGGCTCCTGAGGTTCTAAGGAACAAGGGCTATAATCGCTCTCTAGACATGTGGTCTGTTGGGGTCATCATCTATGTAAGCTTAAGTGGCACGTTCCCATTTAATGAAGATGAGGACATTCACGACCAAATCCAGAATGCAGCTTTCATGTATCCACCGAATCCTTGGAAGGAGATCTCTCACGAAGGTAATAGCTCCTATTCAGAAATGATAATGATTTCCTCATTAAGTGTTACATTATTAATTCAGTCATGAAATTTAAACTGATAAATGCTCATGGTAAATTGCCCACCAGAGTAGGGGCACAAATTGATTGAGGTGGGTTGAGAAGTAAAGGAAATGGAGACAAAAATATCTACTGATGAAACTTACATATAGAGAAATTAAGAAACACAAATTAAGAGGTAAATGAAATAAAGAGAAACTGTTCATCATTGGCTATGTCCTAAGAACTTATGAATATTTATACATAATGTCAATGCTTGATCTTTACTAACAGTAATCTTTGATTTACTATATGCCTATTTATGATTTAAGTACTTTTAACTTACAGTGGACATAAGGACTTTATGAAAATGATATTTTAGTTATCACATTACATATATTAGTATACCAAATTCTCTGTATACCGTTTTCCTGTATGTGACTTTAGAGCATGTATATAGTATTTTATTTAGTCCTTTCCCTAGTGTTATACTTTAGATTATTTCTCTTTATTCATTGTTAGATAACTTTCATGTATAGTTTCTTATATGTATCCTGATGATTTTTAGGGTGGATTACATTGGCAGTGCTGCATTATTTAAAATTAAGTTCTCTTTAATAAATATTTACTTCTTAAAGGGAGAATGATAGATAGTTTAAAAAAAAGTGGAGGGGCCCATCAGGGTAGAGAAAATGGCTCACTGCATGCTTCACAAAGGAGTTCCTCCTTAACATGCTTTGGAGTTTCTTTAATTCTCACCCCCCAAAAGTCCTTAAGATAGACTTTACTATTATATCTAGATTTCAAGCAAGGACATTGAGACAAAAGGAGAGAACCCCCACCAAAATCACAAAGCTGGTAAATGGCAGAGCCAGACTTTATACTCAGATGGTCTGAGCATCCATTCTTTAACCCTTAGTCATGCTTCCTTTTTAGTTTTCAGGCAACATCTAGTTCTAAGTTTGTTGAGACTTTTTAACCACTTGAAAAGGCAAATACATTCATAGATAAATATCTGTTTGATACCTATTATTACACATGGTGGTATAGAAATTGGAAAAGAGCATGTATAAACTGCCTGGACAATTAGTTCTTAGACTACTGTTCATTGTAAATGGCACAATCCATCCATTTTCAAAGCTTTGAGTTACTATTGGCTGCAACTTTCTTTAAATTTTATTGAAATATAGTTGATTTACAATGTTGTGTTAATTTCTTCTATGTAGTAAACTGACTCACTTTTATATATATATTTTTCATATTATTTTCCATTATAATTTGTCACAGGATATTGAATATAGCTCTCTGTGCTACACAGTAGGACCCTGTTTATCCATTGTATATATAATAGTTTGCCTTTCCTAATGTCAAACTCCCATTCCTTCCTTCCCCTACTTTCCCTGCACCTTGGCAACCACAGTTCTGTTCTCTATATTTGTTTCACAGATATGTTGATTTCTATCATGTTTTAGATTCCACATATACGTGATTATCATACGGTATTTGTCTTTCTCTGACTTACTTCACTTAGTGTGATAATTTCCCTGTCTGTCCATGTTTCGATAAAAGGCATTATTGCATTCCTTGGTGGCTGAGTAATATTCCATTGTGTATATACTTATCTTCTTTATGTATTTATCTGTTGATGGACATTTAGGTTTCTTCCATGTCTTGTCTATTGTAAATAGTGCTGCTGTTAACATAAGGGTGCATATATGTTTTTGAATAATAGTTTTGTATGGGTATATACACAGGACTAGGTTGCTGGATCATATGGCAACTCTGTTTTTTAGTTTTTGAGGAACCTCCGTAATGCTCTCCACAGTGGCTACGCCAGTTTACATTCACACCACAGTGTAGGAGGGTTCCCCTTTCTCCATATCCTCTCCAGCATTTATTATTTATAGACTTTTTGATGCAGACCATTCCGACTGGTACCTCATTGTAGTTTTGACTTTGACTAACATTGTCTAATTAGCTGAAATTATAGCTAGGTGGATATGTCTTAATGGAATCTTTGACCTTCAAAAGAACTACCACGTAGCTGAAAGACTAATGAAATATATTTAGGATAAGTCAACAGAGGCAAAAGGGAAGTGTAATTCTTTTTCCTATCCAGGAGGCAGAAAAGAGGGAATTGTCAAATAACCTTGTGACCTGAACTTGCTGGGGAACATTACCTTTAAATTCAGTTAGCATTATGTTTGATACCTGTAATCTAAAAATCTAGTAAAAATAACTCGATGTTGTTAACCACAGTGCAAATGTGAAATATCTCCACAGCCAGTCGGACATTTTTCTGTTCTGCAGGAATATTTGGAAAATTAGGAAAATAGCCTTCCTATTAAAGTTTTTTTTTTTTTTTTCCTTGGAGTAGTAGAGTACATTGCTTGAAGAAGTGGAACAAATCATGTCTGGTCTCTGGTATCATGTAAATATGCTGGTCTTCTATGTGGATGTACTCTTATTAGCTGTAGGCTGTGAATGTTTAATTATCACTTGTATTAGAAAGCGGAAGAATGGATACCAACAGCTCAAGGAACTTTTGCTGGGAAACTACAATATACATGTGTAAGTAATGTGAAAGTAAAAGACAAAACATAAAATATCTTTCAAACAACGTGAAAGTTTGTAGGGACGATAAGTTATATGAACTTGGGAAAATGATCATATATTTTCTTGAATTGTTAGCTTGGTGTACAGTCAGGGTCTCCAAGTTCAGAGGAGAAGGAATCACTATGGACTTGACTAGTCAGAATTGAGTTTTCAGAGGAGATGGAACGTAGGCCAGTCAGTAAAGAATGAAGAGATACAGCATTT
Source organism: Nanger dama (assembly GCA_917880005.1). Classification (NCBI taxonomy): domain Eukaryota; kingdom Metazoa; phylum Chordata; class Mammalia; order Artiodactyla; family Bovidae; genus Nanger; species Nanger dama. Next base: position 17,401,559 of record CAKJTW010000038.1, read on the forward strand.
CACAAAAGAGAATTAGATGGGCTAATTCAAGAGGCATTTATATTTGACCAGAAAGAATAGATTTTACTTGGCTATAGAAATGTCTAAGCAGTAAAAATTTCCTGCCACTCAAAATGATGTAGTAACCAGTTCATGTAGACTCTTGTTCTTGTAAATGACTCAAGTATCATATTGTACATTTATTGTCCTTTTTCTCAGCATCTTTTCCTAGCTCATTTCTGCATTTGAGGCACAGGAGTTGTACTGTTTGCTAACAGACGCTCTGACAGCAAATGAGTTATCTACCTGCTGGTGTACGAACAGAAGTAATAGTGAATATAAAGAAAAGCTGGCCAAATTATGTCGTAATATTAACTGAGGTGTTACAAGAGTAATTACTGGCTTAGATTCTATTCCATTATCTTGTTGGGAACAAATACTTTCCAGATTAGGTATTAACACAGGGCCAGTACCAAATAATATTAAGCATGTAGTATCTGATGAGTACACAAGAAAACTAGGATCTGGCAAAGACTTCATAGCTGATATTACAATATACTGTAAACCACACCAGAACCAGCAAAAATCCAGAAGCAAGGAAGTAAAAATCTAGGCACCACAGTGCCTCTAATAAATCAGAGGTAAGGATCAGCAGTGAAGTAGTTTGAGATGTTGTACTTCCTGCCATTCTAATTAGCTATCACTTACCTCTTTGAGCTTCAGTTTCTCATCTGTAAAACAGAGTAATGATTCCTGCCCGTGTAATGAAGTTGTAATAGAGACTGAAAGAGATAAAGGATGTGAAAGGCATTTATAGAATGCAGGTGTGGGGTGAGCCAAGGACTTAGATCTAGGAAAAGGATAGCAGAACCGTAAGCTAGCTACGCAGTTGCTCTGGCGGGCAACCAAGAATTGATTGTATAATTTTAGAAATTATATGCAAACTTCTGTGCACATTTCCCAAGTGTTCTTCAGTCATACTGTTAGTTGTACTTTTTATTTCTTGGCATGAAAAAGCAAAAGATAGAAGAAAGTTGTAAGGTCTTTGCAGCATACATAGATGTATCAGAATGAGAAAATTCCTTTATCATGCTTTTTTCTCTGTTAATATAGACATGGACTCAATACAATATAGTACTATATGTTGGTGTGTTTGAGCTCTCATTGTGCTATTTCATCCTCACAGCAGTCCTCTAATAAGCATTTTGTTTTAGTCTCTGTATTAGTGAGAAACTGCTGCTGCTGCTGCTGCTGCTGCTGCTGCTTAGTCACTTCAGTTGTGTCTGACTCTGTGTGACCCCAGAGACAGCAGTCCACCAGGCTCCCCCATCCCTGGGATTCTCCAGGCAAGAACACTGGAGTGGGTTGCCATTTCCTTAAAGGGTAAATGACTTGCCTAAGGTCACAAAGTGCTAGGGCTTGGACTTGAAGTCATTGATTGTCTTTTTCTTAGACAATTGGTTTCTGTTTATTTACTGTTTTATTTTGGCTGCACTGGGTCTCTGTGACACTGGCGGGCTTAGTTACCTGCAGCATGTGATGTTTTAGTTCTCTGACCAGGGATTGGTCTGCATTCCCTATATTAGAAGGCAGATTCTTAACCACTGTACTGCCGGGGAAGTCCCTGTTTCCATTCTTCATAGCTCATAGTTTTGCACACCAAAGGGTGCTTATTTCTAATGTCTTGATATTTAAGAACCTATAGGGATTCCCTGTGGCTCAGACAGTAAAGAATCTGCCTGCAGTGTGAGAGACCTAGGTTCGATCCCTGGGTCAGGAAGATCCCCTGGAGAAGGGAATGGCAACTCACTCCAGCATTCTGTCTGGAGAATTCCTTGGATAGAAGAGCTTAGCAGGATACAGTACATGCAGTTGTAAAGAGCCAGATGCAACTGAGCGACTAACACTTTCAAGGAATATTTTAAACTCATTAATTATTATTATATAATAAGCTGAGTACCAGCATTATAGAGATAGTCTTACCAATAATATATCAGTGAATTAATCAGGATTTGTGTGCACATAGTATAAACTTATCTCTCACTTACTTAGATAATTTATTGACTCACAATGGGATAGGTCCAGAAGGTGAGCCCCATTCGTCTGGAACCTGTGGTTCAAGTGGACACATTTCTCCATCTCTCACTCTGCTTTCCCTTACGGTGTCTTCCTTCTCAGGAAGACTTTTCATGTGGTGCAAAGTGATCTCCCTAGCAGCTCCAGGCTAACATGCTACCCATTGTATATGACTCAGAATGGAAGCCTAATTATCTCAGTGGCTGTAGATTCTCTGAAAGGGGCACTGATTGGCTGTGCTTAATCCCGTAATACCCTGGGAACAATCACATTGTCACGGCAGGAGCCACACTCTGATTGGCCTTGTGGAGGATGGAGAGCCTCTCCAGGTTGGAGAGAGGTAGTTCCTGCAGTGAAAAGATACTAGGCTGAAAACAAACACAAAAGCATTAACAGGCGTCCACTATAAAAATAGATTTTTGTGCAAATTAAAGTGTGCTTTGAAAAATAAGAAAAAAAAATTTTGAGGAAAACCTAGCACAGCAAATATTACAGGTAAAATGGTGATAGTAACATTAATTAAACTTTGAAAGAAAAAGAAGAATCACTGATCTTCTGTAACATTTGCCTTGTAGCCAGGCACTGCTTAACACACTTTTACATATATGAACTTGGTTGTCCCAAACCTTTAAGTAGATACTATAATTGTTTTCATTTTAAGGATGAGGCAGTGTGGACGTAGAGGGTTAAGTGGCTTCCCTTAGTGGGCTAGGTTGCAAATCTTATCAGCCTGCTCCAAGCTAGATGCTTCTACCCACTGCATTTATTGCTCTTTGATTATCCTTCTAATAGATTTAGCCATGCTGTCACATTAAAATCTTAATATGCTTTCCCTAGCTTAGAGCTAATATAGCAACACAATTTTTACTAATGTCTAAAAAGACAGGGACACACGATCCTGTAGTGACAAAGGCCTGAACTGAGAACTCTCCCACTCAGCATCTTGGTGACCTCATCCAAGTTACTTACTCTCTCAGGTCTCAGTTTTCTTGTTTGAAATATGGTGATACAAGTTCCTAATTCACTAGGTTAATTATTAAATGAAATTGCACTGGCAAGTAGTTAGCAGAGTGATTGACATAACTAGATTACCTTAAATGTATCGAACACTTTCTGTTTCAATCGCTTTACATGATAATCGATCTGTGTATATGCACATATATACATATTTATTTGTTTATACACATACATATATAATTACACATGTAACTAAACACATATATTTAATTACAGTTATATATATAACCAAATACTTATATAAATTATCTCTAGGTAAACAAATGTAGTCAACTACTTTTGGCTCATATAGTAAAGAATCTGTCTGCAAGGTGAGAGACCTGGGTTCCATCTCTGGGTCAGGAAGATCCCCTGGAAAAGGAAACGGCAACCCACTCTAGTATTCTTGGTTGGAGAATTTCATGAACAGAGGAGCCTGGTGGGTTACAGTCCACAGGGTCGCAAAGAGGCACAACTGAGTGACTTAACACTTTCGCTTCCATACAAATATAACTAAATAAGAACGTGTATATATATGGAATTTAGAAAGATGGTAATGATGACCCTATATGCGAGACAGCAAAGAGACACAGATGTAAAGAACAGACTTTTGGACTCTTGGGAGAAGGCCAGGGTGGGATGATTTGAGAGAATAGCTATAAAACATGTATACTACTGTATGTGAAATAGATCGCCAGTCCAGGTTCGATGCCTGAGACAGGGTGCTCAGGGCTGGTGCACTGGGATGACCCTGAGGTATGGGATGGGGAGGAAGGTGGGAGGGGGGTTCAGGATGGGGGACACATGTACACCCATGGCTGATTCATGTGAATGTATGGCAAAAACCACTACAATACTGTAAAGAAATTAGCCTCCAATTAAAATAAATACATTAATTTACAAACCAAAGAATGCATGTATACAATAAAACACTCCAGAATGAATCATATGATTACAAATTATTGCACAAGAGGAGGCTTCAGGTAATCATGGAAAGAGAGGAGTTCAAGAACATTTCTGTTCATTTTCGAGCAGTGTTGTGAGTTGCACTTTCATCACTGAGACCATTTGACCTTTACTGTGTGCTCTGCTCAGTCGCTCAGTTATGTCTGACTCTTTGCAGCCCAATGGATGGTAGCGCGCACCAGGCTCCTCTGTCCATGGGATTTTCCAGGCAAGAATAGTGGACTGGATTGCCATTTCCTACTCAGGGAATTTTCCCAACCCAGGGACAGAACGCGTGTCTCTTGCACCTCCTGTATTGGCATGCAGATTCTTTATCACTGCACCAGTTGGGAAGCTTATCCAGTACCACTTGTCAGTCAGTAGACATAGCCTCATTCTCACCTCCACATTTTATCTTGTAGTAGGTTAAGCTTAGTCCTCAGCACACAGAGGCTATGACCTTTCTCAGTTCCTTAAAAGGACTGTGCACCTATTTTAAAGTAGTTGCTTGGTTAGCAAATTTACTTTGTCTTATGGAAAGGGCAGCCCATTATCACTTACACATTTTTAAAATTGTTGTTGTTGTCCAATCATTGTCATGTCCAACCCTTTGCAACCTCGTGGACTGCAACACACCAGGTCTCCTTGTCCCTCGCTGTCTCCTGGAGTTCGCCCTAGTTCATGTCCATTGAATTGATGATGCTGTCCAGCCTTTGCCTCCCTCTTCTCCTTCTGCCTTGAACTGTTCCCAGCATCAGGGTCTTTGTCAATGAGTTGGCTATTCACATCAGGTGACCAAAGTATTGGAACTTGCGCTTCAGCATCAGTAATCAGATGAAATTAGAGGATTGCACCTTACTATGAGGTTGTGCAGAGTCAGATACGACTGAGGCGACTTAGCAGCAGCAGCACCTTACTTGATCATGTGCCCATAGGCCATTTCTTTCACTGCATTTTTAGGATTGCCACAGGAGCAAGAGTTAGGCCAGGCTCTCCTCCCTGTCTGTCATATCTGGTGCATAATAAGAGTGACGTGGGTGGATGCTGCCAAAAAGAAACCCAGAAAACTGCAAGCAACACTCAATGTATAACTTAAGAAATAGGGACCAAGGATATAGAGCTTAGAAACAGGAAATGGAAAAATTAGCTAGTAGTCAGAAAATAGGAATATTCACAAGTATGCAAGGTAGGGGCTTACTAATAATTTTGCCAAAGAACCTCCTTGATTATGGCTCATTTTAAACTACCTGTAACTATCTAGTTCTGAGTCTATAGCAGACATATTTTAAGTTTGGTTTTTCAAGAGGAGCTGGTTAATGATGAAGATTCCCAGACTGCACCCCCATAAACGGCCATCTTGCTCTGAGAATGAAAGAAGTCCATGAAACACACTCTCTAAAACACTGCTCAGATCTCCTAAAAGACGTGATGGCTGACAGTGCTCTAAAAAATGTTTAGTAGGTTTCTAATGTTTAAATTGAGATAAATTAAAAGTTTCTCTCATCTGTAACATTTTTTGTATTCATGTCATTTTCTTCATCAGATATTTAATATCAGGATATATAATTTGTTCCAAATGTTGAATGTATGTCAACATAAACTTCCATGATAATAGTAAGAAAAATTAGTAAGAAAAGCTTCTTGGTAAACTTCCACTGTCAAGACTAAAGGAGAAAAAACAACCCAGGAAGTGCAAAAAGCTATACAGTAGTTATGTGTAATAAAGAAGAAATTAACGTGTGTCAAGATTTTGAGCAATGAAAGAAATATAGGGAAAGAAAATCCTTTTAACACTTGAAAATTTTCTTTTGAGTGGACATCAGTTCAGTTCAGTCGCTCAGTCGTGTTCGACTCTTTGCAACCCCATGAGTTGCAGCACGCCAGACCTCCCTGTCCATCACCAACTCCCGGAGTTCACTCAGACTCACATCCATCAAGTCGGTGATGCCATCCAGCCATCTCATCCTCTGTCGTCCCTTTCTCCTCCTGCCCCAATCCCTCCCAGCATCAGAGTCTTTTCCATTGAGTCAACTTTTCGCATGAGGTGGCCAAAGTACTGGAGTTTCAGCTTTAGCATCATTCTTTCCAAAGACATCCCAGGGCTGATCTCCTTTAGAAACTGGTTTGAGTGGACATAGGTGTAGAAATTTGATGCTACAGAATATAGGGTTATAGGTTATAGGGGGCATGAGATGTAATCATATAATTCATAATAGTTATATCTATATTGTTCCACATATTGTTTATTAGTTTTAAATTTTAGAAAACCTTTAGACCATGCATGTCTAACTTCATGATACTTATATGATGTGTATGTATGTCCTCAGTCACTTGTGGCTGACTCTTTGCTACCCCATGGACTATATAGTTCATGGATACTCTAGGCCAGAGTACTGGAGTGGGTAGCCTTTCCCTTCTCTGGGGGATTTTCCCAACCCAGGGATCAAATCTAGGTCTCCCACATTGCAGTCAGATTCTTTACTAGCTGAGCCACAAGTAAAGCCCAAGAATACTAGGGTAGCCTATCCCTTCTCCAGCTGTTCTTCCCAACCCAGGAATCGAACTGAGGTCTCCTGCATTGCAGGAGGATTCTTTACCACCTGGGCTATCAGGCAAGTGTGAAGGGCAAATGAATTCTTTTCTGCATTCCTTCAGCTGGTCAAGATCCTAACACATGCAATTTAAATTATTCTGTTTTATAAATGACTTTATTATACAGCTTTGTTTACCCTTGAGTGTATTCTTAGAATAAGAAGCAAGGTGACACTGGTAACCATGTGAAGTGGATTATGTAGCTAGTGAGGTGAAATATAATTTGCTTCAGTGCAAGTCATCTTACCAGGAGAATGATGACAAACCTGCAGTGATAGGAAAGCCTCTGTTAGAGTAAAAATGCATTTCCATCATCAAATTGAATTGATGTGTTCAATTAGAGACACACAGTAAATTTGAGGAAGGTTAGTAATAGACCATGACGATCACCAGATAAATTACTATTTTTTTCCTTCTGAGTTTTGATATTCCTTTATATGCCATTAGGGAGGCAAGCAGGCAGTAATCAACACAGAGGCAACCTGGGAAATTGTCTCACAACGAGCTCACGACCCCTGCAGATAGGGATCATTTTCTGTGCTTGCAGGTGAAGCCTGAAGAAGCACCTATTCTCAACTCACCTGCTGTGTTGTCACTGCTCAGCTTCAGAGTCACATGGTTAGTTGGTGTAATCAAGAATTAAGATCAGACATAAAGCCTTGACATATGTGATAAGGAAAAAAAGAAAGGAAATGCCCTTGCCTTAATCCTATAACTTGTCTTTAGTTCAAAATTATCAACCTGTGATGGTGTACCCGTGACACAGGTTTTTTCCACTGTGTGATCTGACAGTCTCAATGGTAATATTTCTTCTGCATCTTCCGCCTGATAAGCACAGCTGTAGTTTATTCTTCCATTTGGTCTCAGTCCTCTGCTGACATTTGTGTTCAGTCCAGAATATATGGCATCCCAAGGCATAGAATAGCTATAATAATATACCACTAAATTTATCCAAGCATCTAAATTTTATTTTAAAAGCATTTTTTTGCCATTCAGTGTGGTAAATTCAAATAAAATTGTTCACAAGTGTGTTTTTCCCCCAGAAATTGGAGATGAAAAATACAGCCAGTACAAACACAAAGCAAAGCTAAATAAAAGCCTAGCCCCATTACCACATGGTATGTTTTCAAAATCCAACAGCGTTCCAGAACGCTAAGCACTTAAGTTGGAAGTAGCACTTTGCCATGAAAAGGAACCAGCTGTAGGTCCCTCTTTCACTACATATTGTTCAAAACAAAAAATAACCCCATTGAAAATAAGCCTCGGGTAGATGAGACCGAGAAATCCAATGGTATGAGAAACAAAAGAAAGACAATTGTCATTTAAAAATTAAACTGTGTTTGTAACAGTTTATGAGGCTTGCAGATCCAGCAAGCCTGCTGAATATTAATGAATAGATTGATTTGTCAACATATTAGCACCACTGTCAGACGTAACAGCATGGAGGAGATACGAGGGGACAAGGCAGTGAACTACTTAAAAATGCTTGACTGGGTACAACGAGATTCATGATTGATCAGCTAAAGTAAAGGATGTGGGTCAGGACTTCCACTCGGTTTTAACGCTTTAAACAACCTCTATTAGATATTCTAGAATTACTTGTGTTTAATTTTCTTTAAAAACAGCATGTTTTTGTTCAGTAATAAGAAACTTTAAAATTTTGAGCCAAAGGTATACAATGGTTTAAATAATATCTGCTTAGTAGACTGCATTTTTAAATATATGTATATTTGTTTATATAACACAATTTTACATAGTATATATATATATAGTTTATAAACATATTTCAAATTCCAAATTAATATCTTAAAAGGCGTCCCTACCAGGAAAGGAACCATTTGATAACAAATAAAACATAATTAATGAGGTTTTTCTCTAACAAATGACAATTTGTAGAGAGAAGCTGATCTGAAGAAGTTTTAGCAAGAACAAAATTGCTGGGAGAAATATCAATAACCTCAGAAATGCAGATGATACTACCCTTATGGCAGAAAGCAAAGAGGAACTAAAGAGCCTCTTGATGAGGGTGAAAGAAAAAAGTGAAAAAGCTGGCTTAAGACCTCAACATTCAGAAAACTAACATCATGGTATTTGATCCCATCACTTCCTGTCAAATCAATGGAGAAACAATGAAAACAGTGAGAGACTTTATTTTCTTGGGCTCCCAAATCACTGCAGATGGTGACTGCAGCCATGAAATTAAAAGAGGATTGCTCTTTGGAAAAAAAGCTATGACAAACATAGACAACAAATTAAAAAGCAGAGATATCGCTTTTCCAACAAAGGTCTATATAGTCACAGCTACGGTTGTTCCACTGATCATGTATGGATGTGAGATTTGGACCAGAAAGAAGGCTGAATGTGGAAGAATCCATGCTTTTGACAAACTGTTGTGCTGGAGAACACTCTTGAGAGTTCCTTGGACAGCAAGGAGATTGAACCAGTCAGTCCTAAAGGAAATCAACCCTAAATATTCATTGTAAGTACTGATGCTGAAGCTCCGATACTTTGGACAAGTGATGTGAAAATCTTGGTGCTGGGAAAGATTGAGGGCAAGAGAAGGGGTTGACAGAGGATGAGATGTTTGGATGGGATCATCAACTCAATGGACATGAGTTTGAACAAACTCCAGGAGATAGTGAAGGACAGGAAAGCCTGGCATGCTGTGGTCCATAGGGTCACAGAGTTGGATACGACTGAGTGACTGAACAACGAGGTTCTTCCAAAACTACCTGGAAGTTGCTCCTCTGAAGATTTTTTAGTTTGCCTTTGACTTGAGTATCAGCATTTAAAAAAACACCCAAAAGCCAAAAATCTCTTTGAAGTGAAAATGAAAGAAAAAAAAAAACCTCAAACTTCATTAGAATAATATATTTTAATTGAGATTTTAGAATTTTATATCAATTTGGTATCAGTTTGGGGGCTGCTGTATGCTGCATTTAAACAATTCATAATTTCCAGTATGGTTTTTCTAGTCTTTAGGAGGAAATTAAATTGAATGTGAAGCAAAGGAGTACCCAAGGATGGAGTAACTTTCTACAGAGGAGAGAACTGGGAAAGACCCGGCTTGAGTCTCTAAAGGTCTTGCACTTCATTGAATTGCAATAATTGACTCAGGAACGAGTGAGATGAGGATTTCCAGCGGCCTTGTTTGCTGCTGGCAGCCTCTGGTTTCAGCCCCTGAGAGGAGAGTCCCAGTTAGTGTTGCTGGGCAACAGCTTGCTGGGTTGAGAGCTGGAATGTGAAGGGTTGCAAAATGATTTTTAAAATAAACACACAACCTACCATCAGCATGAAGCAAGCCAAAGGGAGAAGTACTGAGCCTACAGGATGACAGGCAGTGAAGCAGAATGGAAAGGGGAAAAGAAAACAAGGCACTCGGTGGTGACCAATGATGACTCCAACACAGGAGTGATAGTTTTGATCTGGCTTCTAATTTGAAAATCTGTACCTCACTAATCTGCAGCTGGACAGAAGACAGTATGGAAAAGCAATGCTTTAAACTGCCTTGTCTGTACAAAACAGGTCAGCCCCAGAGTTTCACAGATAATTTCTCTTGTGTCAAATAAACGTTGTAATAAACATGATCTGTACTGCAGATACTCTCAGCATTATTCTGATTTTCTGATGGAAGCCACTGATCCTGTGGTCTGTTTGTAGAGATGTGATGTCCTACCATCCAGGAGTATTTTTAGCCAAAATATACAAACCATATGCACATAATGTGGATATTAAAACTTAGAGCTGAGAAAACGCATATTTAAAATTCTAATTAATGTAGTCAATCTACCAAATGCTATTTAGCAAGCATTTTCCTAATATATTAAATGATGCATTTTATTTTAAATATTTATGAAATTGTGCAAAAATGAATATACAATCTGGGCAAGCTTAAAGAAGCTAAAATCTAATAGGGAAAATGGGGAGACAGGCAGGTACCAAAATGATAAAAGATGGGAAATGGTGGACTTCTGTGGCAGTCCAGGGGTTCAGACCTGGTCCTATCACCTCAGAGGCCCAGGTTTCATCCCAGGTCAGGGACTAAAATCCCACAGGCCAAACAGCACATTCAAAACTTTTTTTTTTTTTTTTTGCAAAATGTAAGGTGACTGAGATGGGTGACCTGAAGGACCTATTATATCTTCAAAAATATTCAGTTCCATTCTTTTTCTGGCCTGTTCTCCAAGTTTTGGAGTCCTTTCAGTTTAGCTGTAACACATGCCGATGTGCCTTCTCCGTGCTCAGAGCCTGTTGTGTCCATATCTTTCAATTCAGTCCATATATGTGGTATTTATTTTGAAATGGAGAATGACTGCAATATGGATTCCACAATTTCAAAGATGATTCTGAATTTTGACACCTGAAGAAAATAGAATCCATACAATTAACAGTCTGATGGAACATTTCTTTTTCATACTAAGGCATAAAGCCCTTCACCACCTGTGTATACCTTTTAATTTTATTCTTGTTCAGATATACTTGTGCACCTGCCAAACAGGCTGCACAGAACTTCAGCTATCCCCACATCTGCTGAAAGTCCATTCTGGTAAAAAAAAAAAAAAAAAGGAATGTTTGATAAATTTTTCAAATTATTTTACAGGACATTAGGAGAAAAATAACTGTGTTAGCCAAGAATTTGTTGTAGCAAAAAGAAACATTAGGCATCATAAAACAGATTTTCTTTGCTTTTATTTTAATTTATGGGAAACATTAATATGAATCCATGACTAGAAACATTTTAGAAAACACAAAATGCTATACTTTTGAGAGGAGATTCTTTACAGTAAAATATGAACCATCCAATTGTTTAAAATTTTCCTGTGAGAAAGGAAAAGACTTCTTACATTGTCCCAATGTCGCTATTTGAGGTGCTCAGAGAGCTTGCTCTTAAGACTGTTTATTAGTAACATGGAAGGAAGAGATTGAGTTCAAGGGTGAATCAGAGAACAGAGCTCTCAATAAGAGTAGAAAGGCTAACCCTCAGAGTAAATGGACAGGTACAATCAGAAAATAATTCTACTACTCTCTGAAAAAGTTGACGTGTGTACTGCAGGAGAAGGAGGAACCAGCCACTGATAGGGAGGAGGGCCTCAAACTGAGAAAATAAGGGAAAGAGGGTGTAAAAGGAAAAAAATATAACTCAAGAGAAGGGAGGATTTTCCTGCACACATTTGGCCCCAGACACAACAACAGCTATTCCAAATTACATCTGCTTATTGCCCCAAACTGTGGAGACTCCAGCCTTATGTAGCAATAAACTTTATCTTATGAAAAGCAGATACTTCAGTATGTGGGGGTGTGTGTGTGCTCAGTTGCATCTGACTCTGCAACCCCATGGACAGTAGCCTGCCAGGCTCTCTCTCCATGGGATTCACCAGCAAGAAGACTGGAGTGGTTTGCCATTTCCCATTCGAGAGGTTCAAAGTCACATCTCCTCCATTTAGGCGGCAGATTCTTTACCACTGAGCCACCAGGGAAGCCCACTGGAATAGGTACTTTTTGCTATATCTATGGAAGGAAGTAATAGGTATCAGGAATTTGAGACTTTCTCTGCTTCCCCAAATATCTCTTTATCATGGGGCTCTTTATCTTCCTGGAGCTCCAGGAAACCTGGAGTTTTCTGCATCCTTCTCACCTTCCGCCTTGGGCGCTAGAATCCTGTTCTGACATGCCAGCCTGTCACTTTTCTTTCTGACTTCCCATTCTGCTGCAGTCCTCTTTGTCACCTCTTATTTCCCACTGCCAAACCATGGTCCCTTCCTCCTTTGTTTTTGAAAGAAGTTCTCAGAATGGCTCAGTTTTATATCTGACTTTCCCATTGTCTCTCCTTTCTCCCACCCTGCCCATCCTTCAGTTTCAGAGGCAAGTCCTATCAGATTCTCTCTGGATCAGAATTCCCAGTCTTGACTTGAGTTTTGGAACTGGAGTTGAGCTCCATTTGGAATTATTTCCCTGATGTTGGCTCTTTGGGGGACTGCCATAGCTAATCCAGTTTTACTAGTCTTTTTACTCCATTAATATTGGCTTCCTTCTCCTCTTAGCTTAGATCTTTACATTTGAGGCTTACACTTAACAGTCTCTGCTGGGAGCTAGTACTTGGGGAGTCGGGTGGGGAATAGTGGTGTCACAAGAGAACACTCAATAGCAACTGTAAACTATGACTGATGTTCAGAGCAGGACATACTATATGTTGAAGAAGCTGACAGAGGTGTTCTTAGAGCCATTGTGGATAATTATATCAGTAAATCCTGAATAAATTGGGAGAGATACCAGGATACTTAGAACAGACCAGAGTTTTCCGAATTTCTAAAAGAGGGAAAGAATGGTTTCTGTAATCATTCAGGAAGAAGTGTAATAATTATTCTTGTCTAAATCCTAGAATGAGTGATGAATAGTATGCAAACATTTAGAAAACTCTGGTATTAAGGAAATGACTAAAAACTAATACTAGTCAATATTAGTTTACTTAGAATCTCTTACCTTAGAATAATTACATTCTTTTTAAATAGTTTGACAGATTAGTAGAGTGAGTAATACCAAGGACTGATGTTTCTTAACTATAAGAAAGCATTAGGAAAAAAATCTCCCATGGTAGCATTTAGAGAAGATAATTGCATACGGGCTGAATGAGATACTCTTGGGAGGAAACATTACTCATTTATCAGTGTGTTCAGATAATTTATAGGCATGGCGGTTGTGAGTTTAATCTGTCATAGAGTCATCAAGTTCTGTGTTTCAGCTTTATCCTGAAAAAACATTCTTAGTAATTTGATTAATACATAGCAGATATGCTTATTCAGTTTGGAAATGGTAGAAAGGTAGAGGATTCGTTCTTTCAATGGCAGAGGATCACAGCACATTCACAATAGTCTTTGAAAGCCAAAATGTTGAACTAAAGTCAGAAAGATAGATTAGAGAGAGAGAAAGATCTGTCTATATCTGCGCATTTATGTACACAGGAGTGTGGTAGAAACATAACTAAGAAGAATTCAATGTTTATTCCTGGAAATTTTTAAATTCAATTAAATTTTTACATTATCATCAGTTAATAATGATGAGTTAATGGTATGACGTGGATGCTGCATGCCACAATATTTAAGAGCATGGGTTTGGAATCCGTTCCCCTGAGTTTCATCTTCAGCTGTTACCTGAAAACTGACCAAATTTTGTGACCTTTTGAAGTTGCAGTTTTTCCTTTTATATAAAATAGAGGTAAAATAATAACTACTTTTATATGTTTGTGATGAGGACTACCTAAGAATATGAATGTGAAATTTTTAAAAAGGAAAACTTTCATCCTAAGCCTTATGAATAATACCTATATGTTCATATCAAGTTGGCAGCTAATTGTGAGGAAAAATTCTGGTCTACTGTGAGCAAGAACAGCTGGTAGACATAAAAGTTAGGGTGCACAGAAAAACTGGGGAGGCTGAAGGGCAGCCGAAAGAACTGCAGAGAGCAAGGGTAAAGTGAATCACAGTCCCCAAGACTTGAACAGCTGTCACGTGGAATAGTCAAGTTCTCCATTGCATCTAAAAAAACATAAATAGGATTAATGTCGGTAAGTTGTAAAAATGACCACTTTGGGCACAACATAGGAGAAAATAATTCTTGTCACTGGTATCATGAAATATTATTGACATATGAAATAGTTTGGACCACTGGAGTTAGTCACTAGGACCCTAGCTAGTTACATTTCAGAAATGCTGAAGAAAGCACTTTTTCTTTGAGGAAGGTATTAATAAAGGTCAAAAGTTTAGAATGGTGCATTTTGTCATTTTGTATGTATGCATATTTTGCCTTTGGAATTGCCTTTGCACTTGGGAGCTTTTCAGAGCTTTATCATTAACTTTTTTATTGGCCAGCGTCATCGCCAACAGTAATCCCTTAAGGAAGATTTGGTGAATAAACAGATAAACAAATGATACATACATGTGATGGATGTGGTCAATAAAGAGAATATGTTTAAACACACACACACACACTTTAGAGTCTTTTTATAAAATGAGCTCAGTGAAAGTATTTTGGAGGGTGCATTTAATGTTGGGTTATATGAAACTTGATTAATGAAAAGGAAAGGATTTAGGAGTTCCAAAAATAGTGGCCAGTGGAATGGAGTTCTCAAACACTAATGATGGGCCTATTTTCTCAGCAACATCAAGTTCCCAATATTTAACTAATGTCCAACATTTAATATTTATTTATGTTTCCTGCTGCCAAGAGCCACAAAATGTATTTGTAAATGCACAAACACACACGCAAGTATATAGACACATGTCCTGTCTAATTCTCTCCTTATGTCCTAAAGTCTTTTCTCTTGGAGGTATTTGTCACTGGCTTGCTGTGCTTATTCAGGTCAGCTGGGTACTGCGGCTATAGTCGGACTTGTGATTACATGCTTCACTCAGCAGAGCAATTTTTTCATCTTCATATATTTCATTCCCTTCACACACATCGAGTTTCTCCTCTGGCAGTACTTCCCTCCCCATTAGGCAGTGTGGCTCACTGTTGAGGCCCATTTGGGCACAAACCAGACTTTTGTCAAGTTACTGTACTCCTACCTTCCTAATTATAGAATTCAAAGCAGAAGGAGTGAATTAATAACATGTCCTTATCCCCTGCGGTGTCTGGGGTAGTGTAATGTTGCGACATGCTTGCCGGAGCACACACACTCTCCTTTCTCCCCTTATTCTCCATTTTTTGCTGTGTGACTTCACAGCAGCCAGAATGGAAGGTGCACTTTACTCACCAGTGAGTAAATCATGTGAATGGATGTTTTAAAGCCCAGGCCCGATACACAGTTCACTGAGAGAACTATCCTTTCAAAAGCTCTCTGAGAACACATGCTTAGAATTTGAAATTGTACTAAATACTGTGTTTCCTAAGGTATCCTAGCTAAGGCAAGGGTGTAAGGGCATAAGGTTTAGTCACTAAGTCGCGTCCGACTCTTGTGACCCCATGGACTGTAGGCTGCCAGGCTCCTCTGTCCATGGGATTCTCTAGGCAAGAATAGTGGAGTGGGTTGCCATTTCCTTCTGCAGGCTAAGGGCATAGACATCATTTAAATGTGTCTTGTTACATTTACTTTGTCCGATGAAAAAATTCTTAGCAGTTTCATTCTGCAGTCCTTCCATGCAAGCAAATACTTTGAATATTAGTATCAAGAGCTACAATTCTAGATTACCAAAAGCCTGTAGGAATCATTTCTCTTTGCCAGATAACAGAATTCTGATTCATTCTGATAGAATAAAGTTATTTTTATTTTACAGGGACTTCTGTAAATGAAGTGTTTTCAGATCCATTCAGAGTGAGTGATGTAGACCAAGCAATTGGGTCAAAGCCTCCTCATTCAGGACTTGGTACTTGAGGAAGTTGGGGAGTGAATTTGCATCTTTGTCCGATACCTATTTAAGGTATTTGGTAGGGAGATCCATCTCTTAAGAAACTTAATGACCAGGATAGATTAAGGGAGGGAATGTATTCTTCGGCAAAATGTGAATGTTTCCATTAGTTTGGCAGATGTCGCTAAATTCTTTTGGGGAAGAAAATGCTAGTGGAAAGAAAGAAATGGGAAGTTATTATCAGAACGAATGGGACACATAAGCTAATGACTTTAATAAATAGTGAACTGTTAATGTCGGGACCAGCCCAACAATGAACCGCCCCAAGGGAGCAGTGCCTTAGCAGAATAAAGAAAAAGAAGACTCAGAAATAAAGTGGGGATCAGGGGGCTGATGCCATTCACAGGCAAAAGCCCAGATCCTAATCCTTGCATGCCTTTATTGTTAACTTCTGCTTACTTATTCATGCTTTAGAGGTATCTGTTCTTTACCATCTCAGATCAAGGATAAAGATATACAATGCACAGTCCTCAATGTCAAACCTTGAGGCCTTTCATGACGTTGTTTAGCCTTTTGGCTAGTGACACCCTTTCTCAGCAACTCCCTCAAGGCTCTGGTTAGGGGAGCAGTCACTAATGGTTTTCCATCAGTCACATCAGTACTTCAGGATCCTGTTTTCAAGATGTCTTTCCGGGATGTACTTTTACTGCTCCCAGCCCTTTGTCTGGGAGTGATGAGAAAGTTATTCTTTTTTTCAAAGAGACTCTGTTAATTATAATACAGGCCTGTGCATAGCATATTCCCTATAGTTAATGGTATAGGCTGAAAATATAGTTTTTGGAAAGGCGATTGACACATGATACTCTAGGTAAAATGCTTTGTAGACTAGGTAACTAGAAGAATCACCTTTTTCCTAAATTACACTGCGTTAAAGTCCCCATCAGAGGCTGAGTACAAGGCTGGATGGTTTGTGATTGTGACTTCTTGGAAGAATTGCTGTTAGGTTGCTTCCCTGTCTTCCCTGTGAAACAGTGAAGGCTGATAAAATTGTAATTCACTGGTTAATTTTAAAAGCAAATTGAAAGAGACAAGTGTTTCACCACTGGATCATTGGCTTTTAAGTTGATCATGAGTCATGTCTATGTTGTGCTTTATTTTCTTCCTTTTAAATGTGATGTGCAGATATCTGTCACTTAATTCAAAACTGCAAAGCCAATTATGTGTATTCAAACTTTAAATACATTTTATACAAAAATTAGTAAATATTGTCTCTTGAATATTAGTTTTATCCTGACATTAGTGCAACACCTTTAAATGGTATATATTTAAACAAAATTCCAACTTCAGAAAAATGTATTGAAAACTAAACCAAAAGAATTAACATTGCACTCGCAAAGACTCATACACCTTCCTCTACAGTTATTTTCAGTTTCATTTTTTAGGATCCAAAATAAAGTTAAGGCCAAGGTTTTAGAATTCTCAAGAGGATTTTTCTTCAGGTTCTAGTGTCTGTTATCACTGTGTTGCATTTAACTGTGTGAAATGGCAGATGTGAAATAAATTATATATGTTTCAGATACATCATCTATTTTTACCAATAATTTTTTCAGCCATTGATCTTATCAATAATTTGCTGCAAGTGAAAATGAGAAAGCGCTATAGTGTGGATAAGACCTTGAGTCACCCTTGGCTACAGGTAAAAATTAATCGTTGGATATTTTCTCAGTTGAAGAAGCTTCTAAATATTTAAAGATCTGGATACTATGTGTTAAAAAATCTTGTATCCTATTTTCGAAGTATGATTATATCAGTGTGTTTGCCAAAATGCATGCAACTTCTTAGGATTTAATAGTTTCTAACTGTATCAGGAAAAACTGAATAGAAAGAGAAACACACCACATACACACCACAGAACACACACCCCAAAAACAAAAAACAAGAAAGAAGGGTCATAACATAACTTCGAGAACCAGATTTCAGAAGCATCTGTATGTGTAATCCTGATAAATATCCAAGTAGATGCCCATCTGGTCATGCACTGTACTCGTTTGGGAGCTGTATATTTAAATCTTAGTTAATACTTGTAAATTTATGGTAGATATAAAGCATATGCATCTGTTTGTTCTCCAGTTTTTAAAAAATTTTCACATTGAAAATTAAAGTTTAGAAAAATGACCTGCTGAAATACTGAAGGATTATTTGTGGGCATCGAATTCCAAAAGAACACCAACATGCTGCATTGCTTAACTGCAAATATCAACTGCACACCTTCTGATGCATGATATCCTATCAACAATACGCATTTGCAAAGTTTAGGCAAATAGGATGGCTTTGGAGCTGATGCTGTTACTTCAGGCTGCCTCATGAAAGGCACAGTACCGTTGGAGTGGAAGAGAAAAGGGTAACATGTATGTTGTGGGAACTCATAACATAAGAAATGATGCTTTAATGAGTTCCAGTCGTATCTGGGGTAACACTTTGCAATGTCTTCCTCAGGATTATCAGACCTGGCTAGACTTACGAGAGCTGGAATGCAAAATCGGAGCGCTACATCACCCACGAGAGCGACGACTCAAGGTGGGAGCAGTTTGCAGGCGAGCAGGGCCTGCAGTACCCGCACACCTGATCGATCCAAGCGCGGGCCACAGTGACAGTCCTGAGGCCGAAGAAACAGAAATGAAAGCCCTCAGTGAGCGTGTCAGCATCCTCTGAGTTCCATCCCCTCTAATCTGTCAAAACACTGTGGAATTAATAAATACATACGGTCAGGTTTAACATTTGCCTTGCAGAACTGCCATTATTTTCTGTCAGATGAGAACAAAGCTGTTAAACTGTTAGCACTGTTGATGTATCTGAGTTGCCAAGACAAATCAACAGAAGCATTTGTATTTTGTGTGACCAACTGTGTTGTATTAACAAAAGTTCCCTGAAACACTAAACTTGTTATTGTGAAGGATTCATGTTATATTTAATGCATTAAACCTGTCTCCACTGTGCCTTTGCAAATCGGTGTTTTTCTTACTGGAGCCTCAATTTGGTCAGAGTCTACAGAACCTGCCCATGAAATAGTTCTGTTCTGTGTGTCCCATTGTTGGCACTATAAGCAAACTCTTGAAGAGTAGATTATTACCAGTGTTCTATGAACAACTCCAGAACTCGTGGAAAAACGAGTGATGGAGGCTGGGGGATCAGGGGATGAATATGCAATCCTAAGACGCAAGTGCATGGAGAAGTTTTACTGTATATTTGCAAATCCTTTGCCTGCCTGCTGTGCCTCAGTATATTTAAACTCAAGTAAATGGGCCTGAGTGCGCCTACTACTCTTAAGCCCAAATGCCTTAGAAATGTAACTGCCATTTACAGAACAGGTGTATTTCCCCCTTTCTTACAGTACTCTGCTGTATTTTAGGAAATCAGCAGCTAAGCAACCTTTGCCTTCGTGTATTTTTCAACAATAACAAATAAATATTCTTGTGAAAATATGTGTCCATCTGACTGAATTATTTTCATGTGTGATCGATGCTAGTGTTTTCAGGCCAAGTAAGAGTCACGGTTATCTTGTATTTTTCAACAATAACAAATAAATATTCTTGTGAAAATATGTGTCCATCTGACTGAATTATTTTCATGTGTGATCGATGCTAGTGTTTTCAGGCCAAGTGAGTCACGGTTATCTGTTGGCTTAGAACTTAGCTTTATCTACACTGCAGCCACAAAAGTATGATTCCAAATGTACTGAAACCTTTCTGTCTTGCATGTCATCTAGTTTCCTATAGAAAAGTGAAAAATGACCAAAACCAAACAGAATACTTGGAGACGTAAGAGTATTACAAACAGCAATCTCGATGTAACTTCCTGATTGATTAGAAAATGGCTCTAATTTCTTTTTAAACAGGTAGGTTTGGAGGTGAACTGCAATAACACATCAACACTGGAAGATTGCTCATGTGAAAGCCAACTTAAGTAATGTTCTGTAGCCTGGGGAAAATAAAACTAGTATTGGACTTTAACAGGCTTCAAGTTGATACTTGTCTAAAGTCGATACTTGTGGACTGTTTTTCTTTGTAGCAGGATGACAGTGAATTAGCATGTATTACTGTAACTATATCACAGAAAAAAATTGTAATGTTTGGAATAATTTTATATGTAGTAAGCCAGCTGAATGTATTTAAAAAGTATGCTAAGACACAAGCTTTATTTATACTTGGAGGAATGGGAGAATAGTTGATCTTTCCAATGATTAATCACTATATATTTTGTTATTATTTTAAGGAATTTGAAATTTATTCTGTGTAAGTCAGAGGACACCAAACTTCTTAAGCAGAAGGATAAGCAACATCAGCAAGCTCACTGCCAGCAAGACAGTCTGGATTGAAGCCAGGATAGGGATGAGCCAAAAGATCAGGTAAACCATTGTAATAACACACAGGGGATGATGAAGACATGAAGAAATGCAGTAATAAATAGGGAGCTAGGTGGAGAAGTATGTATAAAGATGTTGATAGATGGAATCAATGAAACTTAGTTACTGGTTGAATGTAAAATTTAGGGGAGTCCAGAGTGAATCCTAGATTTTGGCTTGGGTGATTGATGGGACTATTAATCGGAAGGACTTACACCTTACACCCTTCCTACCCTTAGGAAGGGTGAGATCACATTTGAATATGTGGAATATAAAGTTCCTTGATGTTAAGCGTCAACTTTGAGATACCCTGAAGATATTTAAATACGTGGGTAGAGTTTAGGGAAGAATTCTAGAGTCGAAGGTATATATCTGAAATTCAAAAGCGACAAACTGATTGGAATGACTCAAGTCCTTCAGGATAGGATGAGAAAGGATGATCGTAGGGACATAAATCTGAGAAGTATCAGTAGAGTGTTTCAGTCAGAATAAAAGGAATGTTTAAAAATAGAATGATACGGAATAATAATATGCAACTTGAGAAAAGAGGTTCAGGAGTGAAGTAGATAACAGTAGAAAATATTTATGGAGGAATAAATATTTTCCTCCATAAATAAATAAATAAATAAATATTTATTTATTTATTTGCCAACCTCCAGTTGGTAAGACCAGCCTATTGGGTGGCGGTCTTACCAACTGTTCCAGCAGTTTGTAACAAACATGACTATTCCTGTTACATTCAGAGTAGCATGTCTAAAGGGTATCTGTGTGGCCATGCTATCGAGACAACGTACTCTTCAGCAACATCAAGCACAGGGAAGAGTAAGTAACTGCTAATGCTCAGAAAAATAGTGGGCCACTGAAAGTCGCACCACTTTCTTCCTTCAGCTGATGCTGCAAACAATCCAGTTTCACTGAAGTAGCAACCACATTTTATGCTAAATATCATCGGTGTGGTTGTCCAGACTTCACATCAGTGGCTCATCATAGTGTTCAATGACATATGGGCAGTAGACTGTGTTTAATATAAGAGGCAGAGCAACATTTTTAGTACTGAAATATCTTCTGATTCTGACAAAAATAAGAGAAATAACCGAAGTGTGATTCGGGGAGGAGTGTGTCCTGTGTCGTTACATAGACAATATTCCTTAAACAGTGACATTATCAGTCCACTCAGGATGCCATAAAAATTGGTCTTCTCTATATATCCTGAACCATTAGAACAACCCCCACCACCCACTCTTTCTGCTTTTGGTCTGAGCAGAAGGACTGTGCCTAGAAAAAAGTTTTGCTCAGTGATGCTGTTGATTTGTCTGTTAGCCCTGAGGGATCTTTGAGTTTAGTGAATACTCACTTCATGGCAACTTTAAATTAAAAACATGGCCAGCCATTGCATTGCATGTGTAGAATAAGTATAGCAATGAGAATAATAAAGTTATCTGTATCCTCCTTCCTTCATTCAGTTAATGTTGTGTGACTACCTCTGAAGTGATGCATTTTACTTATTGTCTATTTAGACTGACTTTGAAGAACCAAATACTGATTCATCTGAAGTCACACTGAGGCCCATGGAGAAAGGTTGACTGCTTTTTGTAGCCAAAAGGGAACAAGCTCTTTTATTTCAGTCTTTTCACTTTGAAACACTGTTCTCTCTGTTTAAGGAATATTGTCTATGTAACGACACAGGACACACTCCTCCCGAATCACACTTCGGTTATTTGGTGGATATAGAATTCTTGGTTCACGGGTTTTTTGGTTTGTTTTCATCCCACTGCTTTTTAGCCTTGATTGTTTCTGATGAAAACTCACCTTTAATCATATTGTGGTTCCCTTGTATATGATGCATTTTATCTTGCTGCTTTTGTTAGTTTGACTTTGTCTTTCAGCACTTTCAGATGGTATACTAGGTGTAGATTTCTTTGTTTTTATCCTATTTGAGTTTAAGCTTAGATCTGTAGATAATTTTTTTCCTACAGTTGGAAAAAGTTTTTCTTCATTGTTTCTTCAAATACTTCTCTGCCCTTCATCTCTCCCCTCTCTGGGTATCCTTTTACATGTAATTTGGTATGCTTAGTGAGTCTCAAGGTCTCTCAAACTCTGTTTTGGTTTTGTTTCTTCATTTTCTTATTGTTCTTCAGATTGTGTAATCTGTTTTGATTTATCTTCAGGTTAATTTATTCTTTTTTTTTTTTTTGCCAAATCAGATATGATGTTGGGTGTCTCTAGTGAATTTTTATTTCATTTTTTCCAAATGTAAATTTTCTCTTTGGTTTTATTATGCTTATCTTTCTAAAAGTATTTTCAATCAGGTGAGTTATTGTTATACTTTCAATTCTGTAAATGTGGTTTCCCCAAGTTCTTTGAACATGTTTGTAGTAGCTACTTTGAAGCCATTGTTAAGTCCAATTTCTGGGCCCTCTCTACCATCTTATACCCTACCGGAGACAGTTTCCATCAAGTGTTTTTAATCCTCTCTATGCATCACAGTTTCCTGTTCTTTACATGTCAAAATTAGTTTGTTTTTTTTTTAACTAACTTAGCAACTCGGTATCATGATTCATCTATCCCTTCCCCCTCAGTCATAGTTGTTGCTTTTGTTTGTTCAGTAACTTTCCAGGAATAATACTCTGGAAACTGTCTTCCCTGAAGTACACAGCTGCTTATGTCTGCTCGTTTTTTTTGTTGTTGTTGTTTTTGTTTGTTTTTTTGCTTTTGTTTTTGAAGACTGGCCTCCTAGATGCCACATCTAGGACAGCATAGATTAGTAGTCAGTGATGAGTATGATGAACTACTAAACCATCACATAATTAAATTTCAATTATATGTGAAATTGAAGCATCTCATTAAAATTTTTCACTTAATCCATTTCTCCCTCATTTGGGCTCTGAGTGTCTGAACAACATGACTCCCTGTACTCAAGTGGAAAAAAACATTCCCTATCTCCCCAATAAGGGATAAGTAGGTGGGAGTATCCTCTGTATGAACCTTCAAACCCTTAATACTAACTTCAGCTAACAGCAGCATGCTGCTTGAGGACAACATTCCGTGTAATTTTTCCAAAGACAAAGACTTGGCACAAGTGATAGCTGTTTTGTGGGTTTTCTTCAGTATCTTGAGCTTCTTTGCTCCTTTGTTCCTTTGGCTTGTTTGTTTCACTTTCTCCCAACTCTGAACTTTTCTTGCGGGTTCAAAAGAAAGAATTTGTTTTTAATCTGCTCAAAAGCTGAGTAACCCGTATATCTGACTCTTCTGATTTTTTTGCCCTTTTTCAGACAGAATGCTGCTCCCAATTAAACTTGCTTTGATAACCATAAAATATCTTTGTATTTAAAAATGTTCACCTTCCCACCTTCAGCAAAACCTAAACAAATCAAGTTAGACCGTTTTCAATCTAGCCAACATCTAATTACTATCTCTTATTTGTCTTCATTTTTATCATCATTGAATCTCTTCTCAATGAGTCGTCATTGTCTTTTTACTCAAAATTGATGGATTTCCTTAAGATAGCATAGATGTTAGAAATGAAGAGACAGACCAACTTTGTCTTGAATTCTTGGTGACCATTAAAGCATTTTAATCTCTCATGTATCCAGGGGCATTGTAAGAGGTTAAATAGAATAATGCCTATAAAACTCTTTAGTGTATCCTTGGCCTAAGACATCAATAAAGCCATTAGTAAGTAATATGTATTATTCTTTAGTTATTCAACAACTATTTTTGACCACTTTGTATGTGCTAGGAATATAGCAAATGAAAAAAACAAGTGTTGAGTACTGCCCATATTCCCTGTAACTTCCTTCTCTGATGTCCTGCCTACATTTGTTTTGATAGACTACACGAAAGGCCTGAATTCTGAGCTTAAACATGGGTCCAAATCCAACTCCATTCCTTATTGAGTGAATTTAGACACATTATTCCTAGAGCCTCTGAGTCTACTCAGGAGTAGAGTAGCATATATGTTTTAGAGTGCAGTTGGGATAACTAAGGTAAGTATTTCAATTTCTTCGCCAAATTGCTGGCATGTGTTGCAGCTCAACACACGTGAGCTTCTTCTTCTCTCCTTCCTGTATGTGCATTTCCCAGCGTTTTCTCATTTTCTTTTCTAATATTTTCTTCTGATATGATTTATTTTCATGAATTCCACTGTTACTTTAGCTAATATTCCCAAATCTATATTGACTGCTTCAGACTCTCAACATTGCAGTTACATCTCTCCATAAATCTATAGATAAACTCAATAATCTATATCTAACTAGAGGTCCACCATGACTTAAATTCCACATGTCTAAAATCAGTGTTATCAATTTACTTTCAAATAACTGCACTGTAGGCATTTTCTAAATGAAATCTTCTCCTTCAGCCTCCTTTCTGTGTCATTGCTCTACACACCTCTGCCAGATTTACCTTCCCCAAATTGCCTTCATCATTGTACTCACATGTTCAGAAATGTTCAAAGACTCTCCTGCCAGTTATTTATAAGATGAATTCAAATTATTTAGTGTTATAAAAGCTGTGTGTGTGGTCCAAAAATTAATAAGGCACTATTCAATAAGAATTCCATGTATTCCACAGATTTCTGAGTCATATGAACATCAGGGCTTAGACAAAAACAATTTTCATGTCTTTGAAGTTCATTTCTTATTTCCTATTAAGAAGCTGGGCAAGCTGACTTCTAACTTACTTTTATTCGTAGATTTCATGAAAGTGTGGTTTAAGTTGAATGTCAACAAGTTTTCAGTGATACATACATTTTCTAATTCTCTGAGGCAAATTCTGTTTTGAAAAAGGAAAAGTCACATTCTTCCCTGGACCTCTTTTGTGTCATAGATTGTGTCTAGGGACTTTTCACAGTGATGGTTTCTTTAAGTGATTCTGGGCTACCAGCTAATTTCTGCTGTGAAATGTGAACATTTGCCTCAAAACTTCTTTCTGTACCTTGAATGAAATGGTAAGACTTTGAATTAAGATTTATTTTTTCTTCATGTTTTATGCTGCTGATATTTCTTTTATATACCCAAACCCCTTGGATCTTTTCCTGTTTAAGTATTTAGTCTAACTTGTTCTGAGAACTAAAGTTATACTTTACTTGCATGTTGGATACTTAGTGATGTCAGTTTTCAAGGAGATTCAAACAGATTGTTTTTCTTTTCTCTCAATAGATTATTGTCTTTTCTCTCATAATGTTATCTCCACTCTTGAAGGTAGTTAATTGTCTTAATATTGATTGACTACTGGATTCTGCTTCCCTCCATGGAGACATGGTATTAGTTGCACAGTCCTGTCCGACTCTTTGAATCCCATGACTGAAGCCCACCAGGCTCCTCTTCATGGAATTCTCTAGGCAAGAACACTGGAGTGGGTAGCCATTCCCTTCTCCAGGGCATCTTCCTGGACCAGAGATTGAACCCAGGTCTCCCACATTGCAGGCAGATTCTTTACTGTCTGAGCCAGCAGGGAAGCCCCCATAGAGACAAGAGTTTGACCTATATTTGGTCTCCTCCAAAATCTCCAAAAAGCTGCATTCTTTGCAGATATTTTCATCCTTCTACGTGCAGAGGAATAGGAGGAATCATTTGAGTAAAAAGGAAGAAGTGAGTATGAACTTGAACAGGGGGAAAGCTCTTGACAAACCAGAGGGTTATTCCAGAGGTAGACTCAGGAAATAACATGGTCCAGGGTAACTAGAGCCAGATTAACAAAGGCCTCACAAACCAGGAAAAATAATTCATGCTTTGTCCCCAAATATATAGGAAGCTGTAGGTCATTTTGTCAAGAGGAACTGAAATTCCTTATTTTACGCTTAAGAAAGGGGTAATAAAAGTTTGTTTGAAGTCCAATAGTTTAAATATCAAATCATGCTTATGTTCATAATGAGCTTAAAAGGCTTTTTAAAAATAATAGTCTAAAATTAAACTGACTACACTTTGTTACTCCATTTTAAAGACAGAGTACTCTTACTATCTGATGTGAATTTTTTCCTCATTTTTGATTCCCTTTATTCAGGCACCCAGATAAACTAAGAATGTCTCAGAGGAGATAGTGACTTGAAGTATGCTCTATAGGCAAAAATGCAGAATAAGCCAAACTTGGACATCATAAGATTGTAGCTTGTGTATGTAGAGAAATAATCATTAGATCCAATTATCTTTAGACAGACTGATGTTTCAAATTCTAATTGCAAAGTTTTAGCCTCATTAACACATGTGTTTCATTTTTATATGTTGGCTACCACATTTTATTGTTACAATTCATTAAAAATAATGTGAAAAATGAAGATGATCATAAACTTCATCATATAAGCAGAAGAAAAAAATACTGCCTGAATAATGATAGCAACACTTTATATTTGCATAGCAACTTCCTTTTAAGGAGCTCAAAACATTTCACAAATATTATCTCATTAATCCTATGAGTACAGAAATACAAAATAATTCTTAAAACTCCAAGCTGGGGAAATTGATTCCTTAAAATAGCTACATTTGTTTCCAGTGTAGTACACTGAATTATGAACAAATAAAGTAAGATGTTCAGAGTCATTTATTATTACTTTAAAATTTACATAGAATAAAATAGATGTTTTTTGGTCTAGGTTTCTGTCCATTTTAACACGTACAGATTAATGTAGCTACTGTTACATTCAGAATATAAAACAGTTCTATTGCTCCAAAAATTACTTTGTGATATTCCTCTATAGTCACACTATTTTCCACATTTACTTCTGGTAAACACTAATCTATTCTCCATCTCTATTGACTTGCCTTTTTCAGAATTACATATAATTGGAGTATGTATATATACATGTAACAGAGTATGTAACCTTTTGAGCTCTAGTTCCTTTCCCTCACCATCTGTGTTGCTCTGTGAATCAATAATTCATTTTTATTGCTGAGTAGTATTCCATTGCATGGATATATCCAGTTTGTTTATCCAATCACCGATTGCAAGATATTTACATTATTTCTAGTGTGAGTTAATTTTTCATAGAGCTGCTATATACATTTGTAATACTTTTGGTGTTTGTTTGTTTGTTTTTAATGTTCCTTTAGTGAGGTTAAACATCTTTGAATGGGATTCCTGGTGAGTGGCTGTTAACTTTATGATAAAACTGACAAAACAAAATACCTAGGAATAAACTTAACCATAGAGGTAAAAGACCTAGACTCTAAAAACTATAAAACACTGATGAATGAAACTGGAAATGCTACAAAGAAATGGAAAGATGGACTGGTTCAGAATTGGGAAAGGAGTACATCAAGGCTGTATATTGTCACCCTGTTTATTTAACTTCTCTGCAGAGTACTGTGGTGTTGGAGAGGACTCTTGAGAGTCTCGTGGACTGCAAGGAGATCAAACCAGTCCATTCTAAAGGAAATCAAACCAGTCCATTCTAAAGGAAATCAGTCCTGAATATTCATTGGAAGTACTGATGCTGAAGCTGAAGCTCCAAATACTTTGGCCATCTGATGTGAAGAACTGACTCATTAGAAAAGACCTTGATGCTGGGAAAGATTGAAGGCAGGAGAAGGGAATGACAGAGGATGAGATGTTTGGACAGCATCACTGACTTGATGAACATGAGTTTGAGCAGGCTCCAGAAATTGGTAATGAACAGGGAGACCTGGTGTGCTGTAGTCTGTGGGGTCGCAAAGAGTCGGACACCACTGAGCAATTGAACTCAACTGAACCAAAACATGGAAAGATATCTTGTACTATTGGATTGAAAGAGTTAATATTTTTATTATGGCCACGCTATCAAAGAAATCTAAAGATTTAATGCAATCCCTTTCAAGTATCCCAGACATTTTTCACAGAACTAGAATAATACTAAAATTTAGATGGAAACACAAAGACCTCAAATTGCCAAAGCAATCTTGAGAAAAAGAATAAAATAGAAGATATCGTCGTCCCAGACTCAGACTGTTCTTCAGAACTTCAGTAATCAAAACAGCCTGCTGGTGGTGGTAGTTGTTCAGTGGCTCAGTCATGTCTGACTCTTTGAGACCCCATGGACTGCAGCATGCCAGGCTTTCCTGCCCTTCACTGTCTCCTGGAGTTTGCTCAAACTCATGTTCATTGAGTTGGTGAGGCCATCCAACCATCTCATCCTCTGTCACCCCGTTTTCCTCCTGCCCTCAATCTTTCCCAGCATCAGAGTCTTTGCCAGTGAGTCTTTGCCACATTAGGCAAAGACTTGGAGCATCAGGCAAAATGTTAAAGCTTCAGCTTCAGCATCAGTCCTTCCAATGAATATTCAGGTTTGATTTCCTTTAGGATCAACTGGTTTCATCTCCTAGCTGTCCAAGGACCTCTCAAGACTCCTCCAGCACCACAGTTTGAAATCATCAATTCTTTAGTGCTCAGCCCTCTTTATGGTCCAACTCTCACATCTGTATATGACTTGCACAAAAACAGACACATATCAGTGGAACCAAGTAAAGACCAAGAAATAAACCCACACATCTATGGTTGATTAATGACAAGGTAAGAAATTACAATGGAGAAAAGACAATCTCTCAAGAAGTGGTGCTAGGAAAACTGGACAGCTCCATGTAAAATAATGAGATCAGGACATTTCCTCACACCATATACAAAAATAAATGGAAAATGAGCAAAGACCTAAATGGAAGACCTGAAACCATAGAACTCTCGGAAGAGGACATAATCAGAACACTCTTTGACGTAAATCGTAGCAATAATCTTGTAGATATGTCACTTAAGGCAAAATAAAAGCAAAGATAAATAAGACCTAATTAAAAGCTTTTGTACAGCAAAAGATAACATAAATAAACAAAAAGACAACCTACATATAGAATGTGAGAAAATATTTGCAAATAATGTGATCAACAAAGGGTTAATATACAAAATATATAAATAGCTCATACAACTCTATCACAAAATGCAAGCAATCAAATCAAAAAATGGGTAGAAGACCTGAGTAAATAATCAGATGGCTAACAGGCACATGAAAAGATGCTCAACATCACTAATTTATTAGAAAAATGCAAATGTGATATTAATGCAACAAACAGATACCACCTCACAGCTGTCAGAATGGCTTTCATCAAAAAGTATGCAGATAACAAATATTGGTGATAATGTGGGAAAAGTGAACCCTGTACACCATTGGTAGGAATGTAAATGGGTGCTGCTATTATGGAAGTAAAACTAGAAATAGAACTACCATATGATCCAGTGGCTCCACTCTTAGGAGTATATCCAGAAAAAAAAAAAAAAAAACTAATTTGAAGATGTATCCACTCTAATAGTAACAGCAGTACTGTTTACAATATCTAAGGGATGGAAGCAACCCAAGTGTCTATCAACAAAAATGGATAAAGAAGATGATCTGTAAAAATACTGAACCATTATGCTATTCATCTGAAACCAATATAATATTTTTAATCAACTGTACTCCAATAAAAAGTATGTTTTAAATTTCCAAATGTTTGGAGTTTTTCATTTCTTTCTGTTATCCTTAGTTTAATTCCATAATGATCAGGAAATATACTTTGTATGCTTTCAAGTCTCTTGAATTTGTTAATTTTTTTATGACCGCATGATGGCCAGTGTTGAGAGTGTTCCATGTGCACTTGAACAGAATATGTATCCTGCTGTTGTTGGGTAGCTGTTACTGCTGCTGAGTCGCTTCAGTCGTGTCTGACTCTGTGCGACTCCATAGGTGGCAGCCCACCAGGCTCCCCCCGCCCCTGGGATTCTCCGGGCTAGAACACTGGAGTGGGTTGCCATTTCCTGGAGTGGGTTGTCGGGTAGAGTGTCCTACAAATGACAACTGAATCCAATTAATGGATGATTTTTGTTGAGCATTTTTATATCCTTCTGGTTAATGGTACATGTTTTTCTGCCCTGTGGAAAGGATATACATAGAGTTTCTTATGTATACCATGTAGTTGGGCCTTGGATTTTAAAAATTCATTGTGAAAAACTTTGGCTTTTAATTGGTGTGTTCAGACAACTTAAATATAATTATTGATATTTTTGCATTTAGGTTTACTATGACATCATGTTTTCCTATTCATTCCTCCTGTTTTTTCATTCTTTCCCCTTTCCTGCCTTCTGTTGAATTATTAGAATATTTGTGTCTTAGTATTAGCTTTTGATTTGTATATTGAGTATTTTACTATGTGTTTGTGCTCGGTCGGTTCTGTTGTGTCTGATTCTTTGCAACCCTATAGACTGAAGCCTTCCAGGCTTCTCTGTCCATGAGACTTTCCAGGCAAGAACACTGGAGTGATTTGTCATGCCCTTCTCCAGAGGATCTTCCCTACCCAGGGATCCAACCTGCATCTCCTATGTCTCTGGCATTGCATATGGATTCTTTACCACAGAGCCACAAGAGAAGCCCAGTATTGTACTATATCTCTTTGTAACTTTCATTAGTGTTTGATGTAAGGGTTAAAATATACATACTTAACTTTTTACACTGCACTTAGAATTAATATTTTACCACTTCAAGTGGAATATAAAAATTTGACTACCTTAGAGGTCCCTTTAGCTTTCACTTTTTATGTTGTAGTTGTAATATGTATTACATCTACATATATTGAAAACCCTATCAGACTGCTACTAATTGCTGCTTTTAATCATCAAACATATTTTTAAAAGCTGAAAGTGGATATTCTTTTATTTCCACTGATGTTTACTTTCTGTTCCTTGTCCTTCACTGCTGACATTCCATGTTGGCCTGCAGTGCCATTTTTATTTAATCTGGAGAACTCCCCTTTGCATTTCTGTAAGAGGACTATTGCTGATACAGACTCTCTAGTTTTCCTTCATCTGAGAATACCTTTATTTTGCCTCACTGATGGATAGTTTTACTGGATATAGAATTCTCAATTGGCAGTTCTTTTGTTTCAGTACTTAAACATGTAAACCCATGGCATTCATATCAATGTATGTCAAAAAATACTACAATATTGTAAAGTAGCCTCCAACTAAAATAAATTAAAAAAATTTTTTTCATAGGTTCTAAAAAAGGTAGTCTGAAAGTAGACCACCACTTTCTAGATTCTAATAAGAAATCTGCTGTTATTCAAATTGTCTCCATATATGCATGTAATGTTTCATATTGGAAGGGCAGCTTTCATGACTTTTTGTTCATCATTTGTTTTCAGGAGTTTGATTAGGGTGTTTCTAGGTATGGATGTTTTTGTATTTACTCTCTTTAGAGTTCACTGAGTTTCATAATTCTCTAGGTTTATGTCTTTGGTCAAATTTGTTAAGTATTCAGTCATTTCTTAAAGCAGTTTTTCTTAAAGTACACTGTTTCTGTTATCTTTCTGAGACTCAAGTCATGTGAATGCTCAACATTTTGGTATTATATCACAGATCCCCAGTACTCTATTCATTTTTAAAAATCTTTTTTTTTTCCTTTCTATCAGTCTATGTTCAAATGTATTGACTCTTTCCTCTGTCATCTCCATTTTTTTCTTTAATCCATCCAGTGAGTTTTCAGTTTTTGTTGTGTTTTTCACATCTAAAGCTTGCCTTGGTTCTGCTTTTATGTCTTCTATTATCTTGCTGAAACTTTCTATTCTTCCCTTCATTTCAAGAATATTTGGCATTACTTTTGGGAATAATTTTAAGTACCTACTTTAAAGTTTTTCTCTCTTAATTTTTATCATCTGTGGCATCTCAGGTTTGACATCTGTTGATTGTCATTTTTCTTGTGTGATACTGAGATTTTATTTTTCTCTTCTAAGTTATTTTAAGATTTTATCCTGAACATATTTAATATTATGATTTTAAGTCTATTGAGAACATTGATTGTATTATTCTTTTTCATTTTAATAGCTATTGATCCTATAGAGTCAGGCTATAAATTTCTACTTGTTGTCCATGGGCTATGATTTCAAAGTCAGTGCAGTTTTTAAAGCCTTTCCAAAATGCGCTATCTGAACCTGTCTTCTCTGCCCTCTACTCAGTAACATTCTAGCATCTTGAAAGCAGTTCTACCCCACAGTTTAGTTCTCAAAGTCTTTCATATGCTAGTAAGAGTCAGATTTAAGCATGCACAACTTGTAACCTAAGAGTACAAATACAACTTTCTGTAATTATTTTCCTGAGCTACCTTCTCTCTGTGGTCTCGACACCTCTATACCACAGGAACACCTTTCCTGGTCCTTGGGCTAGTAAGCCAGGGCTTTAGACGTCCCCACTCCTGCCTAATTGCTGTTACTGTGTCTGTCTGTAGGGCCGAACAGCAAGAGGTTATGCAAAGAAAAAGAGCCAATGGGGCTACAGCCTCGGGACCAGTGTCCCTAAGGTCAAAACCCAGTGTCGCCTCATTTGAGTTTTAGGTGCCTGCCTGACAGTCTCTGCTGTTGTTTTCACTGCTACTTAGGGATTGTCTAGGGCTAGGGTAAAAGACAACAGAAAGAAAACCACAACACTGGGTTTTCTTCACTTTCTCTGACTCTAGGGAGCGCCTTTCCTGCTTAGTAGCCTGCAAATAGCTTCTCTTGGTACTGTTTCTGTTAACATTCAATGCAGAGTCCCAGGTTTGGGGCTGCCTTTGAGTTTTCATTACCAATAAATACTGGAAAATAACTGAAAAAGTGGGGGGCTGGTGGGGGTTCATCACTGATTATGACAGTGCTTCAAGTTTTGATTACCTTCCCCAGTCTGTCTGCTACCACTTACTTTTCAGAGTCCTCAGAAAGCTGCACTATGTATTATATCCAGGGTTTTTAGTTGCATTTGGAGGAAGAAGTAGGCTGGTATGTGTTTACTCCCGCATGATTAGAACCGGAAACCACGGTTTAGGTTTCTTGAATCCTAGTAATCAAATGAATCTTGAAAGTATGCTTTAGTCTGGAGGCTGAAACAAATGTCCAAACAATAATAGCGTGTAAGATTTAAGCAACAAAGGTGCCAAAAACTCAAGCATTTCATTTAATAACTGTATGAGGGTTCGATGATAGGTGTTTTATCTATTTTTACTTTACAAATAGGGGACTGAGATACAAGGATATTGAGTAACTTACCCAAGGTTTCACTGTAACTGATGGGAGTCAGGATTTGGATCCTGGTCATCTGGCTCCAGACAGGAAGTTCCTAATCACATACATGTGTACTTAGTTCACTATTTATATTTTCTCTTTTTGTTTTGCTTTAGTGCATATGATATTGTACCTTTTGGGGAGAACATTGTGTGATTGCCATGGCTACAAGCATAGCTTATTTTACTCTAAGTTTAGAAAAGAGTAAAGGTTAGTGCACAAACAAGTGATATTACTACTTCTCAGACTAAGGGAAATTTTAGGGGATCAAAGTAGTTTTAAAGTCCCAATTGATGAGTGTGTATCAGCTAGATTTGTTCACATAGTCCTTCCTTCCCTTTCACATTTTTAAACTCTAATCTTAAATGGAAGAATATACAAAGGGTAGGAGAGTTCTAAAAGAATCAGCTTCTGCTGGAAAAAAAAAAAAAACCCACCTTTTTTAAATTAAAACAATCGATAGCTTTCAGTCATCCATAAAACTGAAACTCCAACCAAAGAACTATATGAATATATGCTCAGTTGTGTGCAACTTTTGTAACCCAGTGGACTGTAGCCCCCAGGCTTCTCTGTTCATGGAATTTTCCAGGCAAGAATACTGGAATGGATTGCCATTTCTTCCTCCAGGAGACCTTCCCAACCCAGGGATCATACCTGCATCTCCTGCTTTGGCAGGTGGATTCTTTGCCACTGTGCTACCTGGGAAGCCCCAGCCAAAGCACTGTATATATATATAATCTAGTGCTGTAAAAAGTGAATTAAGGCTGATCTTGGGCCACTGCAAGATGAGTACAGAGATTAACAGTTTAGGAATTTTTATGGCAATTTGATAAAGCAACTTTATGTTGAACATAATTAAAAAGTAGATTAAAATTTTATTGTCCTTGTTTTTATTTTATCATAGTAATTCATATTTACATTTTTCAAAAGTATATCTGTGGATTGAAAATTAAAAGCAATGAAAAGCTGACTCTACCATAACCATTTTGAGAAATGCTGCACTAAAGCACAGTGACTGCCTTCTAATTTTAAATGAAACAATGGCAAAATTAATTCAAACACAGGGTTGCTGACACAATTTTCTTTTTTCAGTGATTCTTGACATTTCTAAAAAATATGTCTGGCATTTTAAATAAAATTATGTTTGTTTTTAAGAGACAAAGACCTAGAGAAAGATCCTAGGAGTTGATTTTGAATCTGTCTGAAAGCTGGTGTTTATATATATTTCTTTTCCTTCAAATTTTAGAATTGAAAGGTAAGCCCCTACAGTCCCATAATGAAGAGCTGAAAAATATGCTGCATCAGGAAAGATCTTCTCAGGTGGTTGGAGGACCCTTTGAACCCCTGTAGTCTCAATCCTTGCAAGATAAAAGGGGATAAAGACAAAAGAGAGGGTAGTGGAAGCAAGTGCATCCCAGCACATATTCGCCAGTTTTCTTATTAGCTCAGTGAGAGGCAAACAGCTCTTACTCCTTGAATCTAATCTGCTCAAATAACAGCCTACTAATACTTTTTGACAAGTGTGCTACATAAACATCCATGTCTAGTTAAAAATGGCAATCAGTCAACTTCCCTGGAAGTTCCCTTAAGTATCTAGAATTAGATCTTAATGTAAGATAATGTGGGCTTGTCTGATGGTGCAGCAGTAAAGAATCTGCTTGCAATGTAGAAGACTCGGGAGACGTGGGTTCAGTTTCTGGATTGAGAAGATTCTCCTGGGGAGGAAAATGGCAACTCACTCCAGTATTCTTGCCTGGGGAACCCCATGGACAGAAGAGCCTGATAGGCTACAGTCCATAGATTTGCAAAGAGTCAGATTGAGCGACTGAGCAGGCACACATGTAAAATAATGTATTGTGACACACACTAAATATGTTCTTAGAAGAACTGTTAGGGTTTGGCAATTGTGTTCCTGTGGTACAGCATTTAATTAGAAACCATGTGTGTTAGTTGCTCAGTCGTGCCTAACTCTGTGCATTCCCATGGACTGTAGCCCACCAGGCTTCTCTGTCCATGCAAATTCTATCTAAATTTGTGCAAGACTTTTCTTTTTCACTGTAATTGATCCAAATCTTAGTATTCTAAAAAAAATGTACTTGCAGAAGTGGAAAATTGGGATGTATAAATGTCTCAATTTGTTCTAACCAAAGTACTAATCAGAATTAACCAAAAAATACAGAAAAGAAAAATGTCATTAGTTGTATGTATATATATATAACTAGTCCATCTGTGTTGGTTTATAGCCTTTAGGTATCAGTTGTCTCAGTATATTCAAGTATTTCAAATGACTTGAGCCCCTTTCATTTGTAAAAATCTAATGTTCTTTGTAAAGTTTGTTTCCTGGAAATTCTTGGGTTAGTCAGATATTTCTCTTACTGTGATGTCTCTTCCTGCTTGCAGTATTTTGGATCTCCCTGTGTTTTCTCTAGTTCACATTTACCCAAATGTGATGAATGGAACATAGCCTTTAATTTCTCCAGATTGTCACTTCCATGTTGTTAACCTTCCCTGAAGACTGGGGTTCACAGTAGTTCCTACTTCATAGATCTGTAAACAGTGGAGTTATGAAAGTTAACTGCCTGGTTTACAGTAAGCATCTCATGAATGTTGGCTGTTATTATTTGTTCACGGATAATGGTGTGGAGTTACATCACAGCAGATAGAATGAAATGAAATATTAGACATCTCTGTTCTCTTTGACATAGCCTGTTCAACCACAGGGATTTCTCACTAGTTCAAACTTGCTTCCATAACATGCTTATTACTATTTCAGCCTAGTAAGTAAAGTCACTCAGTCATGTCTGACTCTTTGCGACCCCATGGACTGCAGCCCACCAGGCTCCTCAGTCCATGGGATTCTCCAGAGAAGAATACTGGAGTGGGTTGCCGTTTCCTTCTCCAGGGGATCGTCCCGACCCAGGGATCGAACCTGGGTCTCTCGCATTGGAGGCAGATGCTTTAACCTCTGAGCCACCAGGGAAGTCCACTATTCCATATGTCAACTCCAGCTACTTTCCTCAGGTGGAGGAACTTAGTGTTCTCTCATTTTCTTGCTCTCTGTTGTTCACTTGTCCTGTGGTATGGTGGAGAGGAGAGAGGATTGGGTCAGATATGGGACCGTGAATCTTTTGATAGACCCTTCCATCTTCCAAACTCAAATGACCTTTCAAGGAAGAATTGTTCCACTGCATCAACAGCTAAAACTAGACCAAATAGTTATGTGGTTAGTTAAACTAGCTCTCAAATTATTACTTGATTTTACCCAAAACTGTTTCCAGTAATGAATTCATCATTGAAGCAAGGAGAGTTTGATAATATGGAAAATTACTCTTAGAAAAATAATGTCACATACCATTCTACATTTAATCTTCTAATAAGTGTCTAGTATATCTCTTATAAGGATATATTTCATTCAGTTTAGTGCACATTTCAATCCAGAATGGTCTCATCTTTATACCTTTAGCTTTATTACATCTGCAAAGAACATTTCTCCAAACAAGCTGACATCCACAAATTTGAGGAGTTAGAATATAGACACATCTTTTTGAGACTGTAAGTCAACCAGTTATAGCTCAGAAGATGGATAATGCACTGAGTGGAAAAAAATGTTTTTCTAGCAAAATTTCATTAATTGGGTAGAATTAAGATAAGTGTGGGAGAAGGAAATGGCAACCCACTCCAGTGCTCTTGCTTGGAGAATCCCAGGGACAGTGGAGCCTGGTGGGCGGCCATGTATGGGGTCGCACAGAGTTGGACACGACTGAAGCAACTTAGCAGCAGTAGCAGCAAGGTAAGTATGAAATAGTAAAAAATACTTGGACACCTGATATATTTTAGTATATACAACAATATTAGCAAAGCTAATAAATATATTAAATAAATTATGGTACTAGTGAAATTAAAATGGTAGCCTGCAAATTTGAATGCAAGTTCATTTTTTTCCTTTGATATTATCCTTTGTATTATTCTGTATAATTTTTATATTGTTATCAGATAATGTCATCAAAGGTAAAATGAATTTGAGTTCTTTTGAATGAGAAAAACTAGTTAAATTTTAATTTATAAAATACAACTAATAATTTATTAAAGTTGAATGAA
Source organism: Nanger dama (assembly GCA_917880005.1). Taxonomy (NCBI): domain Eukaryota; kingdom Metazoa; phylum Chordata; class Mammalia; order Artiodactyla; family Bovidae; genus Nanger; species Nanger dama. Next base: position 17,439,007 of record CAKJTW010000038.1, read on the forward strand.
GAATTCCATAGTTGAAGAATTAAAAATTATCTATTCACTTGGAACTTTTGCTTGTGTCAATACATATTTCACTTGGTTAATCTTATTCCATATTGTGGAATAAGTCCAAGTTTGATTAATTTAAAGGGGATAGTTCAGTTCAGTTCAGTCGCTCAGTCGTGTCCGACTCTTTGCGACCCTGTGAATTGCAGCACACCAGGCCTCCCTGTCCATCACCATCTCCTGGAGTTCACTCAAACTCAGGTCCATGGAGTTGGTGATGCCATCCAGCCATCTCATCCTCTGTCATCCTCTTCTTCTCCTGCCCCCAATCCCTCCCAGCATGAGTCTTTTCCATGAGGCAACTCTTCGCATGAGGTGGCCAAAATACTGGAGTTTCAGCTTTACATCAGTCTTTCCAATGAACACCCAGGGCTGATCTCCATTAGAATAGACTGGTTGGATCTCCTTGCAGTCCAAGGGACTCTCAAGAGTCTTCTCCAACACTACAGTTCAAAAGCATCAATTCTTCGAAACTCAGCTTTCTTCACAGTCCAACTCTCGCATCCACATGACTACTGGAAAAACCATAGCCTTGACTAGATGGACCTTTGTTGGCAAAGTAATGTCTCTGCTTTTGAATATGCTATCTAGGTTGGTCATACTCTCCTTCCAAGGAATGTCTTAATTTCATGGCTGCAGTCACCATCCGCAGTAATTTTGGAGCTCCCAAAATAAAATCTGACACTGTTTTCCACTGTTTCCCCATCTATTTCCCATGAAGTGATGGGACTGGATGCCATGATTTTCATTTTCTGAATGCTGAGCTTTAAGCCAACTTTTCCACTCTCTTCTTTCACTTTCATCAAGAGGCTTTTTAGTTCCTCTTCACTTTCTGTCATAAGGATGGTGTCATCTGCATATCTGAGGTTATTGATATTTCTACCAGGAACCTATATTCCAGCTTCTGCTGCTTCCATCCCAGCACTTCTCATGATGTACTCTGCATAGAAGTTAAATAAGCAGGGTGACAGCACACAGCCTTGATGTACTCCTTTTCCTATTTGGAACCAGTCTTTTGTTCTGTGTCCAGTTCAACTGTTGCTTCCTAACCTGTTTCTCAAGAGGCAGGTCAGGTGGTCTGGTATTCCAGAATTTTCAGAATTTTCCACAGTTTATTGTGATCCACACAGTCAAAGGCATTGGCATAGGCAATAAAGCAGAAATAGATGTTTTTCTGGAACTCTCTTGCTTTATCCATGGTCCAGCAGATGTTGGCAGTTTGATCTCTGGTTCCTCTGCCTTTTCTAAAACCAGCTTGAACATCTGGAAGTTCACAGTTCACGTATTGCTGAAGCCTGGCTTGGAGAATTTTTACTTTACCAGCATGTGAGATGAGTGCAATTGTGTCGTAGTTTGAGCATTCTTTGGCATTGCCTTTCTTTGGGATTGGAACGATAACTGACCTTTTCCAGTCCTGTGGCCACTGCTGAGTTTTCCAAATTTCTGGCATATTGAGTGCAGCACTTTCAAAGCATCATCTTTCAGGACTTGAAATAGCTCAACTGGAATTCCATTACCTCCATTAGCTTTGTAGTGATGCTTTCTAAGGCCCAATTGACTTCATATTCCAGGATGTCTGGCTCTAGATGAGTGATCACACCATCGTGATTATCTTCGTCATGAAGATCTTTTTGTCTAGTTCTTCTGTGTATTCTTGCCACCTCTTCTTAATATCTTCTTCTTCTGTTAGGTCAATACCATTTCTGTCCTTTATTGAGCCCATCTTTGCATGAAATGTTCCCTTGGTATCTCTAATTTTCTTGAAGGGATCTCTAGTCATTCCCATTTTGTTGTTTTCCTCTATTTCTTTGCATCGATCGCTGAAGAAGGCTTTCTTATCTCTTCTTGCTATTCTTTGGAACTCTGCATTCAAATGCTCATATCTTTCCTTTTCTCCTTTGCTTTTCGCTTCTCTTCTTTTCCCAGCTATTTGTAAGGCCTCCCCAGCCAGCTATTTTGCTTTTTGCATTTCTTTTCCATGGGGATGGTCTTGATCCCTGTCTCCTGTACAATGTCACGAACCTCCATCTGTAGTTCATCAAGCACTCTGTCTCTCAGATCTAGTCCCTTAAATCTATTTCTCACTTCCACTGTATAATCATAAAGGATTTGATTTAGGTCATACCTGAATGGTCTAGTGGTTTTTCCTACTTTCTTCAGTTTAAGTCTGAATTTGGCAATAAGGTGTTCATGATCTGATCCACAGTCAGCTCCTGGTCTTGTTTTTGTTGACTGTATAGAGCTTCTCCATCTTTGGCTTCAAAGAATATAATCAATCTAATTTCGGTGTTGACTATCTGGTGATGTCCATGTGTAGAGTCTTCTCTTGTGTTGTTGGAAGAGGGTGTTTGCTATGACCAGTGCATTCTCTTGGCAAAATTCTATTAGCCTTTGCCCTGCTTTATTCCGTATTCCAACGCCAAATTTGCCTGTACTCCAGGTGTTTCTTGGCTTCCTACTTTTGTATTACAGTCCCCTATAATGAAAGGGACATTTTTTGTGTGTGTTAGTTCTGAAAGGTCTAATAGGTCTTCATAGAACCGTTCAAGTTCAGCTTCTTCAGCATTACTGGTTGGGGCATAGACTTGGATTACTGTGATATTGAATGGTATGCCTTGGAAACAAACAGAGATCATTCTGTCCTTTTTGAGATTGCATCCAAGTACTGCATTTTGGACTCTTTTTTTTGTATACCTGTGACATTGTATTGATCAACAATCAATCTTGTTGATTCCTAGAACAGGGGATAAGAGAGTATGAAAATCTTAAATCTTGACCTACAATATCACAGGTATATTAGAGTATCAGTAAACCAACTGGCTAAGCCAACTAAAATGCCTGACTTTTTACATAAGAAGATAATTAACAGGAGAAACATGAGGCCTTTCATATCTACTTGTCTAAGTTAGATATTGTTCTAAAAATTCTCAGTCACCTTCAGAGTAAATCAGTAGACTATCATAATGTGACTTTAATTATGTTCATTAATATTCATTTGGGAAAAGCTTATCAGTTTCTATTTCAAGAACAAAAGCTAGAATATTAAACCCTTCTTTTGTCTGGAACTTTGAGTTTGAGAGTTATCTTTTCAAGATCTTTCTCTGAAGAGATTATTGTGGTTTAACTGTTCAGTTACTGAAATGTACCAAATTTGCTTGTTAGAATTATAAACTATTTTTCTAGGGAGTACTCTATTTAGACTGAAGGTAAATAATTTTAACTTGGTTTAATAATTTGCCTCAACATTTTCCCTGAGACACATAAGCATGGGAAGTTAATCAAAGGATATGGATGAAAACAACTATCAGCATAGGTTGTCAGCGGTTTCATAGCCACCAGCAAAATCTCAGAACTCCAGTCCTGAACAGACTTTAGCCCTTAACTTTGTGTCATCCACTGTCAACACTTTACATGCATTAGTTCATGCAATCCTTGTAATAGCTCTATTATTGTCATTTCTCTTTTTGTAGTGAGGAAGCTGAGGAGCAGAGATAGTTAATACTTTGTAGTGAGAAAGTAACAGAATGAAGCTATGAACCAGGTAGTCTAGCTCCAGAGTCCTCTCAATATAGCCCCCAACCTTTGTATTTACTTAATGAAATGTTTTTTGAAAATGCTATTTACGTAGCTATACAACATTCTTAGAGTTTTACTGTAACTTATTTTGCAATTTCCATATATTCTTAGTGTTCTGGGGATTGTTTTTGCTGTTGTAAGTAATATTTATACAAATGTCAGACCCGCTTTTAGATGATTTACTTTTTAAAATAGTGAATTTGACAAAATATAAGACTGTGAATTTTTTTAAAGCACTTAAGACATTGTGCCAGAAGCTTCCAGAGATCTATATAACCTCAGGAGTACTAACTAGATGACAACAAAATAGCATAAGCAAAGGCAAATAAGGGTGAGGAAATGTGGCAAGTTTAGGATAGGGGCACGGAATAGTGGCAGAGGCTGAAACCAAAGAAGTGGGCAGGATCCAGACTATGAAGGGTACAAGGAAACCAAAGAATAGATATTAAGCCATCCTGGTGAGATCCTGGTCAGTGACATCTGACTTGGATGTCACTATCCATTGGATTATCAGAAGTGAAACCAGATAAAAGTAGTAGGTGTTTTTGGAGGAAAAAAATAAGATCGGTTTAAAAGTAGTAAATATAAATTGTGTCTGGCTTATCAAATGGCTATCTGAGATTTTCTGGTTTAGGACTCAGGAAGCCAGAGCTTCTGCTATAGATTTGAGAGTCTGCATTATATATTAGGTTACTGAAAATTGGTTGATCACTTAAAGTATGTTACAGCGAAAAGATAAGCCAGAGCACGGTGTTTTGGAAACAACACTATCAAGAAGTCTTATAATCTAGCTTTTCTAAACCCCAAATTTTTGAACTATCAGTTCAGCTCAGTTCAGTCGCTCAGTTGTGTCCGACTCTGCAACCCCATGAATCGCAGCACGCCAGGCCTCCATATAAATAACTATAATTTTGTGATAACTAATGCTAATCGTATAATCATATCATGGTTCTGAATTTGTGTAGCAATAGCACCCACTTTCTGACTAACTCGTGAATACATATCAAATGGGTTTAAAATGTTGAGAGAGACCCAGTCGTTTTCCCTTTTAAAATACACATTTAAGATTTAAGAAATTCAACTTTACTCTAAAAGGAAAAATTTATAATAAATTTGAATAGTAACGTGATACCAACACTCACCTCAAGAGCCAGGAATTTGGAGTAATTACCAAATTTTGAGAAATTAGTATGATTTTGCTATTCTTTAGCCAGCAGACAATCAAAAGAGAAGCCTTCCCCTACTCACCCCTCCCCCATGCTGAAAGACATTTTTTTCTACAGGAAGATCCCATCGAAGTGATGTAGACTTGTGTACTTTGCCACCTTGTGGTCATTGTAGTTATTTACATGACTCCATCTCTACTGCGGCTTGAAGGTTTTCCTGTTAAAATGGCTAGATGTTCTTATATATTTAATAACAATACCAGCAAAAATTTACTAGAATGAACTTAAATGACCTTGATTAAAAAAAAGGAGGACCGTGTCCAAGATGAATACCTATGAGATGAACTTATTATGGGCTGATATGGCTTTTTGATAAACTTTTCTGGGCCTTTCTTCAATGTATTTTTCTGCATGTAGCTACAGTAGTTATTTTGAAACAACAAATATTAATAAAAATAAGAAAAGGGTTATTACCCTTGACAGTGTGAATATTGGCATAATCTCTCTTTTTTGTATTTCACTGAAGTTTTAAACAGAAAAGAAAACTCAAGACATTGTATATACAGAGCCAGCATGTGAATAAATGACAGCCTTCTATGAAACTCAAACCAAAGCATCCATGAACCCTGAGGCCAAACTCTAGTTTGTATATTTTCCAGTTTAATCTATAAGCAATAAATGTGCTGAGGAAGTGAAATTTTAAGATGTTTCTAAAGGTTCAATAGCTATTGCCAGATAACTAATGTGGTACAGATACATTTTAAAGAGGTTTGGGTCACTTGCAAGATAATAATTACTGTATATTTCATTATATTGTTTAACTTTTTATTGCTTTTAACATGAGATTTGAATTTCCTATGTTTGTGAATCTACAAAGTATTCAAACATTTGTTTTGAAAGCAACTCAGAGAATCATCATAGTTTTAGTGTTCCTTCCTTGGGATAAACAAACATTTTTTCTATTTCAAGTCACTAATTCTCTGTATCTTGAGGCAATAAACTGACTTTTAAACAAGTTTCATAGGCATAGTCATTCTTAAGCTATATTTTATTTCAGAATACTGGAGGTGTTGTTTAAATATAGTAAGCTGAATGGTTTAGCTAAATTTAAAAATAATTTTTTTTCCTTAAGAAACATCTATACACTTTTGGCTCACTTAAGCTTTGGTGATAAGAGTTGATAGGCTGCATATCTAACCAGGTTATTTAACAAAAGGGACTTTCTCAAAATTATACATGTACTATGGTTCCCTGTACAAAACGCACAGCCTTGACTACAGAGAAATTATGGAGAGAAAGGACTATCATTCTGTTACTAGAAAACCAACCCAAATTATAGATGCTCTAGAAGTTAGGTCCACAATGCCTCTTCTCCATGATGGGCTCTCAAGAATAATTTTGGCTTGTGTGTCCAATAGGGCAAGGCCTTCCAGCAAGCAGCCAGGGCACACAAGCCTCTGCCACGTGTGCTTTCCTCAGTCACTCATCAGCTTTAACTGGAATGAGGAGGGAGATTTCTGATAGACTATTCTCTGCTGTGGATTGGAAACAAATTGTGGTACCTTCTTTAACTCAGAGAAGTTGGGTCTTGTCTCACAGAGTAGGAGGCTTATGCTGTGAGGATGGTCAAAGCAAGAATACACTGAAAAACATAAGGATAATAAAGGATGAAGGCAATGGCACCCCCACTCCAGTACTCTTGCCTGGAAAATCCCATGGACGGAGGAGCCTGGTGGGCTGCAGTCCATGGGGTCACTAACAGTTGGACACAACTGAGCGACTTCACTTTCACTTTTTACTTTCATGCATTGGAGAAGGAAATCGCAACCCACTCCAGTGTTCTTGCCTGGAGAATCCCAGGGACAGAGGAGCCTGGTGGGCTGCTGTCTTTGGGGTCGCACAGAATCGGACATGACTGAAGCAACTTAGCAGTAGTAGTAGTAATAAGGGATGAAAGGAATTGCTTTTGTTCACATAACAAGGAGCTTGGATGTAAAAATAGTAGCTCAATTCACATGTAAGTCACATTATAATGTAATATAATAACGAATAGTTTAAGTGAAAAAAATCAGTTCAAAGGAAAGCTCAATATATATTCTAGCTCAGCCATTTCCTTTTAGGCAAGTACTTAGATGTCTCCAAGTCTCAGCCTTCTCCTATGTAATATAAAAATGATTATATTTGCCTCAAGTGAACTCATAAACATTGAATAGAAAAAATATTGAAAATTTCACAAATATATGAGTCAGGATAGCATAGACTATGCTTTGGTAAGAAATAAACACCCAAGTCTCTGTAACTTAACAAAAAAAATGTTTATTTCTTACTCATGTTACAGTCTGATGCAAATCTGGTGAGATTCCTTTTTCAAGCAGTTTCTAGCAGCACAAATGGGAGAGAGCACATAAGAGAAACTCAACCAATTTTTGTTGTCCAAGATGGAAAGTGACATAGCACTTCTCCTATTTGATTGCTGAGAGATAGTCACATGATCTTATGTAAATGTGTGGGAGCTAAGAATTGCATATAAAGGTGGATATATTGCAAAAACTGACAAGCTCTACCATAAGTATTGTATTTTTATTGTATTGTATTTTAGAGAGTACAGATGCACATAAAGAAAAAAATACATTAACTATAATGCCATTATCCTTTCAATATTTCATTATCTTGTTGAACTTTTCTACAAATGCATTTTCATATAATTTTTAATGAGCACAGATTTTCAATAAATACAGTTTCCTTCTCCTTTGAAGGCTCCACCCATTTCCCTTCTATGCAAGAAAAGCATGCAAATTGGGCACAAGAATGACACTATAGGTATATACTTAAATCTGCTCTAGTTTCCTTAAAATGCACAATGATTACACATTATTGACAAGGCTTCCCATGGCACTAGTGGTAAAGAACCTGCCTGCCAGTGCAGGAGACATAAGAGATGTGGGTTTGATTCCTGGGTCAGGAAGATCCCCTGGAGGAGGGCATGGCAACCCACTCCAGTATTCTTGGTTGGGAAATCGCTCGGACAAAGGAGCCTGCTGGGCTACGGTCCATCGGGTTGCACAGAGTTGAACACAACTGAAGTGATTTTGCATGCATGCATGCATACATAATTATTAGCAACAGACTACTTGTGATCCAGCTTTATCCTAAGACCATGAAACAATGTGTTCTAATTCAGAGGGTGAAAACCCCTGCTTGTAGAACTTGCCAGAAGAGTTGGGTGGTGATGGAAAGTCATTAAATCTGGAACATATCTCCATGGCCTCCCGTGTTATACCTTAATTTTCAGTGACAAAGTAGAGTATACAGTTTATCATTGTTTCCTAATGATGTTTGTATATGCAGTAAATCAAACTGCAGCATTCAATAAACTCTATGTTCCAGTTCAAAACAAATTACACTGCACACAAGTTTGTTTTCTTTCTCTGATCTCACTTCAAATCAGGTAGCTATTATAAATAGTACAAAACAAACACTTTATTTTAGAAAATTACAGAAAATAGCATCACCTCTTATTATGTTACAGAAATCTGTGGCTATTTGGAAACCCTAAATCAAAACTCTTATGAATAAATAACCAAAGGACTCAGGAGAAATAAGATTGATTTTTAAAAATCATCTTTGCCAATTTTTACTGCTAAGGTAGATGTTTCACTGTAGATTAAGCATGGCTATAGCGAGGTACAGACAAACAAGACATGGCATATATTTCTGCCACCAGGTCAGTGAAAATAATGGTTAAACAGTCATAGCAGTTTACTTTTTGTAAAAATAATTAAGTACTGAGAACAAGATAGTGGAGGAGTAGGTGGAAGTGGAATGCATCTCTCTCCACGGATACATCAGGAATACACCTTCAGATACAGGAGTGCATGCAGAACTCCAGCTGAGAGCAGAAAGGAGTAGAGGAAAAGAATATATAGAATTGTGCAAAACTCGGTGGGACGAAGGAACTAGTGGGGAAAACAGGAGTAAGTAGGACTGGACCTGCCCTCAGCAGGTGGGGGAACTGAAGCAGGGGTCTGGTCCCCACATCAGAGCAATTGTCTGAGTCAGAGGAGAAACATCTAAGGCTAACAGCGAAACGCTGATCTGTGGCAGCCTAAATGGAATGAGACTCAGTCCTTGCCAGAGCCATAGGTACACCGGATACAGGTCCTCTGGAAGGCACAGCATGGGAGCTGGAGTGGGGGCAATCCCAGGGCGAGGGCTGCTGTTGACTGTGGAGAGACAGCTCAAGGGGAGATGAAGGAGGAGACTGTGGAGAAATGCCTGTGGCGGAAAGCCAGGCAGCCATGGAGGCAAGGCGATACTGCTGAGTCACATGTAGTGGGTGGAGCCATCACCATAGCCTCTCTCCCCCAACACACCAGCATTGGCAGCTGAACAGTAGAGAGGCTGGCCCATCAAATGCCTGACACACTGAACTGCAGAGCAGGACCCCACCCAGGGTGCCCCTTTAAGTGCCTGATGTGCCAATCTACAGAGTAGGACCCCAGCCAGGGGGCCCCCTCTATACGCCTGAAGCGCTGAACCCAAACAACAGAGAAGGACCCCAGGCAAGGGAGCCCTCTAAGTACCTGAATGGCCAGAGAAAGACTGGCCAAAGAAGCCTTCTGATCGCCAGCTCAAGAAGCTCAAAGAAAGACTGATGCGGCCATAACTCCTGTGGCAGAAGCAGCCATATCCCCGCACACTTGGCGCCACCAGGGTCCCCACAAGCCAACCAGCTGTGCCACCTTCATGCTCACCTCTCACTGGGGCAGAGCTGCCACAGGTAAAAATGTCTTGAGTCTATGCATGCAGGGTCACTTCGGTAGTGTCCGACTCTGCAACCTGTAGACTGTGTTCTGCCAGGCTTCTTTGTCAGGGAGGGGGGTTCTCCAGGCAAGAATACTGGAGCATATTGGCCAACACTGGTTGCCATACCCTTATAGAGCACTATATTTCCTGCTGACCTAGATGCCAACTCCCTGAGTACCTGGTGTTGCCAGAACCCCTGCGACCCAAGCAGCTGCACCACCTCCACACCTGGCCCTCACAGGGGCAAACCCAAGCCCTCCAGGGCAGCCTCAGGAGGAAATCCCAGTGGACAAACCACATGCAGGGGGTGGAAATAAACCCACAGTTGAAACCCAGGGGCAGTGTGGCTAAGGAAGAAGACCCCAAACCTTCCCAACAGCTGTACAAACTGCAGATTAAATCCACACGATCAACTAGGCAGACTGTGTGAATGGAATATATAAAAGGTCATTGAGAGTGTCCACAAAATAACCTCACTAGTTCCGATAACTGTGGGCATTGGAGGCAAGAACACATAAGAGGAGGACCAGAGGAGAATCTGAGCTGCCCCCACAACAGCTCCAAACATCAGCACAGTGTTGGAGGGCCTCCTAGGGGGTGAGGTGGACTGTGACCCCCAGTGAGGGGGAAGGACGCTCACAGCAGTGACCGAAGAGAAACATATATTATTCTTATCTTTTGACTTGTTCTGTAGATTCTTCTGGATTTTTCTCTTTTTCCTTCCCCCTGTCCCCCTCTGTTGACACTCTGAAATCTAATTAAGCTTTTGAGCTTTTTCCCCCTCAGTCACATATTTAAATTGTTGTTATAAACCTCTGTCTCTGCGTTGGGCTTTTGCAGTTCTGTGGAATTTTCCTCTCCCTTTTTTTTTTCTTCTAATTTTAATTTTTTAAACATATTCTTACTTTTCTACATTTATTCCTTTGCTTTTCCTACTGTTCTTTTCACCTTGATTAATCTTAAATATATATAAATCTTCTTTCAGTTCAGTTCAGTCACTCAGTCAGCTCTGACTCTGTGACCCCATGGACTGCAGGATGCTAGGCCTCCCTGTCCATCACCAGTTTCCAGAGTTTACTCAAACTCATGTCCACTGAGTCATGATGCCATCCAAAATCTTCTTTTTCTACCTCTATTTAATTTTGCATATCTATTTTATCTTTCTTTACTTTCTTTCCTTTCCTCTCAACATATTTATTAGCTTTATTTTCATTGCTTTCTTCCCCACTTGGCACCTTGATTTCGTTTTGTTTTCCAGTTTGTACTTTAGTTTCCTATATGTGTGTGTATATATATGTGTGTGTGTATATATATACACATATATATATGTGTGTATATATTAAATATAGCCAGACATCTTGGAATGTGAAGTCAAGTGGGCCTTAGAAAGCATCACTACAAACAAAGCTAGTGGAGGTGATGGAATTCCAGTTGAGCTGTTTCAAATCCTGAAAGATGACGCTGTGAAAGTGATGCATTCAGTATGCCAGCAAATTTGAAAAACTCAGCAGTGGCCATAGCACTGGAAAAGGTTAGTTTTCATTCCAGTTCCAAAAAGGCAATGCCAAAGAATGCTCAGACTACCACACAATTGCACTCATCTCACATGCTAGTAAAGTAATGCTCAAAATTCTCCAAGCCAGGCTTAAGCAATACATGAACCGTGAACATCCTGATGTTCAAGCTGGTTTTAGAAAAGGCAGAGGAACCAGACATCAAATTGCCAACATCTGCTGGATCATCAAAAAAGCAAGAGAGTTCCAGAAAAAAAACATCTATTTCTGCTTTATTGACTATGTCAAAGCCTTTGACTGTGTGGATCACAATAAACTGTGGAAGATTCTGAAAGAGATAGGAATACCAAACCACCTAACCTGCCTCTTGAGAAATCTGTATGCAGGTCAGGAAGCAACAGTTAGAACTGGACATGGAACAACAGACTTCAAATAGGAAAAGGAGTGTGCCAAGGCTGTATATTGTCACCCTGCTTATTTAACTTATATGCAGAGTATATCATGAGAAACGCTGGACTGGAGGAAGCATCGCTGGGAGAAATGTCAATAACCTCAGATATGCAGATGACACCACCCTTATGGCAGAAAGTGAAGAGGAACTAAAGCCTCTTGATGAAAGTGAAAGGGGAGAGTGGAAAAGTTGGCTTAAAGCTCAACATTCAGAAAACAAAGATCATGGCATCCAGTCCCATCACTTCATGGGAAATAGATGGAGAAATAGTGGAAACAGTGTCAGACTTTATTTTTTTGGGCTCCAAAATCACTGCAGATAGTGGATGCAGCCATAAAATTAGAAGACACTTACTCCTTGGAAGAAAAGTTATGACCAACCTAGATAGTATATTCAAAAGCAGAGACATTACTTTGCTGACTAAGGTCCGTCTAGTCAAGGCTATGGTTTTTCCTGTGGTCATGTATGGATGTGAGAGTTGGACTGTGAAGAAGGCTGAGCGCTGAAGAATTGATGCTTTTGTACTGTGGTGTTGGAGAAGACTCTTGAGAGTCCCTTGGACTGCAAGGAGATCCAACCAGTCCATTCTGAAGGAGATCAACCCTGGCATTTCTTTGGAAGGAATGATGCTAAAGCTGAAACTCCAGTACTTTGGCCACCTCATGCAGAGTTGACTCATTGGAAAAGACTCTGATGCTGGGAAGGATTGGGGGCAGGAGGAGAAGGGGATGACCGAGGATGAGATGGCTGGATGGCATCACGGACTTGATGAACATGAGTCCTGAGTGACATCCGGGAGATGGTGATGGACAGGGAGGCCTAGCGTGCTGCCATTCATGGGGCCGCAAAGAGTCGGACATGACTGAGCGACTAAACTGAACCGATATTTATATACATTAAAGATTAACTGAAAGGGGATTTATATAAATATAATTTATATAATATACATATAATGTATTTATACATATATAAATCCCCTTTCAGTTAAAATTTAATGTATATAAATCTTCATCTACCTCTATTTAACTTTGCATATCTATTCTTTCTTTCCTTTCTTTCCTTACCTCTCAGCATTTTGTTAGTTTTATTTTCATTGCTTTATTCCCCACTTGGCACCTTGCTTTAGGTTTGTTTTCCAGTTTATGCTTTAGTTGGTTTTGTTCTTAACTGGTAACTATAATATTTGATTTCCTTTGTTTGCCAGGTCAATCTACTATACTTTATTTTTGTTGGGCCGTTTTGAATTTGCTCATGGGTGTATATATGTATGTGTACAGTCCATTATTTTAATTATTTGCCTGATTTTATAACTGCCATTTGTCTGGGGTTCATCTTTGTTTTCTTGTTTTCAGATATTTGTTTTAATCTCATTTAATGCCATAACAAACCACTAGTGGAATCTTCGTTCCTGACCAGAGATCAAGCCCTGAGCCTTTGCAGTGGGAGCAATAACTCTGAGACCCTAGACTACCAGAGAACTAACCCTCAGTTCAGTTCAGTTCAATTGCTCAGTCATGTCCAACTCTTTGTGACCCCATGAATTGCAGCACGCCAGGCCTCCCTGTCCATCACCAATTCCCCGGAGTTCACTCAAACTCATGTCCATCGATTCGGTGATGCCATCCAGCCATCTCATCCTCTGTCATCCCTTTCTCCTCCTGCCCCCAGTCCCTCCCAGCATCAGAGTCTTTTCCAATGAGTCAACTCTTCGCATGAGGTGGCCAAAGTACTGGAATTTCAGCTGTAGGATCAGTCCTTCCAAAGAACACTCCTTTAGAATGGACTGGTTGGATTCCTTGCAGTCCAAGGGACTCTCAAGAGTCTTCTCCAACACCACAGTTCAAAAGCATCAATTCTTTGGCGTTCAGCTCTCTCCACAGTCCAACTCTCATATCCATACATGACTACTGGAAAAACCATAGCCTTGACTAGACGGACCTTGAGTATCAAATTTTTGAAGAGACTACAGTTGGAAATTTCCCCAACATGGGAAAGGAAATGGTCAATCAAGTCCAAGAGGCACAAAGAGTCCCATACAGGATAAACCCAAGGAGAAACACACCAAGCCACGTACTAATCAAACTAAAAAAGACTAAAAACAAAGAAAGAATATTAAAAGCAGCAAGGGTGAAGCATATAACGGAATGCTTGTATGGGTTTTCCCTTGTATGTTACTTAAAAGCTGATCTTTCAACAGAAACTCTACAGGCCAGAAGGGAATGGCAGGATACTGAAAGGAAAAATCTACAACCAAGTTTACTGTACCTGGCAAGGATCTCACTCAAAATTGATGGAGAAAAAAAAAGTTTTCAGATAAGCAAAAGTTCACAGAATTCAGTACCACCAAACCAGCTTTACAACAAATGTTAATGGGACTTATATAATCAAGAAATACAAGAGAAGAAAAAAAAAAGATCTACAAAATCAACTCCAAACAGTTAGCAAAATGAAAACAGGAACATATATAAATGGATTAAATGCTCCAACCAAAAGACACAGACTGGCTGAATGGATATAAAAACAAGAGCCATATATATGCTGTCTACAAGAAACCCACTACAGACCCAGAGACACATATAGACTGATACTGAGAGGATGGAAAAATATTTTTAATGCAAATGGGAAGCAAAAGAAAGCAGTAGTAGCAATCCTCATATCAGACAAAATATACCTTAAAATGAAGATTACAAGAGATAAGGAATGATACTACATAATGATCAAGGGATCAATCCAAGAGGACATAAAAATTGTAAATATCTATGCATCAAAGGCAATGCCAAAGAATGCTCTAGCTAACTACCACAAAGTTACAGTCATCTCACATACTAGCAAAGTAATGCTCCAAATTCTCCAAGCCAGGCTTCAATTCTCCAAGCCAGTATGTGAACCATGAACTTCCAGATGTTCAAGCTGGATTTAGAAAATGGAGAGGAACTAGCGATCAAATTGCCCACATTGGTTCGATCATCAAAGAGAGAGAGTTCCAAAAAATATCTGTTTCTGCTTTATTGACTATGCCAAAGCCTTTGACTGTGTGGATCACAACAAACTGTGGAAAATTCTGAAAGATGGGAATACCAGACCACTTTACCTGCCTCCTGAGAAATCTGTATGCAGGTCAAGAAGCAACAGTTAGAAGTGGACATGGAACAACGGGCTGGTTCCAATAGGAAAAGAAGTACGTCAAGGCTGTATATTGTCATGCTGCTTATTTAACTTATATACAGAATGTATCATGAGAAATGCCAGACTGGATGAATCACAAGCTGGAATCAAGATTGCCTGGAGAAATATCAATAACCTCAGATACGCAGATGACACCACCCTTATGGCAGAAAGCAAAGAACTAAAGAGCTTCTTGATGAAAGTGAAAGAGGAGAGTCAAAAAATTGGCTTAAAACTCAACATTCAGAAAATGAAGATCATGGCATCCGGTCCCATCACCTCATGGCAAATAGATGGGGAAACAGTGGAAACAGTGAGAGACTTTATTTTGGGGGGCTCAGGACTCAAAATCGCTGCAGATGGTGATTGCAGCCATAAAATTAGAAGACGCTTACTCCTTGGAAGAAAAGTTATGACCAACCTAGACAGCATATTAAAGAGCAGAGATATTACTTTGCCAGCAAAAGTCCCTCTATCTACTTAAGGCTAAAGTTTTTCCATTGGTCACGTATGGATGTGAGAGTTGGACCATCCACCTACCAGAATACTGGAAATAAAAGCAAAAATAAACAAATGGGATCTAATCAAAATTAAAAGCTTCTGCACAACAAAGGAAACCAAAAGCAAGGTGAAAAGACAGCCTTCTGAATGGGAGAAAATAATAGCAAATGAAGCAACTGACAAACAACTAATCTCAAAAATATACAAGCAACTTATGCAGATCAATTCCAGAAAAATAAATGACCCAATCAAAAAATGGGCCAAAGAATTAAATAGACATTTCTCCAAAGAAGACATGCAGATGGCTAACAAACACATGAAAATATGCTCAACATCACTCATTATCAGAGAAATGCAAATCAAAACCACAATGAGGTACCATTTACACCAGTCATAATGGCAGCGATGCAAAGTCTACAAGCAATAAATGCTGGAGAGGGTGTGGAGAAAAGGGAACCCTCTTACACTGTTGGTGGGAATGCAAACTAGTACAGCCACTATGGAGAACAGTGTGGAGATTCCTTAAAAAACTGGAAACAGAACTGCCTTATGACCCAGCAATCCCACTGCTGGGCATACACACTGAGGAAACCAGAACTGAAAGAGACACGTGTACCCCAATGTTCACTGCAGCGCTATTTATAATAGCCAGGACATGGAAACAACGTAGATGTCCATCAGCAGATGAATGGATAAGAAAGCTGTGGTACATATACACAATGGAGTATTACTCAGCCATTAAAAGAATATATTTGAATCAGTTCTAATGAGGTGGATGAAACTGGAGCCGATTAGACAGAGAGAAGTAAGCCAGAAAGAAAAACACCAATACAGTATACTGACACATATATATGGAATTTAGAAAGATGGTAATGACAACCCTCTATGCGAGATAGCAAAAGAGACACAGATGTATAGAATGGACTTTTAGACTCTGTGGGAGAGGGAGAGGGTGGGATGATGTGGGAGAATGGCATTGAAACATGTATACTATCAGGTAAGAAATGAATCGCCAGTCTATGTTTGATACAGGATACAGGATGCTTGGGACTGATGCAGGGGGCTGATCCAGAGAGATGACATGGGGTGGGAGGTGGGAGGGGGTTCAGCATTGGGAACTCATGTACACCTGTGGCAGATTCATGTCAATGTATGGCAAAACCAATACAGTATTGTAAAGCAAAATAAAGTAAAAATTAAAATTAAAAAAAAGAAAGCTGAGCACTGAAGAATTGATACTTTTGAACTGTGGGGTTGGAGAAGACTCTTGAGAGTCCCTTGGACTGCAAGAAGATCCAACCAGTCGATCCTAAAGGAAATCAGTCCTGAATATTCATTGGAAGGACTGATGTTGAAGCTGAAGCTCCAATACTTTGGCCACCTGATGCAAAGAACTGATTCATTTGAAAAGGCCCTGATGCCAGGAAGGATTGAAGGCGGGAAGAGAAGGGGACAACAGAGGCTGAAATGGTTGGATGGCATCACCAAATCCGTGGACATGAGTTTTAGTAAACTCTGGGAGTTGGTGATGGCCAGGAAGGCCTGGTGTGCTGCAATCGATGGGGTCACAAAGAGACTTCTTCTCAAATGCACATAGAACATTCTCCTGGATAGACCATATCTTGGGTCACAAATCAAACCTCAGTAAATTTAAGAAAACAAACCATATCAAGCATCTTCTCTGACCACTATACTATGAGACTAGATATCAGTTACAAAAAACAAACAAACAACCTGTTAGAAACACAAACACATGGAGATCAAACACATGTTTCTAAATAACCAACAGGTTACTGAAGAAATCAAAAGAGAAATCAAAAAATTTCGAGAAACAAATGACAGTGAAAACATGACAACTCAAAACCTATGAGATGCAGTAAAAACAGTTCTAAGAGGGACGTTTATAGCAATACAGTCCTGCTGCTGCTGCTAAGTCACTTCAGTCGTGTCCGGCTCTCTGCGACCCCATAGACAGCAGCCCACCAGGCTCCCCTGTCCCTGGGAGTCTCCAGGCAAGAACACTGGAGTGGGTTGCCATTTCTTTCTCCAGTGCATGAAAGTCAAAAGTGAAAGTGAAGTCATTCAGTCGTGTCCGACTCTTAGCAACCCCATAGACTACAGCCTACCAGGCTCCTCCGTCCATGGCATTTTCCAGGCAAGAGTACTGGAGTAGGATGCCATTGCCTTCTCCGAATACAGTCCTATATCAAGAAATAAGAAAAACATTGAATAGACAACCTAACTTTAAACCTAAAACAACTGGAAAAAGAAAAACAAAAACCCCCAAAATTAGTAGAAGGAAGCAAATCCTGAAGATCCAAACAGAAATAAATGAAAAGATATGAAAGAAACAATAGTAAAGATTAATAAAATAAAGCTGGTTCTTTGAGAAGATAAACAAAATGGACAAACCTTTAGCCAGATTCATCAAGAACAAGAATCAAATCAACAAAATTAGAAATGAAAAAGGAGAGGTTACAACAGACAATGCAGAAATACAAATGATCATTAAGAGACTATTATGAATGACTATATGAGAATAAAATGGATAACCTGGAAGAAATGGACATTCTTAGAAAAGTTCAGGCTTCCAAGGTTGAACCAGGAAGAAATAGAAATTATGAACAACACAATTACAAGCACTGAAATTGAGGCTATGATCAAAAATCTCTCAAAAAACAAAAGCCCAGGACTAGATGGCTTCACAGGAAATTCTAGCAAACATTTAGAGAAGAGCTAATGCCTATCCTTCTAAAACTTTCAAAAATTGCAGAGGAAGGAACACTTCCAAACTCATTCTATGAGGCCACCATCACCCTGATACCAAAACCAGACAAAGACAACACACAAAAAGAAAACTATAGGCCAATATTACTGATGAACATATAAAATCCTCAACAAAATCCTCAAAAATTTTTAGCAAACAATTCAGCAACACATCGAAAAGCTCATACACCGCTATCAAGTTGGGTTTATTCCAGGAATGTAACTATTCTTCAATATATGCAAATAAATCAATGTGATACATAATATTAACAAATTAAAAGATAAACAATATGATCATCTCAATAGATGCAGAAAAATCTTTTGACAAAATTCAGCACCCATTTATGATTAAAACTCTACAAAAAATGGGCATAGAATGAATCTACCTCAACATAGTAAAAGCCATATATGATAAGCCTACAGCAAACATTATTCTCAATGGTGAAAAACTGAAAGAATTCCCCCTGAGATCAGAAACAAGACAAGGGTGTCCACTTTCACCACTATTATTCAACACAGTTCTGGAAGTCCTAGCTCCAGCAATCAGAGAAGAAAAAGAAATAAAAGGAATCCAGATCGTTAAAGAAGTAAAGCTCTCACTGTTTGCAGATGACATAATT
Source organism: Nanger dama (assembly GCA_917880005.1). Taxonomy (NCBI): domain Eukaryota; kingdom Metazoa; phylum Chordata; class Mammalia; order Artiodactyla; family Bovidae; genus Nanger; species Nanger dama. The sequence continues at coordinate 17,457,614 of CAKJTW010000038.1, forward strand.
TTGTACATAGAAAACCCTAAAGATGGTATCAGAAAATTACTATAGCTCTTCCAACAACACAAGAGAAGACCACACATGGACATCACCAGATGGTCAACACCGAAATCAGATTGATTATATTCCTTGCAGCCAAAGATGGAGAAGCTCTATACAGTCAACAAAAACAAGACCAGGAGCTGACTGTGGCTCAGATCATGAGCTCCTTATTACCAAATTCAGACTCAAATTGAAGAAAGTAGGGAAAACCTTCGGGCAACACCAGATACAGGGAAGGGGACTTAAGGGTCTAGATATGAGAGAGAGTGCCTGATGAAATATGGAATGAGATTTGTTACATTGTACGGGAGACAGGGATCAAGACCATCCCCATGGAAAAGAAATGCAAAAAGCAAAATGGCTGTCTGGGGAGGCCTTACAAATACCTGTGAAAAGAAGAGAGGTGAAAAGGAAAGATATTAGCATCTGAATGCACAGTTCCAAGAATAGCAAGGAGAGATAAGAAAGCGTTCTTCAGCAATCAGTGCAAAGAAACAGAGGAAAAGAACAGAATGGGAAAGACTAGAGGTTTCTTCAAGAAAATTAGAGATACCAAGGGAACATTTTATGCAAAATTGGGCTCAGTAAAGGACAGAAATTGTCTGGACCTAACAGAAGCAAAAGATATTAAGAAGAGGTGGCAAGAATACACTGAAGAACTATACGAAAAATGTCTTCACGACCCAGATAATCATGATGAGGTGATCACTTATCTAGAGCCAGACATCTTGGAATGTGAAGTCAAGTGGGCCTTAGAAAGCATCACTATGAACAAAACTAGTGGAGGAGATGTAATTCCAGTTGAGCTGTTTCAATTGCTGAAAGATGATGCTGTGAAAGTGATGCACTCAATATGCCAGCAAATTTGAAAAACTCAGCAGTGGCCACAGGACTGGAAAAGTTCAGTTTTCATTCCAATCCCAAAGAAAGGCAATGCAAAAGAATACTCAAACAACCACATAATTGCACTCATCTCACATGCTAGTAAAGTAATGCTCAAAATTCTCCAAGCCAGGCTTAAGCAATACATGAACCGTGAACATCCTGATGTTCAAGCTGGTTTTAGAAAAGGCAGAGGAACCAGAGATCAAATTGCCAACATCCTCTGGATCATGGAAAAAGCAAGAGAGTTCCAGAAAATTATCTATTTCTGCTTTATTGACTATGCCAAAGCCTTTGACTGTGTGGATCACAATAAACTGTGGAAAATTCTGAAAGAGACGGGAATACCAGACCATTTAACCTGCCCCTTGAGAAATCTGTATGCAGGTGAGGAAGCAACAGTTCGAACTGGACATGGAACAACAGACTGGTTCCAAATAGGAAAAGGAGTACGTCAAGGCTGTATATTGTCACCCTGCTTTTTAACTTATATGCAGAGTACATCATGAGAAACACTGGACTGGAAGAAACACAAGATGGAATCAAGATTTCCAGAAGAAATATCAATAACCTCAGATATGCAGATGACACCACCCTTATGGCAGAAAGTGAAGAGGAACTAAAAAACCTCTTGATGAAAGTGAAAGTGCAGAGTGAAAAAGTTGGCTTAAAGCTCAACATTCAGAAAACAAAGATCATGGCATCCAGTCCCATCACTTCATGGGAAGTAGATGAGGAAACAGTGGAAACAGTGTCAGACTTTATTTCTTTGGGCTCCAAAATCACTGCAGATAGTGGATGCAGCCATAAAATTAGAAGACGCTTACTCTTTGGAAGAAAAGTTATGACCAACCTAGATAGCATATTCAAAAGCAGAGACATTATTTTGCTGACTAAGGTCTGTCTAGTCAAGGCTATGGTTTTTCCTGTGGTCATGTATGGATGTGAGAGTTGGACTGTGAAGAAGGCTGAGCGCTGAAGAACTGATGCTTTTGAACTGTGGTGTTGGAAAAGACTCTTGAGAGTACCTTAGACTGCAAGGAGATCCAACCAGTCTATTCTGAAGGAGATCAACCCTGGGATTTTTTGGAAGAAATGATGCTGAAGCTGAAACTCCAGTACTCTGGCCACCTCATGCGAAGAGTTGACTCATTGGAAAAGACTCTGATGCTGGGAGGGATTGGGGGTAGGAGGAGAAGGGGACAACAGAGGATGAGATGGCTGATAGGCATCACCAACTCGATGGACATGAGTCTGAGTGAACTCCGGGAGTTGGTTATGGACAGGGTGACTGAACTGGACTGAACTGAATGAAAGAAATCAAAGATGGCATAAACAGATGGAGAGATATTCCATGTTCCTGGGTAGGAAGATTGTGAAATATGAAAATTACTATATTGCTAAATGCAATCTACAGATTAAATGCAATTCCTATCAAACTACCAATGGCATTTTTCACTGAACTAGAATCAAAATTTTCACAGTTCATATGGAAACACAAAAGAGCCTGAATATCCAAAACAGTTCTGAGAAAGAAGAATGGAGCTGGAGGAATAAACTTCAGATTTCACTGAAGTTCCTTCCTTCCTGACTTCAGATTATACTACAAAGCTACCGTCATCAAGACAATATGGTACTGGCACAAAAACAGAAATATAGACTAATGGAACAGGATAGAAAGACCAGAAATAAACCCGTGCATATATGGGTACCTTATTTTTGACCAAGAAGGCAAGAATATACAATGGGCCGAAGAAATCCTCCTTAATAAATGGTGCTGGAACTGGACAGCTCCATGTAAAAGAAAGAAATTAGAACACTTCCTAACACCATACACAACGATAAACTCAAAATGAATTAAAGACCTAAATATAAGACCAGAAACTATAAAACTCCTAGAGGAAAACATAGGCAGAACACACGACATAAAGAAAGATCCTCTATGACTTACCTCCTAGAGTAACAGAAATAAAAACAAAAGTAAACAAATGGGACCTGACTAAACTTAAAAGCTTTTGCATAGCAAAGGAAGCTATAAGCAAGGTGGAAGACAACCCTCAAAATGGGAGAAAATAATAGCAAATGAAACAACTGACAAAGGACTATCCAAAATATACAAGCAGCTCATGCAACTCAAGGCCAGAAAAACAAACAACCCAATCAAAAAGTGGGGGAAAAGACCTAAACAGACATTCCTCCAAAGAAGACATTGCAGATGGCTAACAAACACATGAAAAGATGTTCAACATCGCTAATTATTAGATAAATGTAAATCAAAACTACAGTGAGATATCACTTCACACCAATCAGAAAGGCCATCATTGAAAATGTCCACAAACAATAAATGCTGGAGAGGGTGTGGAGAAAAGGGAACGCTCTTGCAATGTTGGTGGGAATGTAAATTGATACAACCACTATGGAAGACGGTATGGAGATTCCTTTAAAAACTAGGAATAAAACCACCATATGATCCAGCAATCCTCTTAGGCATATATCCTGAGGAAACTAAATTGAAAAAGACACATGTATCCCATTGTTCATTGCAGCACTATATACAATAGGTAGAACACAGAAGCAACCTAGGTGTCCATCGACAGATGAAAGGATAAAGAAGTTGTGATACATATACACAATGGAATATTACTCAGCCATAAAATGGAATGCATTTGAGTCAGTTCTGATGAGGTGGATGAACCTAGAACCTATTATACAGAGTGGAGTGAGTCAGAAAAAGAAGGATAAATACCGTATTCTAATGCATATAAACGGAATGTAGAAAAATGGTACTACAGAATTTATTTACAGGGAATCAGTGGAGAAACAGACATAGAGACTATTCTCTATGGACTATTCTCTTGTGGACATGGGGAGAGGGGAGGAGAGGGTGAGATGTATGGAAAAAGTAACATGGAAACTTACATTACCATATATGAAATAGATAGCCCATGGGAATTTGCTGTATGGCTCAGGAAATTCATACAGGGGCTCTGTATCAATCTACAGGGGTGAGATGGGGAAGGAGATGGGAGGGAGGCTCAAAGGGAGGGGATATATGTATACCTATGGCTGATTCATGTTGTTTGACAGAAAACAACAAAATTCTGTAAACCAAATATCCAATAAAAAATTAATTAAAAATAAAACAACACATGAGTGAACTTTGAAAAGTTCCGTATCATATTAAACTTAATTATTTTTTATTATATCAAAAATAATTGAGTCCTGAGTGATATTCTTCAGCATCATTCCCTCCAAAGAAATCCCAGGGCTGATCTCCTTCAGAAAGGCTGGTTGGATCTCCTTGCAGTCCAAGGGACTCTCAAGAGTCTTCAACACCACAGTTCAATTCTTCAGTGCTCAGCCTTCTTCACAGTCCAACTCTCACATCCATACATGACCACAGGAAAAACCATAGCCTTGACTAGACGGACCTTTGTTGGCAAAGTAATGTCTCTGCTTTTGAATATGCTATCTAGGTTGGTCTTAACTTTTCTTCCAAGCGTCTTTTAATTTCATGGCTGCAGTCACCATCTGCACTGATTTTGGAGCACCAAAACTCCAGTACTTTGGCCACCTCATGCAAAGAGTTGACTCATTGGAAAGACTCTGATGCTGGGAGGGATTGGGGACAGGAGGAGATGGGGACGTCAGAGAATGAGATGGTTGGATGGCATCACTGACTCGATGGACATGAGTCTTAGTGAACTCCAGGAGTTGGTGATGGACAGAGAGGCCTAGCGTGCTGCAATTCATGGGTTCGCAAACAGCCAGACACGACTGAGCGACTGACCTGAACTGAACTGAGTGATATTCTTAGAGCTGGTAAAATACATTTTTGGCAGTCTCATGAATACACTCATGAGAATTAAATTAAATATTCTTTATTGAATTTAATTTAGGGTAGTGATAGCAATAGATGGTCAGTCTCAGAAGGAAGCAGAACAGGCAAGATAGAATGTTCCTTATTAGAGAGAGACAGTGTGCAAAGACAAGAGAGTAGCTTCAGGTCAGTTCCTCCCATGAGACTCCTCTGTGTAACAATTCTCAATCTGGTTTCTTGAATGCTCTTATCTAGTTTTTTGTTGTTGTTGTTGTTGTTGTTTTAACACTCTACTGTAACCAACTTTAGTGAAAGTGTGGTGAAGTTGGCTTAAAGCTCAGTATTCAGAAAATGAAGATCATGGCATCTGGGCCCAACACTTCATGGGAAATAGATGGGAAAACAGTGGAAACAGTGTCAGACTTTATTTTGGGGGCTCCAAAATCACTGCAGATGGTGACTGCAGCCATGAAAATAAAAGATGCTTACTCCTTGGAAGGAAAGTTATGACCAACTTAGGCAGCATATTAAAAAGCAGAGACATTACTTTGCCAACAAAGGTCCATCTAGTCAAACCTGTGGTTTTTCCAGTGGTCATGTATGGATGTGAGAGTTGGACTGTGAAGAAAGCTGAGTGGTGAAGAATTGATGGTTTTGAACTGTGGTGTTGGAGAAGACTGTTGAGAGTCCCTTGGACTGCAAGGAGATCCAACCAGTCCATTCTAAAGGAGATCAGCCCTGGGATTTCTTTGGCAGGATTGATGCTGAAGCTGAAACTCCAATACTTTGACCACCTCATGTGAAGAGTTGACTCATTGGAAAAGACCTTGATGCTGGGAGGGATTGGGGGTAGGAGGAGAAGGGGACGACCAAGGATGAGATGGCTGGATGGCATCACTGACTCAATGGACATGAGTCTGAGTGAACTCTGGGAGTTGGTGATGGACAGGGAGGCCTGGCATGCTGCGATTCATGGGGTCTCAAAGAGTCGGACACGACTGAGCGACTGAACTGAACTGATAACCAACTTTTGTTTTTTTCCTTTTTAGTAACCTTGATTGGCTTTCTCAGCATCTAATCTGAAAATGTTCGTGATGATGGATCTCTGATGATTCCGTGAGGTAGGACCCTTTGCTTGGGAATCTGATAGATGTTTGAAACTTTTGAATGCTGATAACCATGTACCAGAGAAGGCAATGGCACCCCACTCCAGTACTCTTGCCTGGAAAATCCCATGGACAGAGGAGCCTGGTAGGCTGCAGTCCATGGGGTCGCGAACAGTCAGACATGACTGAGCGAGTTCACTTTCACTTTTCACTTTCATGCATTGGAGAAGGAAATGGCAACCCACTCCAGGGTTCTTGCCTGGAGAATCCCAGGGACGGGGGGAGCCTGGTGGGCTGCTGTCTATGGGGTCGCACAGAGTCAGACACGACTGAAGCGACTTAGCAGCAGCAGCAGCAGCAGCAGCAGCAGCAGCAGCAGCAACCATGTACCCATCTAAAAGACACTTAGTGTTATTTATCTGGAATAGGTAAGGTGTTATCTCACTCCACAACTCCTAGATTGTAACTACCTATGTGAGAGTAGCTGGAAGAACAGTGCCTATTTGAACTGTTATGATTTTGATTGTTTTGTTAATGAAAATATTTCAATTTTTTTGGTTCTATAAGAACAGGACTTGATACCGCATTTGAAGGTTGAGAATTTCCACTCCCACACCGAAACTGAAAAAGACACATGTACTTCAGAGTTCATGGCAGCTCTATTTACAAGGTCACATGTAACTTAGTTGTAATTTATATAACTTGGCTGTACTTCATTTTGATGAGCTCACTATATCATTAAAAGAATGTTTTTTCCTGAACTAATTTAATTAGATTTCTTATTTTGCAGCTCCCCCTTATACATACACCTTAATACATACATTAAATTTCATAGTGTTTCAAGAAAACCTACTGTGTGTTTAACAAATTAGTGTATTCTCTGTAATCAGTGTGGGATGAAACAAGAGTTCAGTTCAGTTGCTCAGTTGTATCCGACTCTTTGCAACCCCATGGACTGCAACACACTAGGCTTCTTTATCCATCACCAACTCCTGGCGCTTGTTCAGATTCATGTCCATCGAGTTGGTGATGCCATTCAACCATCTCATCCTCTATTGTTCCCTTCTCTTCCTGCCTTCAGTCTTTCCCAGCATCAGAGTCTTTTCCAAGGAATCAGTTCTTCACATCAGTTGGCCAAAGTATTGGAGTTTCAGCTTCAGCATCAGTCAATGTGGTATAATACAACCAAAATAATACTAAAGAATCTATTTATTTTTAATGTATTCTTTGAAAATACATTTATAGATAAATAGCATTTCTCCATAATATAAAAAATAGCATTTATAGAGAGCTAATGTTCCCTTGGAATTTATAGAAGAGCAATAAAAAGATGAAATTTCCAACCTGGAGAAGTTTGAGTCCAGCAGTGGAAGTTCACAGTCTGGCAAAACCTGAAGTGTAACATTTTGGATTAGAAATAGCTCTGCCATTGAATCACTCTGTCAAAGTTATGGGCTGTCAGAGTTGGTAATTTCTACTATTGATGTCAGTATCCTGGTCCCTCCTTATTTTGATATTGTTAGCTTTCTTACTCCTTAATTGTGCTTGTAAAAGGATCCATTTCCAGCCTGAATTCTTTACCATGAAATTCTGTTTTGTTTGTGAACAGACCTGATTTACCTGCTGTCTAAGTCAACTTAGGCTGCTATAACAAACATACCAGAAACTGAGTGGCTTAAATTACATAATTTTATTTCTCACAGTCCCAGAAGCTGGGGATTGTACCAGTAGGTTTGGTTCCTAGTGACAATCCTATTCTTGTTTGCAGACTGTCCCCTTCTTGCTGTAGCCTCCCATGGTGGAGAGAGATAGCTCTGCTCTCTTTATCCCCTTATAATGACACCCGATCCCATCATGAGGGCTCCACTGCTGGTACTTCCTAATTACTCCCAAATATTGTCACATTGGGGATTAGAGTTTTAATATATGAATTGGGGGTGGGGTGGGGTAGGAGAACACAAACATTTAGCCCATAGTATTAATACTTGCTACAGGTCACTTTTAAAAAGGTTATTAAAGATGAACCACATATCTGATTTCTAGGTAAAATTTTAGCTAAAATATGAGAAGTAAGCATGTTCTTTTGCCCAACTGAGATAAATATACTTGAATCCTCTTTCCAGAAATCTAATCAGATGGAGAGTTCTCACCCTGGCCAAGTTTTCTAAAACATTCAAAACACTCTGTTGACCTACATCATTGTACATTGTTAGCAACCTAAAACGTAACATCACAGCGTGCTAACACTAGATTTACAAAATGTTTTGAAATATTTTAGAGACCTGGTTATGCTTAAATAGCTCAGCGAAATATTAAGTCCTACACATACTTATTGAAGTTTTTCTATGCACTTTGCAGGCCCAGAGCTAAATAGTGAGGACTCAGCCCTCAAATAGAATCCATTCCAGAAAATCAAAACACCAAAGAGTCAAATGTCTCAGAGAACAATTGTATGTAGCATTCCATAGACGTATCATTCTGGAAAGAAGCCAAAGCATCTGGCCCACGCCTCCACTGTGCAGAAGATGAAGATGAAGTCCAGTGTCACTCATTTGGGACACTCTGGGTCTAAAACCCACGGCTTCTGATTTTCCCATGAGCATTGTTGATTTGTCAGAGAGTGGGTACATGATACAGATTATAAATACACATATTGATTTGTTTGGGGAACTCTTAAATTTTATGTTTTTCTTATTTTTATAGGAGTAAACATCTAACTACAAAAGATATTATAATCATCCAGATTCAAAAACGCACAAACCACCGATGTGAAAAATTTTAGTTCAGTTCAGTTCAGTCGCTCTGTCATGTCCAGCTATTTGCGATCCCATGGACTGCAGCACAGCTGGCCATCACCAACTCCCAGAGTTTACTCCATCTCACATCCATTGAGTTGCTGATGCCATCCAACCATCTCATCCTCTGTTGTCCCCCTTCTCTTCCCGCCTTCAATCTTTCCTGGCATCAGGGCCTTTTCAAATGAATCAGTTCTTTGCATCAGGTGGCCAAAGTATTGGAGCTTCAGCTTCAACATCAGTCCTTCCAATGAATATTCAGGACTGATTTCCTTTAGGATGGACTGGTTGGATCTTCTTGCAGTCCAAGGGACTCTCAAGAGTCTTCTCCAACCCCACAGTTCAAAAGTATCAATTCTTCGGTGCTCAGCTTTCTTTTTTTTTAATTTTAATTTTTACTTTATTTTGCTTTACAATACTGTATTGGTTTTGCCATACATTGACATGAATCTGCCACAGGTGTACATGAGTTCCCAATGCTGAACCCCCTCCCACCTCCCACCCCATGTCATCTCTCTGGATCAGCCCCCTGCATCAGTCCCAAGCATCCTGTATCCTGTATCAAACATAGACTGGCGATTCATTTCTTACCTGATAGTATACATGTTTCAATGCCATTCTCCCACATCATCCCACCCTCTCCCTCTCCCACAGAGTCTAAAAGTCCATTCTATACATCTGTGTCTCTTTTGCTATCTCGCATAGAGGGTTGTCATTACCATCTTTCTAAATTCCATATATATGTGTCAGTATACTGTATTGGTGTTTTTCTTTCTGGCTTACTTCTCTCTGTCTAATCGGCTCCAGTTTCATCCACCTCATTAGAACTGATTCAAATATATTCTTTTTAATGGCTGAGTAATACTCCATTGTGTATATGTACCACAGCTTTCTTATCCATTCATCTGCTGATGGACATCTACGTTGTTTCCATGTCCTGGCTATTATAAATAGCGCTGCAGTGAACATTGGGGTACACGTGTCTCTTTCAGTTCTGGTTTCCTCGGTGTGTATGCCCAGCAGTGGGATTGCTGGGTCATAAGGCAGTTCTGTTTCCAGTTTTTAAGGAATCTCCACACTGTTCTCCATAGTGGCTGTACTAGTTTGCATTCCCACCAACAGTGTAAGAGGGTTCCCTTTTCTCCACACCCTCTCCAGCATTTATTGCTTGTAGACTTTTGCATCACTGCCATTATGACTGGTGTAAATGGTACCTCATTGTGGTTTTGATTTGCATTTCTCTGATAATGAGTGATGTTGAGCATATTTTCATGTGTTTGTTAGCCATCTGCATGTCTTCTTTGGAGAAATGTCTATTTAATTCTTTGGCCCATTTTTTGATTGGGTCATTTATTTTTCTGGAATTGATCTGCATAAGTTGCTTGTATATTTTTGAGATTAGTTGTTTGTCAGTTGCTTCATTTGCTATTATTTTCTCCCATTCAGAAGGCTGTCTTTTCACCTTGCTTTTGGTTTCCTTTGTTGTGCAGAAGCTTTTAATTTTGATTAGATCCCATTTGTTTATTTTTGCTTTTATTTCCAGTATTCTGGTAGGTGGATGGTCCAACTCTCACATCCATACGTGACCAATGGAAAAACTTTAGCCTTAAGTAGATAGAGGGACTTTTGCTGGCAAAGTAATATCTCTGCTCTTTAATATGCTGTCTAGGTTGGTCATAACTTTTCTTCCAAGGAGTAAGCGTCTTCTAATTTTATGGCTGCAATCACCATCTGCAGCGATTTTGAGTCCTGAGCCCCCAAAATAAAGTCTCTCACTGTTTCCACTGTTTCCCCATCTATTTGCCATGAGGTGATGGGACCGGATGCCATGATCTTCATTTTCTGAATGTTGAGTTTTAAGCCAATTTTTGACTCTCCTCTTTCACTTTCATCAAGAAGCTCTTTAGTTCTTTGCTTTCTGCCATAAGGGTGGTGTCATCTGCGTATCTGAGGTTATTGATATTTCTCCAGGCAATCTTGATTCCAGCTTGTGATTCATCCAGTCCGACGTTTCTCATGATGTACTCTGCATATAAGTTAAATAAGCAGGGTGACAATATCCAGCCTTGATGTGCTCTTTTCCCTATTTGGAACCAGTCTGTTGTTCCATGTCCAGTTCTAGCTGTTGCTTCCTGACCTACATACAGATTTCTCAAGAGGCAGATCAGGTGGTCTGTTATTCCCATTCCTTGAATAATTTTCCACAGTTTGTTGTGATCCACACAGTCAAAGGTTTTGACATAGTCAATAAAGCAGAAATAGATGTTTCTCTGGAATTCTCTTGCTTTTTCAGTGATCCAGCGGATGTTGGCAATTTGATCTCTGGTTCTTCTGCCTTTTCTAAAACCAAGCTGAAATCTGGAATATCATAGTTCATGTACTGTTGAAGCCTGCCTTAGAGAATTTTGAGCATTACTTTACTAGCGTGTGAGATAAGTGCAATTGTGCGGTAGTTTGAGCATTATTTGGCATTGCCTTTCTTTGGGACTGGAATGAAAACTGACCTTTTCCAGTCCTGTGGCCACTGCTGTCTTTTTCCAAATTGTTGGCATATTGAGTGCAGCACTTTCACAGCATCATCTTTAAGGATTTGAAATAGCTCAACTGGAATTCCATCACTTCCACTAGCTTTGTTCATAGTGGTGCTTCCAGCACCAATTTGTAAGTTATTCTTAAATGGGACCCATATTGTTTGATTTCTGCCTCCTAGAAGGGAGGACATCACACAAGCTAATAACCTCAAAATATGGTACAAAGGGTTGGTATTAAGCACCAAGGTGTTAGATTAATTAATTAATACTTAAACTGGGGAGAGGGCACTGAGAAGCTGGTGTTTCAGAAAGAAGTAACTGAGTATGTTTTAAGAAAGGTTATCTCATGGCAAGTGTATCCACCTAAGAAATAAATAACTAAAATAGCCCCTTCTGTGGCAATGGCAGCCCACTCCAGTGTTCTTGCCTGGAGAATCCTAGGGATGGGGGAGCCTGGTGGGCTGCCATCTATGGGGTCACACAGAGTCGGACACGACTGAAGCAACTTAGCAGCAACAGCAGCATGAAACACTAAATTTTATGTCTGGGCTTCCCAGGTGCCACTAGTGGTAAAGAACCTGCCTGCCGATGCAGGAGATATGAGACACAATTTTGATTCCCTGGTAAGAAGATCATTTTGAGGAGGGCATGGAAACCCACTTCAGTATTCTTGACTAGATAATCCCATGGACAGAGGAGCCTGGCAGGCAACGGTCCACGGGGTCTCAAAAAGTAGGATACAACTAACAACTAACATTTCATTTCTCTTTTTTCAAATAGTAGATTTGCAAGGGAAAATGGTATAATAAGGACAGAAAAATGAGTAGTATGAGATAGAGGTGAGTATCAACACAATGTTCTTAATTTTTTTCTGCCTTCAGATTGCAGGAGTACTCAGATTTAACCCCCGGCCATTAACAGAGAAATCTTAGTCTCCTCAAAGATACCCTTATTCTGTTTGTGTGTCAGTCTCCCCAGCCTCTTCCTCAGGCCATGAATCGAGGCACAAAGTCATGCCTACTTCCACCGCAGGTCCAGGGGAAGCTCTGGAAAGCTGCAAAGAATTAGTGACATCGCGAGCTAGTCCACAGAGCTACAATTCCTCTTTTTTTTTCTCCCCCTTTTAAAGGTTCGGACATGAGTTTCAGAGATGCAATCTAGAATGAGATTATTCATTTATACTAGATTATGTTTTGATACCCCCCCAAAGACTTTCTAAATACACAGCACATTAATATTTGTTTAAAAGGCACATGGACTTATTAAAAAGGACACTGATTTCCAACAGGTGTCACTGACTGAGTAACACACAAACTGCCAATTATTTGAAAGAACACTCTGTGTTTAGGAAACATTTAGAGGCTACATAATAATAGAAAAGTGAAAGTCTCTCAGTCATGTCCAACTCTTTTGACCCCATGGATTCCTGCCAGGCTCCATGGACTCCCCATGGACTCCAGACCCCATGGACCACCATGGACTCTTGCCAGGCTCCTCTGTCATGGGATTCTCCAGGCAAGAATACTGGAATGGGTTGCCATTTCCTTCTCCAAGGGATCTTCCCGACTCAGGGATAGAACCCAGATCTCCTGCATTGCAGGCAATAATAATAATAATTTTAAAGTTCTTAATCAGAGTTAGTGCTGGATATTTTCCCTCTGTCCTTCCAGATCCACTCTCCTGCTTCTGGCCTTTGCTCCATGCTCTGGGACACTGCTTCTTCTCAGCTTCCTTTTCTGGGGCTTTGGTTGGCTTCATACTGTGGAAGGAAACAGCAGAAGAATGAAATAGGGAACTAGAATTCTGGTAAACTACCTGCTTCTTCCCTTTTTCTGAAGAGGCAGGGATGGTAATAGCACCCTGTGTTGTGAGTCCCAGGGTGCTGTATTATCTTTGGGTTTCCTTTCCCCTCTTGCCAGATACAGAAAAACTTAAGCAAAAACACAGAGCTAATTCAGCTCAATGAGGTTAGGAATTTCTGTCCACTTTGCTCAGAGCCTAGAAAAGTACCAGGCAAATAGTAGTGACTCAGCACATGCTTGTTGAATAAATTGTTACATACATACACTTTTTTTATGAAAATTACAATCGCTAAGTAATAAGGATAATATTTATGATTTGGCAACATAGAAATTAAAAATAAATTCCTACATGCATATGAAAAAAATCCAATCACATCCATTTTTATCATATGTTCTTGAGTTTTTGCTACAAATACATGACTAAAAGGTATTCATCAATAAGAGTGACACTGGCAATGCCCTAAGGAAAATAACTGGAGAAAGATGGTCACTGCTCAAGGCAGATTTTAACCTTGTAGGCAAGAGAGAGTTTTTGCCTCCTCTTTTAGTTCAGTTCAGTCGCTCAGTCGTGTCCGACTTTTGTGACCCCATGAATTGCAGCACACCAGGCCTCCTTGTCCATTACGAACTCCCAGTTCAGTTCAGTTTAGGGGCTCAGTCATGTCTGACTCTTTGAGACCCCATGAATCTCAGCAAACCAGGCCTCCCTGTCCATCACCAACTCCCGGAGTTCACTCAGACTCACGTCCATCGAGTCAGTGATGACATCCAGCCATCTCATCCTCGGTCGTGCCCTTCTCCTCCTGCCCCCAATCCCTCCAAGCATCAGAGCCTTTTCCAATGAGTCACTCTTCTCATGAGGTGGCCAAAGTACTGGAGTTTCAGCTTCAGCATCATTCCTTCCAAAGAAATCCCAGGGCTGATCTCCTTCAGAATAGACTGGTTGGATCTCCTTGCAGTCCAAGGGACTCTCAAAAGTCTTCTCCAACACCACAATTCAAAAGCATCGGTTCTTCATAGCTCAGCCTTCTTCACAATCCAACTCTCACATCCATACATGACCACAGGAAAAACCATAGCCTTGACTAGACGGACCTTAGTTGGCAAAGTAATGTCTCTGCTTTTGAATATGCTATCTAGGTTGGTCAAAACTTTTCTTCCAAGGAGTAAGCGTCTTTTAATTTCATGGCTGCACTCACCATCTGCACTGATTTTGGAGCACCCCAAAATAAAGTTTGACACTGTTTCCCCATCTATTTCCCATCAAGTGATGGGACCAGATGCCATGATCTTCGTTTTCTGAATGTTGAGCTTTAAGCCAACTTTTTCACTCTCCACTTTCACTTTCATCAAGAGGCTTTTTAGGTCCTCTTCACTTTCTGCCATAAGGGTGGTGTCATCTGCATATCTGAGATTATTGATCTTTCTCCCAGAAATCTTGATTCCACCTTGTGTTTCTTCCAGTCCAGTGTTTCTCAACTTCTAGAGTTCACCCAAACCCATGTCCTTTGTGTTGGTGATGCCATCCAACCATCTCATCCTCTGTTGTCCCCTTCTCCTCCTGCCCTCAATCTTTCCCAGCATCCAGGTCTTTTCAAATGAGTCAGCTCTCCACATCAGGTGGCCAAAATATTGGAGTTTCAGCTTCAACATCAGTCCTTCCAAGGAATACCCAGGACTAATCTCCTTTAGGATGGACTGGTTGGATCCCCTTGCAGTCCAAGGGACTTTCAAGTCTTCTCCAATACCACAGTTCAAAAGCATCAATTCTTCTGTGCTCAAATTTCTTTATAGTCCAGCTCTCACATCCATACATGACTACCAGGAAAACCATAGCCTTGACTAGATGGACCTTTGTTGGCAAAGTAATGTCTCTGCTTTTTAATATACTGTCTTGGTTGGTCATAACTTTATCTCCAAGGAGCAAGCGTCTTTTAATTTCATGGCTGCAATCACCATCTACAGAGATTTTGGAGTCCAAGAAAATAAAGTCTCTCACTGTTTCTACTGTTTCCCCATCTATTTCCCATGAAGTGATGGGACCAGATGCCATGATCTTAGTTTTCTGAATGAATTTTAAGCCAACATTTTCACTCTCTTCTTTCAATTTATCAAGAAGCTCTTTAGTTCTTCTTCACTTTCTGCCATAAGCGTGGTGTCATATGCATATCTGAAGTTGTTGATATTTCTCCTGCCCAAAATAAACTGCACACTCATACAGCCTCTTATGTGATAAATGTTTATCTAGTCCCAGCTGGGTGTCTGCACCGCTATAGAGGCTGGGAGTATAATGATGAATAAAGTAGACCCTACCTCTCTCCACCCTATGGAAATCTGATGGCATAATGGTGGGATAGATGAGTACCCCACATCCAAGGAGTGGTGGCTGTGCAGGCTTAGGAATGCCTAGAGGAGCTATTCCACGTTCAAGGTCAGGAGGGGCGGAAGTGAGGAGATACGCCTTGTCCAAGGTAAGGAGCAGCAGCTGCACTTTGCTGGAGCAGCTGTGAAGAGATACCCCATGTCCAAGGTAAGAAAAACCCAAGTAAGATGGTAGGTGTTGCAAGAGGGCATCAGAGGGCAGACGCACTGAAACCATACTCACAGAAAACTAGTCAATCTAATCACACTAGGACCACAGCCTTGTCTAAATCAATGAAACTCAGCCATGGCCTGTGGGGCCACCCAAGAAGGGTGGGTCATGGTGGAGAGGTCTGACAGACTGTGGTCCATTGAAGAAGGGAATGGCAAACCACTTCAGTATTCTTGCCTTGAGAACCCCATGAACAGTAGGAAAAGGCAAAATGATAGGATACTGAAAGAGGAACTGCTCAGGTCAGTAGGTGTCCAAAAGGCTACTGGAGATCAGTGGAGAAATAACTCCAGAAAGGATGAAGGGATGGAGCCAAAGCAAAAACAAAACCCAGCTATGGATGTGATTGGTGATAGAAGCAAGGATTGATGCTGTAAGAGCATTATTGCATAGGAACCTGGAATGTCAGGTCCATGAATCAAGGCAAGTTGGAAGTGGTCAAACAGGAGATGGCAAGAGTGAACGTTGACAGTCTAGGAATCAGCGAACTAAAATGGACTGGAATGGGTTAATTTAATTCAGATGACCATTCTATCTACTACTGTGGGCAGGAATCCCTCTGAAGAAATGGAGTAGCCATCATAGTCAACAAAAGAGTCTGAAATGCAGTACTTGGATCCAATCTCAAAAAGACAGAGTGATCTCTGTTTGTTTTCAAGGCAAACCATTCAATATCACACTTATCCAAGTCTATGCCTCAACCAGTAATGCTGAAGAAGCTGAAGTTGAATGGTTCTATGAAGACCTACATGACCTTTTAGAACTAACACCCCCAAAAGATGTCCTTTTCATTATAGGGCAATGGAATGCTAAAGTAGGAAGTCAAGAAACACCTGGAGTAACAGGCAAATTTGGCCTTGGAATACAGAATGAAGCAGGGCAAAGACTAATAGAGTTTTGCCAAGAAAATGCACTGGTCATAGCAAACACTCTCTTCCAACAAAACAAGAGAAAACTCTACACATGGACATCACCAGATGGTCACCACCGAAATCAGATTGATTATATTCTTTGAAGCCAAAGATGGAGAAGCTCTATACAGTCAACAAAAACAAGACCAGGAGCTGAGTGTGGCTCAAGATCATGAACTCCTTATTACCAAATTCAGACTCAAATTGAAGAAAGTAGGGAAAACCTCTAGACCATTCAGGTATGACCTAAATCAAATCCCTTATGATTATACAGTGGAAGTGAGAAATAGATTTAAGGGACTAGATCTGATAGATAGAGTGCCTGATGAAATATGGACTGAGGTTCATGACATTGTACAGGAGATGTGGATCAAGACCATCCCATGGAAAAGAAATTCAAAAAAGCAAAATGGCTATGTGGGGAGGCCTTACAAATAGCTATGAAAAGAGAGAAATGAAAAGCAAAGGAGAAAAGAAAGATATAAGCATATGAAGGCAGAGTTCCAAGAATAGCAAGGAGAGATAAGAAAGCCTTGTTCAGCGATCAGTGCAAAGAAATAGAGGAAAACAACAGAATAGGAAAGACTAGGGATCTCTTCAAGAAAATTAGAGATACCAAGGGGACATTTCATGCAAAGATGGGCTTGATAAAGGACAGAGATGGTATGGACTAACAGAAGCAGAAGATATTAAGAAGACGTGGCAAGAATACACAGAAGAACTGGACAAAAAAGAGCTTCATGACCTAGATAATCATGAAGGTGTGACCCCTCACCTAGAGCAAGACATCCTGGAATGTGAAGTCAAGTGGCCCTTAGAAAGCATCACTACCAACAAAGCTAGTGGAAGTGATGAAATTCCAGTTGAGTTATTTCAAATCCTGAAAGATGATGCTGTGAAGGTGCTGATTTAATATTCCAGCAAAGTCAGCAGTGGCCACAGGACTGGAAAAGGTCAGTTTTCATTCCAATCCCAAAGAAAGGCAATGCAAAAGAATGCTCAAACTAAAACACAATTGCACTCATCTCACATGCTAGTAAAGTAGTGCTCTAAATTCTCCAAGCCAGGCTTCAGCAATATGTGAACCGTGAACTTCCAGATGTTCAAGCTGGTTTTAGAAAAGGCAGAGGAACCAGAGATCAAATTGCCAACATCCGCTGGATCATGGAAAAAGCAAGATAGTTCCAGAGAAACATCGATTTTTGCTTATTGACTATGCCAAAGCCTTTGACTGTGTGGATCACAATAAACTGTGGAAAATTCTCAAAGAGATGGGAATACCAGGTCACCTGACCTGCCTCTTGAGAAATCTGTATGCAGGTCAGGAAGCAGCAGTTATAACTGGACATGGAACAACAGACTGGTTCCAAATAGGAAAAGGAGTACGTCAAGGCTGTATATTGTCACCCTCCTTATTTAACTTATATGCAGAGTACATCATGAGAAATGCTGGACTGGAAGAAACACAAGCTGGAATCAAGATTACCGGAAGAATTATCAATAACCTCAGATATGCAGATGACACCACCCTTATGGCAGAAAGTGAAGAGGACCTAAAAAGCCTCTTGATGAAAGTGAAAGAGGAGAGTGAAAAAGTTGGCTTAAAGCTCAACATTCAGAAAACGAAGATCATGGCATCCGGTCCCATCACTTCATAGGAGATAGATGAGGAAACAGTGGAAACACTGTCAGACTTTATTTTTGGGGCTCCAAAATCACTGCAGATGGTGACTGCAGCCATGAAATTAAAAGACGCTTACTCCTTGGAAGGAGAGTTTGACCAAACTAGATAGCATATTGAAAATCTGAGACATTACTTTGTCAACAAAGGTCTGTCTAGTCAAGGCTATGGTTTTTCCTTTGGTCATGTATGGATGTAAGAGTTGGACTCTGAAGAAAGCTGAGTTCCAAAGAATTGATGCTTTTGAATTGTAGTGTTGGAGAAGACTCTTGCGTGTCCCTTGAACTGCAAAGAGATCCAACCAGTCCATTCTAAAAGAGATCAGCACTGGGATTTCTTTGGAAACAATGATGCTAAAGCTGAAACTCCAGTACTTTGGCCACCTCATGCGAAGAGTTGACTCATTGGGAAAGACTCTGATGCTGAGTCTTTTTGAATATACTGTCTAGGTTGGTCATAACTTTTCTTCCAAGGAGTAAGCGTCTTTTAATATCATGGCTGCAGTCACCATCTGCAGTGAGTTTGGAGCCCCCAAAAATAAAGTCTGACATTGTTTCCACTGTTTCTTCATCTATTTCCCATGAAGTGATAGGACCAGATGCCATCATCTTTGTTTTCTGAATGTTGAGCTTTAAACCAACTTTTTCTCTTAAGGCTTCTTAACAGGAGAGCTAAGAGATAAGATGACGGAGGCAGGGCAGGGGGCGAAGTTGTTCCAGGCACAGGGAGTCTGCACAAAACCTGTGGAGAGTGAAAACATGGCTCACTCAGGCACCTGGAAGAGGTTCATTGTGGCTGGAACAGTCTGAGAAATGGGGTTGGAGAAGTACTAGGTCAGACCTTGAAAGGCTTTATATAAGATTTAAGGGAGCTGAGACCTCAAACCAGTTAAGTGCTCATAGGAAAGGGAGAAAAAAAAGGTATAGAAATATTATTCTTTCCATATTTTCCAAAGTATGAGTACAAATACACGTTTTATATCTCCCGATTGGAAGGATGTTAAGGATCCCCCAAAGTATGTAAAGCAATGGTTTTCTAATTGATACTAACCTGTATTCTTTATTTAAATAAGAAGTATGGTAAAGCCACTAATAGTTATTGTGTGTTTACTATGATACAGGCAGTATTTTAAGAAACTTATAGATGTGATTTTTTTGCAATCAAAATAACTAGATAATTACTAATAATGCCTGAAATTTACAGATAGGGAAGAAGTAAAGGGAAGTTAAATGTTTTGCTCAATGTCACACAGATAAGTGGTAAAGATCTTTAAGAAGGGAGGGAGTAAAGCAGTCGCTTTTCTTATGAAGGTAGGCTGGGCATGGATATTGTACATGCATAATAAGGGCCATGCTGATAAGCTTGCTTTAGAGAGAGGCAGCACATTGTGCATTCATCTTATACCATAGCTTAGAGAACAAGCCAGTGAATGGGTAAATTAAGATTTTATCTGTTGAAACCGATATAATCACAAACACAGCAATTAAATTGCTTTTCTAAGGGAAAATTTAACAGAATTTTTAAAGTCAGGGGAGCCATGGAAACTGAAAAATGAAGCTTGAATCCAAACAGATCAGGAACCAGGAAGTCAAGGCAATGTCTGATGCCTCCACTTTCTTCATTTTAGAATAAAGTCACTTTTTATTTTGCCATATTAAAGTGTTTAAAAATTACGCACCAGACAACCATTTGAAAATAGTCTATATTATATCTATATAATTTGAATTGAATAGCTTCTAAGCCTTTAGTTTTAATTCATGCATATCATTTATCTTTAAAAAAAAGCCTTTGATTGTTTGACACCAGCAGATGGCACCCTAACAAAATCATTTGTGTGCCGTAAGTGAACTTTTTAGTCTTATACAGAAATGCTAGGTTCACCGGAGCTGGACATGAGGCTAAGAAAGAAAAACTAAAGACAAAACTTGACCTTTTAAAGTCAGACAACTCTTATTTTGAGAGGAAAACGGCAGAAAGAACATTTTTCTTATCATTCTTTATTTTGTGACTACTAGCTAGTTTGAATTATTATTGTAGGAAAGCCTCTATAAATTTGCATTAAAAACCTACTATCATAGGTACTGTGATTACGCTGAAAGGAATAAGATGGATTGATATATTTATTTTCCAGCCCCATCCCCCCCAAATTTGAAGAACCAAATATTGTTTTTGATTGTTTCAACTATCAGAGGTGACACTAGAATTTTGTTTGGCTTTGCAGTTTAAATGAGAAGAATTTAAACAGAAGTCTATACAGAAACATTTCACCACAATATCCATTTCAACATCAGGCCTATTTAGTTTGAATTGTTCCAGTTAGGTAACTGGTGTCTGAAAGCCCTCTTTGCTGTTCATGTGTTAATTGTTATTTTGAAAGCAAATGCAGGGATATTATGTAAAGATGCCTTTATTGTGATATTATATAAAGATCACAATAAAAGCATGTATCCGGGATGAGTATCTTCTTGTTTTGAAAGGCGTCAGGCTTACTACTCTTCCCTTCTTCTTCCTCTACTTGTCCTTTTGCTTAATTCCAGGTATTCGGGCTAAAAAATCAACCACATTTATAATTTGCCTATCATTCACTTGTCTCTGAAAAGAGTAATGACATCTGCTGCTAGCCTTTTACTAAGCCTTCTCACATGCCTCAGTTTCCTCCCACCAAATAATTCTTTCCTCTATAAAGATACCAGTTCATAATTAATTTTGCAAGATAACAAAGGAAGCAAACTTTGGCATAACAAAATTCACCGGATCTAAGAGCAGCTCCCTCTCTTAAGAGGCAAACACCAGGTCTGAGGCAGTAGCATTCTACAAATAGGATCCATCCACCTTCCTTGCGCACTGCTGCAAAGAAAGAAGGACATGGAGGGTTGTGTAGGGGCTGACTTCCGGGCTGACACAGGAAGATGTGATCAGTTTGTGAAGATCAACAAGGATCTGAAAGAAGAACTGAAGATTCTTCACTGCTTCTCTGCCTTAAGGTCTTGCTCAAGAGAAGGACTGAAACTAAATACTTAATTCCATCCTCTTTAAGACCTTGAATGAGAAGACAGGCTAGAGAGCCCAATTAATTATTTTCGGGATAGGAGTGTGTGGGAAGAAATCAGGATTTGCTTGTTGAGAAGAAGGAATGGTTACTGAAGGCAAAAGCCTTCTAAGTGAAAGAGGAAGCTCACTTCTACCAAAACCTTGGCAAACACTTGAAGCCAGCACTTGGAAGATAAAATACACTTTGAAGAAAATGAAGCTCAGTGAATTAACAACCTTACTTGAGAAGATCATTCAGCTGCAGATAATAATGGTTAACATTTATTGAATGCAAACTACGACTTCAGGATTCTTTTCAGTAAGTATTTTAGGTTAATTGATGGATTAATTAAATGCTTATGATAATCTATGTTCTTGGTGCTTTTGTACTTATATTTTAAAGTCAATGAGTCTGTAGCACAAACAGCTTTACCCCAAATCACCCAGGTCATCTGAGTCTACTTTTAATTAATAATACCTACCACCTGTCCAATAACTGTCTATGAATCTTTTGTGAGTACTGAATTTATTCTGGAAGAAGTCTATCACCTACTCCTATCACCACTGTCTAAATAAAGATGGAAAAGACAGGGGTTTTATACAGCCCAAAGAGAAGGTGCTTCTTCTTAATTTGGGGGCAGTGGAACATTCTGGTTTGATAACAAAGCTCAACATGTTTAGGTGTTTTCACTATCGGAAAGTGTGGTTCAGCTGGCCCTGCCCCAGAGTGCCTGGTCAGCAGAGCAGATCCATCGTCAGCATCGGCCGAAGGGGAAAGTTTCTGCTCCTCAAGAGTGATGTCAAGGTAAGTGTGCTCTGAGAGAGAGTGGGAGGCACAGAGAGGAATGTGACAGCAGGTGGGAAACTGAGTTAAGGAAACTGGTGCTTTAAACAAACTCAGGAACACCATTTTGGAGTCACTGGAAAGGAAGGGCCAGTCAGGAAACATACCAGGATGTTCACAAGTCAGTCAGGTCAGGGCTTCACCCTCTACACAGAGAGGCTGTTTCCTCGGTATAAGAGAGAAGGGCTATCAGTACGTCTCTTGACAACTCTTCTAGTATGTCTAGGGACTCCTTGGCAAAATATCAAGTTACCGGCCTCACTTGTGAGTCAATTCCTCTGCCAAATAACACTTAACTCTTCCAGTCCTGCCAGGTAACTCCTTGATCAATAAAGAGCAATCTTAGGCCTATTTTCTACACTTTTCTTTCCTTCTTGGGATGCCAAGATGGGGATGGTTTCTGGGTCTTCTTAGCGACTATCTTTCACAACTCACCTCCATCACCCCAGCTTGTTTCCCACTTTATCCTCAAGTACTCCAATGAGGGAAGCAAATAAAACCCAGGAAAGGCACAAGTTGGGTAACGACAGTCATTAGCGTCTCTGAAGTTTTTTTTTCTCCTTCTGTGTATTATCACCATCAAGGCTAGGCTGATGTTTAGCAAAGAGCACCTGTCAAAACAAAAGAAGAGTTTCACACCTCACAATTTTAAGCCCCAGGTAAGAAACTCAGCCTGGTGGAGGGGCAAAAGGAAGACGGGAAACCTGAAACTCTGAGACTTGAGAGTAGAGTTAAATGAGTTTCCTCTGGGTACCAACAGGCTTTTGTTTAACACGATTAAATCCTCTTTGTTTCATTACAGACATCAATGCGAAAACAAACAGTGTGATCAAGATAAGGGCCTGCAGCAGCATTCTGTTTCTCCTTTTCTTCTTCTTCTCAGGGAGCTATCACCACCTCTCAGTGGACAGGCTTAAAGGAACTTAACTGGCTCACAGAAAATTGATGAGCTGAGCTGAGCAGGTGTACAAGAAAGCTTTGGGCTGCAGGGTTAGGGGATTGGAAAAGTGTGAAACACTTATGTCCATGACCAGATCAAATGATAAGAGGACAGGCTTCCTTTGCTATCTAATTAATTGTCTTTCTTTTCAAAACACAGTCTTTGATTTTGAGAAGCATCTGAAAGAGATAAGACCTAGTCCTAGTGAAATACAACAAGCAATCCCAAAACTCTTATTGAAATTTGAAGCAGGTGATGGGAGGATGAAGAGTGAAGGAGAGAGACTTAAACTGAGTCAGTAACCAGAACAACAAAACTATTGACCAGTGAGGAGACAGCAGTCAATTGAATTCTATCAGGAATGCAACAACGTTGAAACCGGTGTGCATTTCCAAGGCAATCCTTTCCATATTATTAAATTGCTTCTCTTATTGTTGTTAGACAACACGAACTCCTCTTCCTAAACAAAACAAGGACATTGCAGTGTAACAGCTACACTGAGTTGACAGAAGCTGGGGTCATCCATATACACATTTTAATTACCTCTTTTTAGTTAGGAACATCATTAGAAGTTTATTATTACCAGCCTATCTTGTGATCTTAATTGGCTTCCTTCACAGATGACACCGTGAAGCCAGTGCAGAAGCTCTGGCAGCCTCCCAGAGATAGTGACCAGATCGGGGACACTTTACACTGATACTGCCTTCAGCTGAATAACAACTGTCAGGTTAAGTTTTAATGCTAGACATGAGGTGGAAGCTTCTTTTAACACCTGTATGCAGAGATGTTCCTGATTCCGTGGTGTTGAAAAACACACTGAGAGGGAGCAACTTTTCACACGCCTTTTCTAGAATTACAAGGAAATTGTCTATAGGATAGGAGAGGGTTATTATTACGCCAAGCAGTGAGTTATTCCCTGTGGCTCTCTTGGATACTGGTAAAATGAAAAACGTTTGCTTACCAAATGGAAAAATCTAGATGCATTGACTCACAAATTAAATTTGCGACATGCATGGTTATCTGATTGCTTCCTATTCAGAAAGTATGCAAACACCCTTAAATTAATAGTTTTCATTAATAACACTGATTTTGAATCATTAATAATTATTAATTTAGTTTTCAAAGCATTTGCGATCTTGTTTGGGGATAATGGCAAACTTTGAGGCAGGGGGAAGAAGTCCTATAGTATAGATGGGAGACAGAAAGGTCTTTCTGTGAATAGAATTAGTATGTTTCATTTTGCAAAAGGAAAATACATAAGTTCTAAAGTTTTAAATACTGAAGTTAACTCTCTGTATGACCAGGCTTATGATATATCTGGGAACAAAGTTACTTGGCTACTTTCTCATTACAGGTAACTATATTAATGATTCCTAGCCCTTTGGACAATTCTTCAGATATTGGTAGAAAATGACGTAAGTCACATATATTCTAACTTTAGGTAGTTCTCAAAATTCGGTAAAATTTTGATCTTCACCAAAGAGAAAACAATCAGTTTAAACAGCTATGAATATCAATGGATTACTTATTCAGAATAATGATGTTTAGAAAGCTTGTTATTTTTATGGTTAAGATTCAAGTAATTTTGGTACTATCAATATATTCCTGACATTCTTTTGAACAAAGCTCTTTTTTATAATTTCATTTGTTTATTGTTTTTGGCTATGCTGGGTGTTTGCTGCTGCACCTGGACTGCCTCTTGTTGCTGTGAGCAGGTGCTACTCTTAGTTGCAGTGGGTGGGCTTTTCCTTGTGGCGGGGGCTCCAGAGTGTGTGGGCTCAGTTGTTGTAGTTCCCAGACTTAGTTGCCTTGCAGAAGGTGGAATCGTAGTTCCTGGACCAGGGATAAAACCCATGTCCCCTACATTGGCAGGCAGATTCTTAACCACTGGACCATCAGGAAATCCCTTAAAAGAGGTTCTTGTCATTTATGGTGATCTGCAGATTTAAGGGATGCAGCTATTAATACAAACATGCAGAAAGAGCCTAGTAAATGGGTCGACTCTGAGGAGTAAAATTTTCCTTTCAGCGAATTGAACTAGTGTAGACATTAAAGTCTTGAAAAGAACCATCAGTTCACTTTGTTCTCTCTCTAGAGTTTTAGTTATCAGAGGATTAGTACATCTGCTTTCTTTCTGGACTTTACTCGGCAGCAACTCAACATGTAGGCTATTTCCACAGGGCTTTATATTAGTATTTTACTTTTTAATTATTCTCAACCTTTTAATTATAGGTAAATGCTATGAAAATTTTTGAAGCACAGATGACAAAAATAACTTCCGTTTATGGGATTCCTGCAATATGAGGTCATATCATAGTTATCCATATATAAGTATAATCGCCATGCCATATTTATAGGTTTAAATTTTGAAATGTCTCTTAAGACAGAGCATTGATAAATTTCATCGACAAATATAGCTGAATTCTCTGTGAGAAGGATTTTGAAATTAAAAAATTGGATGAAAAATTCAAATCACCATAATTACTGTGAGCCTGCTACATATGGTTTATACTACATACATAGTATAAAACTATGATGTGGGGACTTATAAAATAATTATTTTCCTTCACTACCAATTATAACCTCTTGGTGGCTCCACTTCTATTACTGGAATGGTCATCTTTGGCCTCCAGAAAAATAAAGGGTTTCCTTCTCATCCTCATTTTTTGTTTATCCGATGGATTTAGTCTTTGAGGGAGACATGAAAATTTGCTTTACATTTCAACTGCTTTGCTGTATTGAAACAGGTGGTGAAAATACAGCTGTTTCAAACATACTGTGTGCAAAAAGGAAATATTATTTTTAAGAAGAGTTATCATACTCAGGGTGCCAATCACTCTTAGAAGCAGGGTAAAAATTACTTACACTTCAATATTTATATTTTTATTTATAATAAGAAAAAAGGTTTTTTTTGGTGGAAAGAAGGTGCAGAAAAGGGCACGGTATTAGCTAAATATTGTACCTTAGAACATCAGTCATTTCCTTCTCAATAGTACTGAAAGGGTCTAATTTATAAGTTTTTCCATCTCCCTGTTATGCTGGTTTGTAAGTTCTGACATTGCTACTGGTATGTTAATGAGAAGCTAGCGTTCCATTAAGAGAAAACCATATGCTCTGCTGCCTACTGTGAAAGAGAAAGCATGTAATGTGGCTGTTGCCTTAGTAACACATTAATTCATTTTGTCAGTGTTGGCACAGATCATTTCATTTATAAGAAAACAAGTATAATAGTTTACCACATCTATAATATTTACAGTGTTTCTGTTACAAAACAGTGACAAAATGAGTTTAAAAATAGAGTTGGTATAATATCATTAAAATACAGAATTTTTGGTAAAATTTTCCCTGTAAAAATGAAAAAAATTAAAGATTGGTGTAAAATTTCCTTTCACAATTCTACTTAAAGCATTTTAACACCAAACTGTTTGCTTTTAGCATATTTGTATTATACAATAATGTGCGTCTGCTGCAAAAAAATTTAGTCCATGAAAAACACAAGTGCATTAACAGTTTTTAATGAATGCTAAACAAAATATTTCATACAACAGTTTTGTTAAATTACAACCATTATAAACCTAATCGTATGCTAGTGTGTTACTCATAACAAGGCTAAACATTTATCTAGTTTTATCTGTTCTTCCAGATGTTTATTAGTATTCTAGCACTCCTAAAATATTTAAATTAAGCCACTCCATTTTCTCATGTGAATGCATTTTGGGTTTTATTCACAGAAAATCTAGTCACATGTATATCTAAATAAATATAGTACACTGTATATGCTTTATGCACAAGTGATACTTAATGTGAATTGAGATAATCCAAAAGCATGATAAAGGAGAGAAGTGATTAGAGGAAAGACAAGTTCCTGTTTATTAAAGTCTGCACCTGCAGCAGGGTATCAGTTCTATCCATCCTTAGGGTATTCCACACCTGTAAACACACATTCTTAACAACAAACAGTTTGCATCTGTGATGTTCACCTACCTTCTTTAACCAATAAAAAGGGACCTGTGTACAATATAGCGAGCAACTATCATCTACTGGTTTATGTAATGATCGAGTTTTATCTCATTTCAAAGGAAGCATTTATACATTTACATAACTCGTACAAATGGGTGCAAAGCACCGCAGAGCTGGCCATCTACATAATGAATGGCCAATTATACTTTCAACATTAAGAAATACCTTCCTAAAATATCAGTGTTCAGTTGGGGTTCATCCAAAGCTTCATGAACCATACGTGGGTGTTTCTGTTTTTGTTCTCTCAACTATATTCACAGCAATTCTCCAAGTTTGATGGGATTCTTTCTAATTAGAACCCAAGACCCAAGAGGACTTTTGAGAGTCTCCTTTACAGACCTGCAATGTGATTACTCTGGGAAACACTTTAGAAAATAAAATTTATGATTAGCTTTGATGAAAATGACTTTAGCTTTAACTTCATAATAATCTCTGCTTTGATATGAGTAAAATACTTTGAATGGCTACATCATGAGAAGAGAAAATATAACCAAACATCAATGTGATTTTATATGATGGGAAATTAAATATCTCTGAAATGTAATCATATCACATTGACTCACCCAATAAAAGTAACTTAATGAAGTATTTTATCTAATTCATATGTTTTTACTTATTAGTTTGTGGTGCTTGAAAAAATAAAGCTGAAAACTTTTCAAGATCCTTCTTTCAACTCAAGCTATTTCTATCAATAAAACTGGATTGTCAGCAGTTAAATGGCACCACATTTATGCTCTAAGTATACTAAATTATGGGTAGCTTTATAGTAAGATTCGCTGATTAGACTTACTATAAATAATGTGATAGATATTGCTATGATTTTGGTTAAATAAAAAAATTATCTTGTGGTTGATAACACCTCAAGTTTTAAATTCCTTTGATTTTTTTTAACAGTTTGTTGCGTATCCCCCTCTTTAATTAATTTGATAATTAATGTAAAGATAGAGATTAATGTTATGAACTAGAAAATATACATATATAAGTATATATATATACACATATTTTTATACTATTCCTTATATTGTGTTTTTTGATAAATCACATATTTTATATCTGTATGACCCTAGTGAATTCTCTTATTATTTTTCTCATGATTATTTCCAACATCCACATACAATATTAAGAGCAAGTAAAGCTATTGTTGTATCTGCCTGATCATAACAAAGATAAAAATGTGCACCAAAATATGTTTACATATATTATAACCTGTAATCATGTTAACTATCCTTTCCTCACTGGAACTATCAGTTTTGTTCACTTTGTTTACACACAGAAATATGAATAATACAGAATGACAATTGTTAAAGTCAGTTTTGCTCAAAGTCAGTTTTATGTATACTTTTGTTAATATATCTGATTCTAAGGAGTTCAGTTCAGGTAATATTAAGTTATTATGTTGCTTCATAACTGCTTACTCACAATATTATGAAATGATATAATATTTGATCTATAAATAATATATATTATAATCACTACTTTTAAATATACATGAAATACAATCAATACATATCAAATAAAAGTAGAATTTTTCAGCTTTTTGGAGTACTTTAAAAACTGTTCAGTTCAGTCGCTCGGTCGTGTCTGACTCTTTGCGACCCCATGGACTGCAGCAGGAAACTAAATAGAAAATATATATAAAAATCCCAACATTAAAATCTTTTAAAAAGCATGTCAAATAAGAAATGCTTCATTAATATTTATTCAATAAATAAATGAACATAAATTATATAAATATACTTGCCTTTAAATAAACCCTCTTAGTCACATATATGATAAATTTATCATATAACTTTATTGGTGGAGCATTATGATTAGTAGAGTGCTGAAGTATTTAAAATTTAGCAGTAACTAATCAAGCTTTTAGCCTTTGGATTTAACCTTTTACAGAATAACGTTTCAGTCTAGTTTCATTCAATGTGAATTTGCGAAGTAGTGAAGAAGGGAAAATAATTAATGACTTCTCAAATTCTTAAGAATTTTAAGGTTTGAACAGATAACCTTGCCAATATTTGGAGAAGGATTAAATAATATCAGCTGCACATTTATTACTTTACAATATGTTCACTTTTGTTTGACATATAGTTCAACAAACTAGTTGGTCAGTAGTTTCAGATGAACTCAGATTAACAATGTAGTAAAAACTCAATTTGCCCACGAGACAAATCATTAAAATAAATGTCAGAATATGTATTATTCCTGAGTTAAGTAGATTAGCACATTTATATGATATTTTACACAAAGTGTGGAAAATGTACATATTACAGATCTATTATAAAATTAAAATGGAATAATAAGAATATAAATTTTAATAGCAAAGAATTTTAATCTGAGATATAATTTGTTATTGTCATAACACAAAATATGTAATATGATATAAATATTAAACTTTAAATAGTTAAATATAGGAAAAAAATTGTTCTGATGCATTATGGGAATAGAGACAGAAATATGTCAACATAATGATAATGACAAGATTTGGGTTGTGTTGTTTTCTGGGAAAATCAGACCCCTGTTTTGGCTGGTTTATTATCTACTTATACAAATGATATTTCCTAATAAAATGAAAATTAATATAGACACTGTAATATTTTAGTAGATATATGTAGTATTGTTCCATTAATTAATACACTAATAATTACTGGCTATTATAGCTATTCCAGTGATTAGGCTACTTTAAAGAATCTAGTCCTGAGATATTGTTTTCTAAGATATATGGTATAGGAGGATATATTATAGCAAATGTGACCCACACTTTTATGATATAACATATAGAAAGGCTATCCAAAGGCTTTATTTAGAATTATTGGCATGCTAGATAGTTATCTCATATATTTAGTTAAGTTGACTTTAAAAAGAACATGTTGTAGACAGAAATTTTTCCAAGTTGATGTAAAGGTAGTTTAAACATTGATGTTTTTTGAGTTTGTCTCCTATTTAACTCTTGGTCAAATTGCTAAAGCCAACTTCATAGCAGTGTAATATGGAAGCATAATCATCTCTGAAGACTGGACTTTTGACTCTTGGAATCTTAAGTTCTGGCCAGTCCAGAAAAATTTTTTCTTTTGCTTGATTGTTCTGTTTTTTCCTCTTTTATATAGATAAAAGAATCATATGTCTAAAGAAGATTCTTATAGGAAAAATTGTAGCAAAGAAAAATATAAAATATCAAATTTGAACTATTCTCTAGAAAATAAAATTTAGGAATTTATACATAAAACCACTTATCAAAACTATGTGCCCATAAACTACACCTTATTTTGATAAAATTAAAGAATATTTTCATAAACAAAGAGTGTATACTGAAACACTCAGGTCAGAACTGGACATTTTCATCTTTATTAGACAAATGCTACTTCAGAACTTTTACCTTGATAAACTTTTCTCTTATGTTCAGTTCAGTCACTCAGTCATGTCTGACTCCTTGCAACCCCATGGACTGCAGCATGCCAGGCTTCCCTGTCCATCACCAACTCCCAGAGTTCACGCAAACTCATGTCCGTCGAGTCAGTGATGCCATCCAGCCATCTCATCCTCTGTTGTGCCCTTCTCCTCCTGCCCCCATTCCCTACCAGCATCAGGGTCTTTTCCAATGAGTCAGCTCTTCGCATGAGGTGGCCAAAGTATTGGAGTTTCAGCTTCAGCATCAGTCCTTCCAAAGAACACATAGGACTGATCTCCTTTAGGATGGACTGGTTGGATCTCCTTGCAGTCCAAGCAACTCTAAAGAGTCTTCTCCAACACTACAGTTCAAAAGCATCAATTCTTTGGAACGCAGCTTTCTTCAGAGTCCAACTCTCACATCTATACATGACCACAGGAAAACCATAGGCTTGACTAGATGGACCTTTGTTGGCAAAGTAATGTCTCTGCTTTTGAATATGCTATCTAGGTTGGTCTTAACTTTCCTTCCAAGGAGTAAGCATCTTTTAATTTCATGGCTGCAGTCACCATCTGCACTGATTTTGGAGCCCAAAGAAAGAAAGTCTGACACTGTTTCCACTGTTTCCCCATCTATTTCCCATGAAGTGATGGGACCAGATGCCATGATCTTCATTTTCTGAATGTTGAGCTTTAAGCCAACTTTTTCACTCTGCACTTTCACTTTCATCAAGAGGCTTTTTAGTTCCTCTTCACTTTCTGCCATAAGGGTGGTGTCATCTGCATATCTGAGGTTATTGATATTTCTCCCAGCAATCTTGATTCCAGCTTGTGCTTCTTCCAGTCCAGCTTTTCTCATGATGAAAGTTAAATAAGCATATAAGTTAAATAAGCAGGGTGACAATATACAGCCTTGATGTACTCCTTTTCCTATTTGGAACCAGTCTGTTGTTCCATGTCCGGTTATAACTGCTGCTTCCTGACCTGCATATAGATTTCTCAAGAGGCAGGTCAGGTGGTCTGGTATTCCCATCTCTTGAAGGATTCTCCACAGTTTATTGTGATCCACACAGTCAAAGGCTTTGGCATAGTCGATAAAGTAGAAATAGATATTTTTCTGGAACTCTCTTGCCTTTTCCATGATCCAGCAGATGTTGGCAATTTGATGTCTGGTTCCTCTGCCTTTTCTAAAACCAGCTTGAACATCTGGAATTTCTCAGTTCATGTATTGCTGAAGTCTGGCTTGGAGAATTTTGAAGTCTAGCTACTTCATAAGTTAGACCTAGGCAAAATGGAATTCCCTTTCTTGGTTGTCATGTCCTAAATATATGAGTAAATTTGGCCATAATTGCTTTAGTGAACTGTCAGCCTCTGTAAAAGTGTAAATAATATCCAGTTGATTGTATATGAAAAGTTTCAAGAACTACAGATGTTATAATAGCTCATGCTAGAGTAGGTAAGCAATCAATGCTCATACCAAATATTTTTCATGAAATTAACTTTGCCATTCAAGAATGCTTATATGTATATATATGTTATCAATGTTGCTCAATATACTTATAACCTATCCAATTACATAGGGAAGTTTCCACTCAATTTAACATCTAGTTTTTGAGTTTCATATGTAATTCCAGAAAGATTGCATTATTTATTCATGATTAGAATTTAAATACTATGGAAATACAAAACTTTTGCCAGTTTAGATTGTTTCTAGATACAGCTAATTAAAAATTTATAATTGTAAACTGGTAGCATTGGGGTTAAGAAGTAAATAAATCTACACAGAAAATTTTAAAACAGACTTATTTCCCTCTCAGTCTGCTTAATGTTTAAGGCCAGAATACTAGAGTGGGTAGCTGTTCCCTTCTCCAACTGATCTTTCCAAGCCAGAACTCGAACCAGGGTCTCCTGTGTTGTAGGCAGATTCTTTAACAACTGAGCTATCAGAGAAGCCCCTTCCAGTTATTAAGACCACAATAAATTTTCACTGAATATAGCACTACATAGTTAGAAGTCAGTCATGACTTACTAACACAGTAATTCATTGAGATTATATATTTTCTAAAGGTATTTATATGTTTGCCCTTAAAGCACAGTGTTACTATAAAAATTTATAGAATTTTAGGCTTTATCAGGATGCTAATGGGGCAAATACTCACCATTTTGGTTTTATAAGTCAAAAGTATTTTAGAGAGGCCTATCTTACAAATAATTACAAGCTAAAATTTGGAAAGCATATTTCTGGAATTTTAATATCTTTTTCTACATGTATAATATTATAATAACTAAAAAGGAAGAGGAAGAAGCTGATAGAAAGAGGAGGAAGGAAAAGGGAGAATGAGAAAAAAGTAGATGTGAGAAAACAGTCTTAGAGGAAATATTTCTAAATTACTAAACAAAAGTTGTAATAGAAAAAAGAAAATTTAAAAGATGTGTGTGTGTGAGAGAAAGAAATTAACTAAAGGTAAGTTAGGTTATGAGTTTAAAATCAGAGAGAAGGATGAGAGGCAAGAAGAACACCCTAGGGATCTCATTCCCCTTAAAGGAGGAAGGAGATGGAGAAATGCATGAGGCAGATAAGGGCCAACAGGTGGCACCAATGGATTGAGACAGTTGTGTGTTTTGGCAAGTGCAGCTGATCAGACTGGAATTGGAAAGAAGAGCAAAAGACTGAGGCTATTGCAAGAACACGTATTTGTCCTGAAGACCGATTAAACACAAAATGGTTTCTCCAGTTGAAAGAAAAGCAGGCAATTAAATGTATTGAACAAATAATCATTGAACCACCAACTAGATGCCAACTATTGCTACATGCTTTGGAATTTACTGATAAGCAGATAGACACGGCCTCGTGGGAGTTTGTAGTCTGATGAGGCCAATAACCAGCACTTATCAACACATCACAAAATAAGCATTTAAGTATAATGAGTGGTAAGTTGTTTGGAGGAAGTGACTTAGGAGTGTGTTTATAATACAAATGCTATACTTGTCATGCAAAGATGGGCTCGAT
The DNA here is from genome assembly GCA_917880005.1 of Nanger dama. Taxonomy (NCBI): domain Eukaryota; kingdom Metazoa; phylum Chordata; class Mammalia; order Artiodactyla; family Bovidae; genus Nanger; species Nanger dama. Next base: position 17,490,993 of record CAKJTW010000038.1, read on the forward strand.
AAAGGACAGAAATGGTCTGGACCTAACAGAAGCAAAAGATATTAAGAAGAGGTGGCAAGAATACATGAAAGAACTGTACAAAAAAGATCTTCACGACCAAGATAATCACGATGATGTGATCACTAATCTAGAGCCAGACATCTTGGAATGTGAAGTCAAGTGAGCCTTAGAATGCATCACTACAAAGCTACTGGAGGTGATGGAATTCCAATGGAGCTGTTTCAAATCCTGAAAGATGATGCTGTGAAAGTGCTGCACTCAATATGCGAGCAAATTTGGAAAACTCAGCAGTGGCCACAGGACTGGAAAAGGTCAGTTTTCATTCCAATCCCAAAGAAAGGCAATGCAAAAGAATGCTCAAACTACTGCACAATTGCACTCATCTCACGCACTAGTAAAGTAATGCTCAAAATTCTCCAAGCCAGGCTTCAGCAATACATGAACCGTGAACTCCCTGATGTTCAAGCTGGTTTTAGAAAAGGCAGAGGAACCAGACATCAAATTGCCAACATCCGCTGGATCATGGAAAAAGCAAGAGAGTTCCAGAAAAACATCTATTTCTGCTTTATTGACTATGCCAAAGCCTTTGACTGTGTGGATCACAATAAACTGTGGAAAATTCTTCAAGAGATGGGAATACCAGACCACCTGACCTGCCTCTTGAGAAATCTGCATGCAGGTCAAGAAGCAACAGTTATAACTGGACATGGAACAAAAGATTGGTTCTAAATAGGAAAAAGAGTACGTCAAGGCTGTGTATTGTCACTGCTTATTTAACTTATATGCAGAGTTAATCATGAAAAACGCTGGACTGGAAGAAGCACAAGCTGGAATCAAGATTGCTGGGAGAAATGTCAATAACCTCAGATATGCAGATGACACCACCCTTATGGCAGAAAGTGAAGAGGAACTAAAAAGCCTCTTGATGAAAGTGAAAGAGGAGAGTGGAAAAGTTGGCCTAAAACTCAACATTCAGAAAACAAAGATCATGGCATCTGGTCCCATCACTTCATGGGAATTAGATGGGGAAACAGTGGAAACAGTGTCAGACTTTCTTTCTTTGGGCTCCAAAATCAGTGCAGATGGTGAGTGCAGCCATGAAATTAAAAGATGCCTACTCCTTAGAAGAAAAGTTATGACCAACCTAGAGAGTATATTTAAAAGCAGAGACATTACTTTGCCGACTAAGGTCCGTCTAGTCAAGGCTATGATTTTTCCTGTGGTCATGTATGGATGTGAGAGTTGGACTGTGAAGAAGGCTGAGCACCGAAGAATTGATGCCTTTGAACTGTGGTGTTGGAGAATACTCTTGAGAGTCCCTTAAACTGGAAGGAGATCAGCCCTGGGATTTCTTTGGAAGGAATGATGCTGAAGCTGAAACTCCAGTACTTTGGCCACCTCATGAAAAGAGTTGACTCATTGGAAAAACTCTGATGCTGGGAGGGATTAGGGGCAGGAGGAGAAGGGGGACAACAAAGGATGAGATGGCTGGATGGCATCACGGACTCAATGGATGTGAGTCTGAGTGAACTCCGAGAGATGGTGATGAACAGAGAGGCTTGGTGTGCAGCGATTCATGGGGTTGCAGAGTCAGACATGACTGAACGACTGAACTGAACTGAACTGATACTTGTCCTGGCGGTGGTGTTACTTCTCAATGGAAAGAATGTTTGAGTTGAACTGGAAGCAGAAGAGGTATGAACAAAATTAGGCAAAAGATGGTAGAAGAAAAATTTCAGGAGAACCCTAAAACAGGAAATAAATTAATGTATTTGGGTACTAGACAGAGGCCAGTGTGATCCAGAATTTGCTGAGAGGAGTGGTTAAACATGAGATTTGAGAAGTGGACAAGGAGGATCAGTAGAGGTTTTATGCAATTTTAGAGTTTTATGTATTATGGGAAAATGGTTGAAAGTTCCAAACTAATGCACTGTTTTTATCATATTTGTGGTTTCAAAAAATCACCATGTGATCTGGGGAAAGAATTTGGAGCCTGCATTTGGTGAGAGGTACAAGGTATGGTAATGGGGGAACAGAGTGTAATTAGGAAAAGTACTTTGGAGGGTCTTGGAGTAACTGAGAAGAAAGATGATCATGTCTTCAGGTAGGATGATAATGGTAAAGGTGGAGAAGAAAGGCAAGTTTCAAGATATACTCAAGGAGTAAAATTTACAAGAATGGCATTACATTGGGTATGGAAAGTGAGGAGAAAAAGGAATGTCAAAAGCTATTTTGGGGATGAGGGATCTTTTCAGATACCATAACTAACAATTATTTTCTCACATTATCTTACACTCTGGTATGGAATTCATACATGATTGTAAATTTTAAAAATATGATTATTTGCAAGAGATCCCTAAATAGAAAATCACAGTGTATTGGAAGCTCTGCAACTGTGTCCTTCTCCCAACTCTGAGTGACTAGGTGTTCTATTGCTCCTAAGGTTCCTTTCCTAAAGGTGAGAGTTGCAAGCATCCCTGTTCCCTGCTTTTTCCTCTTACATTCCATTGTTCAGGATGTCCCTAAATTCCATCATAGATCATTGACTTTTATTCTTTACAAGTGGTCCCCATTTGGTTATGGTAAGACTCTGTAAGTTCAGGGTTGTATCAGCTTCAAGAAAAAAAAAAGGCTCTTGGCTACTTACTATCCAATTTTACTATCAAGATAATATAATTTAAAGTATTTAAGTTGACAAAAGTACAAATAGAATTCACGTTATTGAGTTTTCTTATTCTCATTTGTTGTGAACATTACGCATGCCATATAAAATTATACAGTTTTTAAATTTAAAGGATAAGGGATTAGCAGATATTGAAATGTGGCCATCTAAATAAAGCCACTGAATAATGGTAAATGTGTTTTCTTTTGAGTCCACAACACATATTTAAGCTTTTATCTAATAGTTATTGTTCACTCACTAAGTCAAGTCTGACTCTTTGTGACCCCATGACTGCAGCAAGCCAGTATTCCCTCTCCTTCACTATTTCTTGGAGGTTGTTCCAACTCATGTCCATCGAGTCAGTGATGCCAACCAACCATCTTATCTTTTCTTGTCCCCTTCTCCCCTACCTTCAGTCTTTCCTAGCATCAGGATCTTTTCCAACAAGTTGGTTCTTCGCATCAGGTGGCCAAAGTATTGGAGTTTCAGCTTCAGTCCTTCCAATGAATAGTCAGGGTTGATTTCCGTTAGGATTGACTGATTTGATCTCCTTGCTGTCCAAGGGATTCTCAAGAGTCTCTATAATTTTTAAGCTTCAGCTAAAGGGCAAGGAAATTAATCTCATATAAATCTTACTAAAACCCTATGAAATAGATTATTCTTAGTCCCATATTTCAGAATAAGAAACTGAACTTTTTTAAAAATCAAGTAATTTTCCCAGACATAGGACTATCTTATTTCAAGGTTTTATGTCAGGTCATATTCTTAAGAAATTTCATGTTTATATCTTTATTGAAAACCTTTGTAGAATGAATCTTGGAAAGAAAACACTTTTCAGCATTCTTTTAAGTTTTGAAATTATGTTACGTATTCTTGGTCCAAAACAAAGTTTTAGAAATAAATTTTAAGAAGTACCCATCACTTGCTATTTGAAAAGCTTTTGCTAATATGTGACTTTCAAATACAGGTATAAGTAAAGCCAGTGGAAGTCATGTGTTGACCCACTGGGCGTACAGCGATGCACTCACTTTTGTCTCTGAGCAAGTCATTTAACTGCTTTAATCATGAATTGTTTCGTTTCCAGAAATGAATAGTAAAATTTTCTTTTAGGGTATTCAGGATTACGAATATAAAAGACAATTGGTTAAAAATGAAAAATAATTTATGAAAGAATGGTTCTAACTAATTTGATATATTACCTTTTAGCTATCACATTGGGAAAGGTGCTATGACCCTAAAAGTTCTCTAGAAAAGTTGAAAAAGGATCTTTTCATAATATCTAGGCACCCCATGCCAGTACTCTTGCCTGGAAAATCCCATGGACGGAGGAGCCTGGTAGGCTGCAGTCCATGGGATCGCTAAGAGTCGGACATGACTGAGCGCTCACTTTCACTTTCACTTTTCACTTTCATGCATTGGAGAAGGAAATGGCAACCCACTCCAGTGTTCTTGCCTGGAGAATCCCAGGGACGGGGGAGCCTGGTGGGCTGCCGTCTATGGGGTCACACAGAGTTGGACACGACTGAAGCGACTTAGCAGCAGCAGCATCAGAGCTCTCTTACTATGCACATCAAAGCAGAATGCAATGATAGTAGAATTAGATTTTTCCTGTCTTTCCAATAATTATCTTACACAGGGAATAGTATAGTCACAAGTTTTCTGCCTCAATTTCAAAACATCACATAATCATCACTTATTGAAAAAGAGATATGTTAATCTGATCAGATAAAATATAAAACTACTTTTTGTCATAACAGTTAGAGCTTGGATATATTAAATTACCGTAGAAAAAACAAAGTAATGTAAATAGGGAAAAAGGCAGTTGCATTTTTGGAGACTGTCACAAGAGGGCATTTATGGATTAACTCAGTAAATTTTTCTTTATTTGAAAACACTGAGATGCATTTCTAAATCCCAAAAGCAAACTAAGGATAATTAATTAATAAAGCAAAATAAAGGCTTTACAATTTTTATTTTATATTAATTCTGCTCTAGGAAATTGGCTGTTCTTTTTCAGGTGTCTATCAAATGAAATGTAACATATACTTTCAAAGTGTTAGATGCTAGTTATTCATTTCTCCAAAGTATTAAGATCCTAAAAATATTGTATTAACTAAAAGAAAAAAATCCATGCATGTTTTGTTTCTAGCATTTGTTTGTATACTATTACAAAACAAATATGTAAAATAAATCCTATTACTGCAACTGATAAAAGGTAATTATGTTTTTAAAACATGATTTTATCTTTTGTGCTGAAAAACAAGCTAATTAATATTCCCAAGTATTTTGAAAACAGGTGCCATTTAGACAATACAAGTACAAATGCCTTAATAAAATAATGAAAACCTTGGTTTCATTAGGAAATATGTAAACTGAATTGCTAGAGAGAGAGTGTTTGGGGCCCCAGTTAAGGATAAAAATCTGAAACAAATGTTAAAATATTTTTGCTCATGATATCTTAACCTCTTTAAAAGCAAGTCCTCTGACATCTTCATCTTTGTAATCCCAGCCCAGCATCATGCTGAGCATACAGTAGGTACTCAATGAATAGAGCTAGAAGCATAAATAAAAGAATGTCTTTAATTGAGGATAAATTTAGAAGTGGCAGGGGCTAGGGAGAATTTTCAGTGATTATTAATTAAATTAATGACTTTCTTGTTGCATTAATTGATGTCAAACCTTCAAATACAAAGGAAAACTTCATCCAATCACCTGGGGTTTCCAAATAACTGCAGAGTTGGTGCCATATAAACAAAACATCAGGAGAGCTAATATGATGACTGGTGTATATTCAATTGGGAAGAACAAAGAAGTTGCAAATACAGGAGCAACAATGTATATAATAAGCTCTGGGAATCCTAGAGCCATAAATATCTTCCTGATCATCTAACATATCACAATATTACCCAGTTTATATCCTGAAGAATCATTATAATTTTTACCCATTGATCAAATATTTTGTAATGTTTTCTTTTTATTCATCAAAGACCTGTAATGGGCTATAAGAATGTTTAATAAGCATTAAATAGTCCTTGTTATCATATGATTTTATATAGTTTCAATCAAAAGTAAAGAAATATGACATTTTAGATAACCTGCAGTCATATTACAGATAAACATACAATTTCCTTTAGGCATTTTGACATAATTAAAACAAATTTCAGATTTGTTTTTCTGTTTATGCCAAAGCACAAGTTTTCAAAAGCCATTTTTATTTTACCATACTCAGGGAGAACAGTGAGGTACAGAGAAACAGTCTTACTGTTTATTTGAGTTAACGGTCCTGGATTTAGATCTCAACTCCAGTAGTTATCAGAAAAATTATTTACCTTGAATCTAATTTTATCTATAAGATTGGATAATATTGCCTACTTTTTCACCTATAAGATTGGATAATATTGCCTACAATACTGGATAATATTACCTAAGGTATATAGTTATAAATTTTAGTACTACAGGTAGTAAGTATTAATGTATACAAATTGCCTAATAAATAGAAGGTAGTCAGTAAATGCCAGCCTTTATGGTTAAAGATTTTAGAACCCCTTTTGAAAAATTTGAGATGGCAGATATAGAAATGACTACAAAATATCCTTTGTATTTCTCCAACATCTTTAGACCATAAGAATAGTTCTGAGCAATTGGCTGTGATGGGAACTGAATGTATCACTTTCTGGCTGAGATAATTCAAAGCTATGTACCCTCTCCATCAACATCCTTCCTTTCCATGGTGCCCTGTGAAGTCTTGTCCTGCGATTCAGGTGGTGTCTCAACATAAAAAAAAACCTCTGCCAGCTGGATTGCTGAGTGACTAAATGCAGCAGAATCTTTGCAGACCAATGTTGGACATTGAGAGATTTTACATTTGTGTGTTGCTAAGTCACTTCAGTCGTGTCCGACTCTGCGACCCCATAGACAGCAGCCCACCAGGCTCTCCCATCCCTGGGATTCTCCAGGCAATAACATGGGAGTGGGTTGCCATTTCCTTCTCCAATGCATGAAAGTGAAGAGTGAAAGTGAAAAGTAAAATTGAAGTCGCTCAGTCGTGTCCGACCCTCAGCAACCCCATGGACTGCAGCCTTCTAGGCTCCTCCATCCATGGGATCTTCCAGGCAAGAGTACTGGAGTAGGGTTGACAGAGTCATTTCCGAGGCAGGTTGATAAGAAGTCTAGGGGTCCCCAAGGAGAGAGGGGTCTGGAACTCTCCAGGAGGAAGAAAGGACAAACATTTCTCTACATTCCTTAGGATTATATAACAACAATGTATTCTGCCTGAGGGCAGTCTCTGGATTAAACCTCTTTACAAGGATTATATAACAGCAATGTATTATGTATTCTGCCTGAGGACAGTCTCTGGATTAAACCTTCTGGCTAATTCTGTTATCTTAAAATGTAAATTATGGGAGTAGGTCTGGTGAGGTGTTTACAGCCTCCAGACCTTCATTGGATTAGTTGGAGAATATATAAACTCATTGCTAACTTTAACCGGGGTACCTCTCCCCTTCTGATGCCTATGTCAGAAGCTTTCTCTATCTCCTTTATACTTTAATAAATCTTTGTTACACAAAAGCTCTGAGCGATCCAGCCTCGTCTCTGGCCCCGGATTGAATTCTTCTCCTCCGGGGGCCAAGAATCCCGGCGTTGTGATTCAACAACAACCTTTCATCTTGGGGGCTCGTCCGGGATCCTTCAGGACAAGGTAAGGATGCTTGGAGCTCTAGTTCTTTGTTCTCTTAGCGAACACGTTTTCTGCTGTGCTTTACTAACTACGGTGTGCTTGTGTGAATGAATGACATGCCCTGTGCAAAGCAAGTGAAGAGCCCTGCTCTGCGGTTCCATGGTGATCTCATGCGGCTTATGGCAGAAACCTGTCGGGGGTTTCTACCATCCTGCCAAGGCCAAGAGGCACCCAAGATCTCCTTTGGGAACCGACCAGAGATGGGCAAAGCGTGTGGCCCGAACTCTCCTTTCTCGGTCAAACTTTTCGGTCTCTTTGACCATTTCATAACTCCTTGGGAATTAGAAGTACTAACCTAGTCTATCGGATCATACACTTTCAAGGGACTTGTGATCGATACTGTTACTGTGTACTCTGGCAAACTTGGATTGGTAGTCAAGAAAACGCCTAGCCTCGCTAGGAATAGAAAGTTTGGAAGCTAGATGGAGCTTTAGCCCAAGAACATCTCGGAGGTTAATGGTTACTCAGATTGGGACTGCAATGGGTTTTTTTCTTTGGTAACACTGGCTCTTAGTGGACAGAGGAGGCTCTCATACTGGTGTGGTGATGCTTGAAAAGAACTTCTCAGCTTTATGTTCAGTATCGGTCTTATTGTGGTCAGGAATATACTCAGGGTCGTGCACAGGCACTCAGGTGACAAATGTCTTCTCCAGTTTGTGTGTTAGACCACTGATATTTAGGATTAAATTATCAATTGCAGTGTAATTAATAATCTGATTTAATCCAAACACTTCATTTTATTAATAAGGATATTAAAGTCCAATGAAGTCAGTTTGTTTAACAGCCAAGAAGACTAGACTGCAAGTGAATACATAGCTGTCATGTGTCCTTTCTTAAGTTATATTTTATTAATCACATATTATATTACATATCACCTATGATGTTAATATATCATATGTGATATATAAAAATATCATACACAATATATATATCACATATTACATTAATCACATATCTTATTAATAAGTTCCTCTGTATAAATATACTTGATATAAATTCCTCCACTGAAACTGACGTCTCAAGATTTTTTAATCTTTTGTTTGTTTGTTTCCACCCATATTCAATATAAAGTCCTTCTGATCAAGTCAAATAGTCTTTGGGGAAAAAAAGTTTCTGTTCGTTTTGGTCATCATTATTTTGTATTTTATGCTATGGTCCAGATTTCAAATCATATTCATTAAGACATATTTGGAACCAGAAGTTCTTCACCCAGATGTTTTTCTCTGACTAATCATTGACTAACTTTGAAAAAATATTAAATATGACTTAAAGTACTTTTAAGTTCTAAATGAAATATGTCATCTATATACTATATTTATATTTTAAATTTATAATTTATTGATTTTTCAGTTTGTATCTAATTTACATTTTTATGGTTACATTATCATAACTGATGACAGTTAGAGCATAAATAGAATTCGCATTTGTGCACATTTAGGTGGCACAAAAATACAAATAATACCACCAGTATGTTAGACTGTTCTGTTATAAGAGGTACATATCTCAAATATAAGAAAAGCTGTACAAAATTTGCTTCATTCGGTAATGTAGGTGAAAGCCAGATTCCTTTCATCTAAAGAGAGTCTATGGTAAGAAAACAGTGGTTATGATAATATAATATATCCGTTAGAGAGATGTGATGGGAAAAGGAATAAGAAAAGTAGAATAAATGGTAGAGAAATCAGCTGAGCTAAGCAGGATGGGTCAAGACAGAGAAGGGAGGCCAATACGGTTAGAACGTCATGGAGAGAGAGTCCAGGAAGAGCAGATTATGGTGGAACAAGATCTGTCCTGACACCTGCCGTATGGAAACAGCCTGATGCCGCATGGTATCTTGCCAACTGGCTCTGATCATGAAGCAGTCCTGTGCAAAAACCTGAGGCGTCACCATCATTGTCCTTCTCTGCTTTCTGCCAGAGGTCTCTTCTTGGTAGGGATCCTCAAGCTTGCCTGATGAGAAGTCATTGAGGATAACTGTTAAAATAAAAATTCCCCAATCCCATGCCAAATATCCTGAATCAAAATCTTCAGGAGACTAGTCTTGGAAACTGTGTTATTAATAGGTTTCTAATGTGTTGTGATCATCTGGCACTTTCTGTGGCATAGTGAAGAGCACTTCTCAAAACAGTAGTTCACAGAGCAGCAGTTGCTGGTCATGCCCGATTCTTTGTGACTAAGAGTGATGATGTAGATAGAAGTAACTTTGAGTCTGCTCTAATTTGTTTAAAAAGTAATTATTTGGAAAATGTGGTAGTTTATTATTAGCAACAAATTACTTGGGGTCCATCACAATTCATCAAGGCATACCACATTACTGAGCTATTTCAAGACTGAGAACAACAAATTAACATGTATGGAAACTGATCAGATTTTAGACTCCAGATTAGAGTCCTTCAGCCTGAGAAACATAAAATTATTTTGTCCAGGAAAGTGCATACAGAGGGATTAGGTCTTGGTGTCAATGGATTTAGAATGAGACTGAAAGCTTCCTTCATTACCCTAATTGCCATGGCCAGTTTCCTTTAAAACTAGACTCCTCCTTTCTTGAGATTGAGGACTTGTGAATAAAGAGTTATGTAGGGAGAAGAACTGTTCCTTTTTCTCTCTCTAGTGCAGACCTGGGATGAGGTGGTGCAAAGCAGTGGTTGGGTCATGTATCAGCATTGTCAGGATTATTGTATCAGAGAGCCTCATTTTACATGTGAGGAAATAGACCACCAGAGTTTGTTCCCGCCCATCTTTTTGTGTGTGCCATTCTCTCTTAGTTATGAGTCGGTTCAGAGAAAATGTAGGTGAAGATGAGTAGGATGGTCTCTTTTTTCTTTGTGCCACATCTTCTGGGAACCTAACTCATTATCCAGGGCCTTGGAAAGATGAACTCATGACTTCTTTTTTTTTTTTTTTTTTTTGATTTTATTAAATTTATTTATTTTTTTAATCACAATACTGTATTTGTTTTGCCATACATTGACAAATAGAACTGCCTTATGATCCAGCAGTCCCCCCCGCTGGGCATACACACCTGAGGAAACCAGAACTGAAAGAGACACATGTACCCCAATGTTCATCGCAGCACTGTTTATAATAGCCAGGACATGGAAGCAACCTAGATGTCCATCAGCAGATGAACTCATGACTTCTTTATTAGAAGATGGGAAGAATACTTGTCACTGAGGAAAAGAAAACTCCTAAATTAAATGGAAAAATAAGAAAAGGACTGGGATCATTAGATGAATAATAGGAAGGCAATAAAGGCAAGGGAAAAAAATGGACATGAATTCCAGGTCATTTAATAGAAGGACACTATTTTTAGGTAATATGTCAAGTGTTACTTCCAGTTTATGTGAAATTCTTTGTAAAAGAAGTTATTAGATGTGCACAATCACACAAAATAGGTTATTATATCACACTGTCATAAACTTCTCAGAGAAGCCTTGATAAACGAGTGTAGAAGTTGGGCCATCTGATGAAGATGGAACTCCAAAGAGAGGGAATGGAATTTATTCACCCATTTACCAATTCCCTTATTTTTATTCATTCATTTACCCACACACATTCACTCACTGAACAAAAATTTATCGAGAGCTTTTATTGTCCAGTTGCCCAGTCCTGTCTGACTCTTTGCAGCCCCATGGGCTACAGCATGCCTGGCCTCCTGTCCCTCACCATCTCCTGGAGTTTGCCCAAGTTCATGCCCATTGCATTGGTGATGCCATCCAGCCATCTCATCCTCTCATGCCCTCTTCTTCTTCTACCCTCAATCTTTCCCAGAATCAAGGACTTTTCCAGTGAGTCAGCTGTTTGCATCAGTGACCAAAACATTGGATCTTCAGCTTCAGTCCTTCCAATGAGCATTCAGGGTTGATTTCCTTTAAGACTGACTGGCTTGATCTTGCTATCCATTGAGAGTCTACACAGACACAGACTGCTCTCATGAGCTTTTACTGAGTACTGAAACTCAGAGGCTTGATATAGTATAGCTCACTTAGAGAACTTTGAGGAGCATGGTTTGGTGTGACTAAGGGAAGAGATTCATGGGGCAGCACTGGGGGATGAAGTTGGAGAGTTAAGGAGAAACTTGGAAAAAATAGGAGAAACTCAGAACTAACTTTAAAAAGATTAGTTAGGTTATAATGTGGAGGAATCGATTAGAGATAGTAAATGTGGAGGTTTGGAGCCCACTTAAGGAGCTATTGTAGTTGTCAGAGTCAGAATGAAGTAAGACTACTTTGGACTATTTCATTGGGGAAGACTGAACAGGATGGACACTGCAAATGTAAAGGTTGATAAGCAGCCTAACGAGACACCCTTTTGCCATTTTGTTCCAGATGTGGCTCTTGTATAGAAAATTCTCCACGTTGTTTAAGTTGTTGTTGTTGTTTGGTCCCTAAGTTTTGGCTGACTCCTTGAAGCCTCATGAACTGCAGCATGTCAGGCTCCCCTGTCCTTCATTATCTCCCAGAGTTTGCTCAAACTCATGTCCATTGAGTCAGTGATGTTCTCTAACCCTGTGATCCTCTGTTGCCCTCTTCTCTTGCCGTCAATCTTTCCCAGCAACAGGGTCTTTTTCAATGAGTTGTCTCTTAGCATTGGTGGCCAAAGTATTGGAGTTTCAGCATTCAGGGTTGATTTCCTTTAGGACTGATTGGTTTGATCTACTTGCTGTCCAAGAGACTTTCAAGAGTCTGCACCATACTTCAAAAGCATTAATTACCAGCTCTCAGTCGTCTTTATGGTCCAACTCTCACATCCATACATGACTACTGGAAAAACCATAGCTTTGACTAGACAGACCTTTGTGGGCAAAGAGATATCTCTGCTTTTAATATGCTTTCTAGGTTGGTCATAGCTTTTCTTCTAAGGAGCAAGCATCTTTTAATTTCATGGCTGCAGTCACTGTCTGCAGTGATTTTGGAGCCAAGAAAATAAAATCTATCACTGTTTCCATCTTTTCCCTGCCTCTTTGCCATGAAGTGATGGGCCTGGATGCCTTGATCTTTAGTTTTTGAATGTTGAATTAATTCAGCAATATTTGGTTTTGAATATAGGAATTGAATCCATTCATATTATTCTGGGTAATTAAATTTCTTTTACTCCTACCATCTTTTTCTTTTCTATTTTGTTGCTATTTTATGATATTCTCTGCTACTCTTTTAGTGTCACTTTCTACTTTCCTCTCATCCAGTTTCTTGCTTTTGCTAAGTTGATAAGGATATGTTTGGAATTCTTTCTTTTTATGGATATTTGGAAGTTCTACTATGTGATCTATTTTCTAGTGGTTACCTTCATACATTTTTAACAAATGCATTCAGATACCTTGCTTATTACTTACCTAATTTACATGCATAAGGACAAATTAAGCTAAATGAAGAATAGAATAGCATTAACCCTCATCTTCCAAACAATCTAACAATAGAATATCTATAATTTCTTAGAAATAAAAGAGTGTATAGTAATGTAATCACAGTCTAAGATTTTAATATTCTACCTTAGAACAATTTAACAGATGAACTAGATAAAATATACTACTAATATAAATGATTTGAGTAACAAACATAAAAATATTAATTATACCCCTAAATACACACATGTGTGCACAGGCACACATACTGAGGAAAAGGGAGAGTATGTATCCTCCAGAGGATACATACTTTCTAAAATATTTGTGAAAGTAAAAGACACTGTCCTTAGGAAAAAGGTTACAAATAAAGCCTGAATTATCATTCTTAAAATGTTCATTTTATGAAATATTTGCTCTACATGAATAAGAAATTAAAAATAAAAATATACAAAATAATTAGAAAATTTAGAGAAAAAGAGTTATTCTAAATAACATATGGACTTAAAAACCGATCGAAAATGAAGCAAATGATTTGAAGTTGAGTAAAATAAAAGGAATATAGTAAAACATATGACTCAATGCAGGCTGTAGTTAGCCTCTATGACCTTATATGGTTTGTTGTTAAATGAGCATTGAATAAAAGTAAAAGATGAAAAGCAACAAAAAGTAAGGCACGAGTATAGATAAAGATGAATAAGTTTAAGAGATCTACTGTACAGTATTGTACCTATAGCTAACGATACTGTATTTTTCAGTTAAAAATATATCAGAAGGGTTAATCACATGTTAAATGCTCTCAGCTCTATATAGAAAACAAACAGTAAAATAGGAAAAACATCAACCCAAGTTTTCACCTCAAACTGTTAAATAAAGTATACAATGCCTGACATACCTAAAAATGTATAATTTTATAATTTTAAATTTATATTATAATGAAAATAGATATAATTATGTAAATATGATATTACCAGTATTATATGAAAATATATGCACATGTCAATAAATTATAACAGTAACTGTCGAAGATATAGAAAATATGGTCAAAGATGTAACACTAGGTAAAGTTGCAGTTCAAAATAATTTTATGTGTGTGCACTATATTTAATTCCTAAGGAGGCAGTAATCCCACAATGTTTTAACTATATCTATGCACCATGAAATTAAAAGATGCTTAATCCTTGGAAGAAAAGTTATGACCAACCTAGATAGCATATTCAAAAGCAGAGATATTACTTTGCTGACTAAGGTCCGTCTAGTCAAGGCTATGGTTTTTCCTATGGTCATGTATGGATGTGAGAGTTGGACTGTGAAGAAGGCTGAGCGCCGAAGAATTGATGCCTTTGAACTGTGGTGTTGGAGAAGACTCTTGAGAGTCCCTTGGACTGCAAGGAGATCCAACCAGTCCATTATAAAGGAGATCAGCCCTGGGATTTCTCTGGAAGGAATGATGCTAAAGCTGAAACTCCAGTACTTTGGCCACCTCATGAGAAGAGTTGACTCATTGGAAAAGACTCTGATGCTGGAAAGGATTGGAGGCAGGAGGAGAAGGGGACGACCGAGGATGAGATGGCTGGATGGCATCACGGACTTGATGAACGTGAGTCTGAGTGAACTCCGGGAGATGGTGATGGATAGGGAGGTCTTGCGTGCTGCAGTTCATGGGGTCGCAAAGAGTCGGACACAACTGAGCGACTGAACTGAACTGATGCACAGAAAAACAGAGCTTCCCAATTCATTAAAAAAAAAGTAAGATATTAGTCATAATAAAATCTCATACGTGTACTTTCCATACAAAACTCTACAGACCAATCTCATTTTTTCATGTACAATTAATGATATAAATTATACAGTTGTAGTCTATGCTACATTAAAAGTTTTTTTGTTGTTGTTGTTAACAATACATAGTGATAAAAAGATCATTTATTCCAGGAATGCAAACACTGCAAAATTGTTGGAAATGGATCAACATGAGAAAAGAATAATTGATAGAGGTTATGACTGCATTCTGGATATGAATCTAGACTGCTGAGTATGAATCCTGATTGTTCCACTTGAAGCTGTGTGACCACTTTATGTATCAGATTCTTCATTTTAATGTTGGGGTGACATACCTCAGTTCAGTTTAGTCGCTCAGTCGCATCTGACTCTTTGCAACCCCATGAATCGCAGCATACCAGGCCTTCCTGTCCATCACCAACTCCCGGAGTTCACTCAGACTCACGTTCATTGAGTCAGTGATGACATCCAGCCATCTCATTCTCGGTCGTCCCCTTCTCCTTCTTCCCCTAATCCCTCCCAGCATCAGAGTCTTTTCCAATGAGTCAACTCTCCGCCTGAGGTGGCCAAAGTACTGGAGTTTCAGCTTCAGCATCATTCCTTCCAATGAACACACAGGACTGATCTCCTTCAGGATGGACTGGCTGGATCTCCTTGCAGTCCAAGGGACTCTCAAGAGTCTTCTCCAACACCACAGTTCAAAAGCATCAATTCTTGGGCACTCAGCTTTCTTCACAGTCAACTCTCACATCCATACATGACCTCAGGAAAAGCCATAGCCTTGACTAGACGGAACTTAGTCGGCAAAGTAATGTCTCTGCTTTTGAATATGCTATCTAGGTTGGTCATAACTTTTCTCTCCAAGGAGTAAGCATCTTTTAATTTCATGGCTGCAATCACCATCTGCACTGATTTTGGAGCCCTTCAAAATAAAGTCTGACACTGTTTCCACTGTTTCCCCATCTATTTCCCATGAAGTGATGGAACTGGATGCCATGATCTTCATTTTCTGAATGTTGAGCTTTAAGCCAACTTTTTCACTCTCCTCTTTCACTTTCATCAAGAGGCTTTTAGCTCCTCTTCACTTTCTGCCATAAATGTGGTGTCATCTGCATATCTGAGGTTATTGATATTTCTCCCGGCAATCTTGATTCCAGCTTATGTTTCTTCCAGTCCAGTGTTTCTCATGATGTACTCTGTATATAAGTTCAATAAGCAGGGTGACAATATAGAGCCTTGACATACTCCTTTTCCTATTTGGAACCAGTCTGTTGTTCAATGTCCAGTTATAACTGTCGCTTCCTTATAAAATATTCATGTCTGTCATATAGTGAAACTACAAAAGCAGTAGCTATTAATAAAATGATGGCCCAAAAACATGATTATATATAAAGTTCCCAAAGAGTACATGACAAAATTCAATCATTTCTGATAAATACCCCACATCCGAGGCCAGGGGAGGTGGACGAGAGGAGCTACCCCACGTCTGAGGTCGGTGTCGGCTGGGAGGAGACACCCCGACTCCAAGGTCAGGGGTGCCACCTCGTGCCTGAGGCCAGGGGCAGTGGCCCTGAGGAGCCACCCTGAGCTGGAGGTCAGGGGCAGCGTCTGAAGCCAGGGGTGGCAGCCGGGAGGAGCAACCCTAGGAGGTATGGCTGCATGGGCTTAGGAGGGCCTAGAGGAGTATCCCATGTTGAAGGTCAGCAAGGGCAGTGGTAAGGAAATACCCCTCATCCAAGGTAAGGAGCAGCAGCTGTGCTTTGCTGGAGCAGCCACGAAGAGATACCCCACCCCTAAAGTAAGGGAAACCCAAGTAAGATGGTAGGTGTTGCAAGAGGGCATCAGAGGGCAGACACACTGAAACCATACTCACAGAAAACTAGTCAATCTAATCACACTAGGACCACAGCCTTGTGAAACTCAGTGAAACCAAGCCATGCCCACAGGGAAACCCAAGACAGGTGGGTCATGGTGGAGAGGACTGACAAAATATGGTCCACTGGAGAAGGGAATGGCAAACCACTTCAGTATTCTTGCCTTGAGAACCCCATGAACAGTATGAAAAGGCAAAATGATAGGATACTGAAAGAGGAACTCCTCAGGTCAGTAGGTGCCCAATATGCTACTGGAGATCAGTGGAGAAATAACTCCAGAAAGGATGAAGGGATGAAGCCAAAGCAAAAACAATACCCAGCTGTGGATGTGACTGGTGATAGAAGCAAGGTCCGATGCAGTAAAAAGCAATATTGCATAGGAACCTGGAATGTCAGGTCCATGAATCAAGGCAAATTGGAGGTGGTCAAACAAGAGATGACAAGAATGAACATCGACAATATAGGAATCAGTGAACTAAAATGGACTGGAATGGGTTAATTTAACTCAGATGACCATTGTATCTACTACTGTGGGCAGGAATCCCTCAGAAGAAATGGAGTAGCCATCAACAAAAGAGTCAACAGAAGAGTCTGAAATGCAGTACTTGGATGCAATCTCAAAAATGATGGAATGATCTCTGTTCGTCTTCAAGGCAAACCATTCAATATCACAGTTATCCAAGTCTATGCCCCAACCAGTAATGCTGAAGAAACTGAAGTTGAACGGTTTAATGAGGACCTACAAAACCTTTTAGAACTAACACCCAAAAAGATGTCCTTTTCATTATAGGGTACTGGAATGCAAAAATAGGAAGTCAAGAAACACCTGGAGTAACAGGAAAATTTGGCCTTGGAATACGGAATGAAGCAGGGAAAAGACTAATAGAGTTTTGCCAAAAAAATGCACTGGTCATAGCAAACACCCTCTTCCAACAACACAAGAGAAGACTCTACACATGGACATCACCAGATGGTCACCACCGAAATCAGACTGATTATATTCTTTGAAGCCAAAGATGGAGAAGCTCTATACAGTCAACAAAAACAAGACCAGGAGCTGACTGAGGCTCAGATCATGAGCTCCTTATTACCAAATTCAGACTCAAATTGAAGAAAGTAGGGAAAACTGCTATACCATTCAGGTATGACCTAAATCAAATCCCTTATGATTATACAGTAGAAGTGAGAAATAGATTTAAGGGCCTAGATATGATAGAGAGAGTGCCTGATGAAATATGGAATGAAGTTCGTGACATTGTACGGGAGACAGGGATCAAGACCATCCCCATGGAAAAGAAATGCAAAAAAGCAAAATGGCTGTCTGGGGAGGCCTTACAAATACCTGTGAAAAGAAGAGAGGTGAAAAGCAAAGGAGAAAAGAAAAGATATAAGCATCTGAATGCACAGTTCCAAGAATAGCAAGGAGAGATAAGAAAGCGTTCTTCAGCGATCAGTGCAAAGAAACAGAGGAAAAGAACAGAATGGGAAAGACTAGAGATCTCCTCAAGAAAGTTAGAGATGCCAAGGGAACATTTCATGCAAGATGGCTTGATAAAGGAGAGAAATGGTCTGGACCTAACAGGAGCAGAAGATATTAAAAAGATGTGGCAAGAATTCACAGAACTGTACAAAAAGATCATCATGACCTAGATAATCATGATGGTGTGATCACTCATCTAGAGCCAGACATCCTGGAATGTGAAGTCAAGCTGGCCTTGGAAAGTATCACTATGAACAAAGCTAGTGGAGGTGATGGAATTCCAGTTGAGCTGTTTCAAATCCTGAAAGATGATGCTGTGAAAGTGCTGCACTCAATATGCCAGCAAATTTGGAAAACCCAGCAGTGGCCACAGGACTGGAAAAGGTCAGTTTTCATCCCAATCCCAAAGAAAGGCAATGCAAAAGAATGCCAAACTACCGCACAATTGCACTCATCTCACATGCTGTTAAAATAATGCTCAAAATTCTCCAAGTCAGGCTTCAGCAATACGTGAACCGTGAACTTCCTGATGTTCAAGCTGGTTTTAGAAAAGGCAGAGGAACCAGAGATCAAATTGCCAACATCCTCTGGATCATGGAAAAAGCAAGAGAGTTCCAGAAAAACGTCTATTTCTGCTTTACTGACTATGCCAAAGCCTTTGACAGTGTGGATCACAGTAAACTGTGGAAAATTCTGAAAGAGATGGGAATACCAGACCACCTAACCTGCCTCTTGAGAAATCTGTATGCAGGTCAGGAAGCAGCAGTTATAACTGGACATGGAACAACAGACTGGTTCCAAATAGGAAAAGGAGTATGTCAAGGCTGTGTATTGTCACCCTGCTTATTGAACTTATATGCAGAGTACATCATGAGAAACGCTGGACTGGAAGAAGCACAAGCTAGAATCAAGATTGCCGGGAGAAATATCAATAACCTCAGATATGCAAATGACACCACCCTTAAGGCAGAAAAGGAAGAGAAACACAAGCCTCTTGATGAAAGTGAAAGTGGAGAGTGAAAAAGTTGGCTTAAAGCTCAACATTCAGAAAACAAAGATCATGGCATCCAGTTCCATCACTTCATGGGAAATAGATGGGGAAACAGTGGAAACACTGTCAGACTTTATTTGGGGGGCTCCAAAATCAGTGCAGATGGTGATTGCAGCCATGAAATTAAAAGACGCTTACTCTTTGGAAGAAAAGTTATGACCAACCTAGATAGTATTTTCAAAAGCAGAGACATTACTTTGCCGACTAAGTTCCGTCTAGTCAAGGCTTGGTTTTTCCTGAGGTCATGTATGGATGTGAGAGTTGGACTATGAAGAAGGCTGAGCACCGAATAATTGATGCTTTTGAACTGTAGTGTTGGAGAAGACTCTTGAGAGTCCCTTGGACTGCAGAGATCCAACCAGTCCATTCTGAAGGAGATCAACCCCGGAATTTCTTTGTAGGAATGATGCTAAAGCTGAAACTCCAGCATTTTAGCCACCTCATGCAAAGTGTTGATTCATTGGAAAAACTCTGATGCTGGAAGGGATTGGGGGCAGAAGGAGAAGGGGACGACAGAGGATGAGATGGCTGGATGTTATCATTGACTCGATGAACGTGAGTCTGAGTGATTTCTGGGAGTTGGTGATGGACAGGGAAGCCTGGTATGCTGCGATTCACGGGGTCACAAAGAATCAGACACGACTGAGCGACTGAACTGAACTGAAAGTAGAAATAATAGATACACACTAATTGTTTAAAAAAAATTATAAGAAACTTCAAGAAACCACCTGCTGCTGCTGCTGCTGCTGCTAAGTCACATCAGTCATGTCCGACTCTGTGCAACCCCATAGATGGCAGCCCACCAGGCTCCCCCATCCCTGGGATTCTCCAGGCAAGAACACTGGAGTGGGTTGCCATTTCCTTCTCCAATGCATGAAAGTGAAAAAGTGAAAGTGAAGTCACAGTAGCATCCGACTCTCAGCGACCCCATGGACAGCAGCTCATCAGGCTCCTTTGTCCATGGGAGTTTCCAGGCAGGAGTACTGGAGTGGGGTGCCATTGCCTTGTCCAACCCACTTGCTAACACAGGAGACAACGAGACCTGGATTTGATCCTGGGAAGATCAAATTTGCAAGATCAAATCACATTTGCATTATTAATTATAAAATACATAGGAATTAGTTTTTAAAAATGATTTATATGTGTGCATACACATAATACATTCATGTGTATGTGTGTACCTCAAAACTTTACTGAAAAATGTATGAATCTGTCTACTTAAACAAATAAGTAAGTAGGATTTCAGTTATATAGAGAAAATAAGGCTTTTCAGTGAATGGTTTGGGAAAAATTAATAACCGTTGAGAAGAAAATTAAAATAGATCCCTGCCTCACTGCATAGTTGAATAAAAATTCTGCAAGGATTAAATGTGTAAATATGTTTGCTCATAGTATTTTAAATAATTAACTTTTTCATTAAGATTATAGAGGCGTAAGGGAAATTTTAAATTTTTCAAGGTGGAGTTTATTTAATAAATTTATAGGAAGAAGTCAGAAAAAGAGGTTTGGACCATGGGTGTGTAAGAGAATGATAAAAGGAATAAAGTCCCTGAGGAGGCCTGAAGGATGGTGACACTGATCACACCACTGATGTGTATGTGAGAAAGGATGATTCTTCATCTGCAGCCAGTGTTTGACTACCATATGTAAAGTTGTGTTTTTGGTTGTCTATAAAACAAAGAGGAGCTACATGTGTATTTTCCACCATGAAAACTAAAGATAAGGCTGAAAAATTATTTCTTTTGAAAAACAGGAAGAATCTTCCAGAAAAGCACTTAAGAGAATGGTCTTTATCCAGAAGAGAAGAGAAAGACATCAGAAAAGTGTGAACATCTATATCTGGACACTCTGGTTTCAATGACCTAATGCTCTAAGCTGTTTCTTCTGTGGGGGTGTGTAGTGTTAGAAGCAATTAACCAAGTGCAGTTATAACATTTTCTGCTTTGATTTCTCTGAAATCATCCTTTTGAGATTTCTCTTACCATTTATGAAACATTCCTTATTTCTCTATTGTAGCACCAGTGTATTGGTTTGGCTAAAAAGTTTTGGGGTTTTCTGTAACATGAAAACATCCAGATGAACTTTCTGGCCCAGTATATGAACTGAGGAAAACTTGCCAGCCCAGTGGTTATTTTTCAAAGGAGTAATTATTTTCCCTTGAATATTTTAGGAGGCTGTCATAGATATGGGACTGTAGGGGTAAAACTCTCTTAGCACCAATGAGAGTAGATAAAATTTTTGATGAATTAACTACTAGTTTGAAATTTATTTCCTATAATTTATAGTGCAAATCCTTCCTTTTCTTCTTTCTTTTACAAACCAAAGAGATGGCCAGCTGACTTCTTTTGGGACAAAATAGCTGGAAGAAAAATAGGAGCTGTTAAGCTGAAACTGCTATGCCAAGTTGTAAACTACAGCAAATTTTCATGGTTGAGTGGAAAAAATCCTGAAAGACCAGACTTATAATGGAAGTGCTGACAAAAACCAGCTCTAGCTGCACAAACGCAGGACTATTACCAGGCCCTTAGGGTGGACTAGTTGATATCATTTGCACTTTAAGCAGTTTAGGTGTTAAATTGCATGCAATTGCACAGTGTGATATAACACCCTTCAAAGATATGAAATAATCCCTCTTTTTTCCTTGCACTATTTTCTTACAGGAAATCTTAACTCATAAATGGTAGGATTGGGTAATTTGTTTCTAGTAAAATGCAGCATAATCCATTTAGTTACAATTCTTATCCTGTTCCAGTGGCAAAATGTAACAGGTGTAGGGTGTATTCAATAGACAGTGAGCCTAATTTCACAGATCTGAGTTTAGACTCCGACTTTCTTTCTTATTGTTCCTTTACTGATTTTTAATGGTGATTTAAAACAAAACAGGAAAACAGCCAGAAGTGGATTTTTTAAATGTTAAAGTATTAATCTAACTGCTCTTCTCTCACCTCTTTTGCTAAGACTGAGAACACAATGAAAATACTCTCTCCCATTCTGGTTCTGATTCTCCCATTCTATGCACGGTTAGCTTGTTCAGTTTTGTTCACTAGTGTCCTTTTGGTTTAATTCAGTGAGCAACAGCTGTCATAGGATGATTAACCTACAGCTGGGCTAATAATACAGAAATAAAGTAAAAATGATTTTCGGTTTTTGGCAAAGCCTTCTTGAGAGTGACAGGCTCAAGAGGAGGATTTTCTCTATCACTTTATGGAGACTGTCAATCTTGAATTCAGACACATTATGGCAGGCTTAATGGAAATGTTGGTTAGAGGAGTTCAAAAACATATTTTAGGACACCTTTGGAAATAAAATCTTAGCATTATTTGATGACCCTTGTTAGAAATTGAGAAATAATTTTTAGAGAAATGAGAAAAGGGGAATTGAAAGAACCAATGAAAATAGTTGACCAGAAGATGGAAAATAATCAGTTTCTCATAAATATCACTTGGATTAACCTTTTTGGAGGGTGAGATTTAAAAACTGTATTCTTATTATAACATATCAACACCGTAAAGTCAGGACAATGCCTAATGTTAGCAAGGGCTGTTTACTAACTAATTCATTCATTTCTTCGTGCTAAGTCGCTTCAGTCATGTCCGACTCTTTGAGACTCTGTGGACTGTAGCCTGCCAGGCACCTCTATCCATGGGATTCTCCAGGCAAGAATACTGGAGTGGATTGCCATGCTCTTCTCCAGAGGACTAGAAATCCTTTTTGTTAAGTTCTCTCTGATGAAATAGAACTGAAAGTTGTAGGTGAATACAGCCATCCATCCATCCATCTATTCATCAGTACTTCATTTCATCCACCCATCATTTAATCCACCCATAGAATATTTATTTTCTCTGCCAGTCATAGATAGATAAATGATATATACTAAGGACAGAACAATGAAAAAATTTTGATCTTTATCCTCAAGGAATTTATTGAACACTGAGACATTCAAAAACAGTAAATTCATTGATAGCAAAACTGAAAAACAAGATTGTAAAGTAGGCTATGTAGCAGGCAAATGCTGTTTGTTTTAATGAATGGATTGGAGGTGAATAAGATGTGAGTGTTTGTGAGTGTTTACATGTATCACTTTCTAGGTAGCTGTGTGACCTGCAGAACTCAGAAATAACAGCTCTCTCAACTCAGTGGGCTACCTTAAGAAACCACAGGAAATCACAGTTGCTGCTGCTGACTGAGCCACAAATGTATGGACATGACCAAAATGTCGCAGCAAAAGTTTTCAATTTTTAAAGAGGCATTTATGTGTCGCCGAAGCTACTACAGTGAACTTTAGCTAAGAAATTTGGCTGGAGATCATGGCGATTTTCTAAATAATATTTTCCACTTAACTGGTCTGTGCATTGAAATAGCTTCAGACAAAACTACCCTGACTTGACTACAGGTTCTGGTATATTTGAATTTTTTTCACTTAGCCTAATTATGTTGGCTAATTGCTGAGGATGGGGGATCCATACCTGCTATCCTGGATGAGACTGGGACTATTCTTTAGCTCAATAATTTAGGTCTCACAAAATTTTGAATATCCTTTATGTAACCACTCTTTATGTTTGTGTCCTTCCAGTTTCAGTCTGTTTCTTTACACACACACACACACACACACACACGAACACACAAGCATAAGTTTCTTTTCAACATAAACAGAATCATTATTCTGTAACTTGCTTCCAAACTTGCTTCCAAACAAAAAATTTCAAAATAATATTCAAGTCATGAATTGCATATTTCAATGCATTTTGAAAGATACCCAATACAAATGCAGAGGAGGGTTGTAATAGACCTCAAGTGAATAGCTGCACTGTTGGGACCTCAAAAAAACCATGATCTCAGTTCATGGGTGAGTTTGCCAGAAGAGAAAGTACCCAGAGAATAAGTAGAAGGGAACTTTCTAGGTGTTCTTTTCAGGTGAGAGCTTTCTCATATGTTTAAATATTCAACATATTTATGATTATTAGGTTTTCAAAGTTAAAGGCTTATGATTAGTAAGGTTAGCAGCCTTTGAAATAGAAAAAAAGTTCGCAAGATGTGTTTAGTCATGTTTCTCCTTTCATTTTGCTTGGTACTAAGTGGGCTCTTTGATCTTGAACATCAAGTCTTTAGAGAATTTTCTTTATTTGACTCTTCCTTCTGTTCCATTTCGTTTTTCTTGAAAGATATATATATATATCTTCACACATATACATATATAATCTGTATATTATATATATTATCTTCTGGTGCTGTCTTCTCATTATCTTTGTCACTTCATTCTGCTGTAAGAATATATATAGCTGATATTTAAATGCATTTACTATCTCCACAGCACTTTGAAATTTAGTATGGTTTTTCCTTCCGTTTTAGAATTTCTTCATTTTTTGAAATGAAGATAATAACATCTCTCTTATAGTAGTATGTGAATTAAATTAGAATGCAAAATTAGTGCTTAGTGAATTCCAGTCATTATTGAATTGTGGTAAGAGAGTGTGTTCTATAAATGTATTCTTTTGGAAATTACTGAGGCTTATTTTGTTTCTTAGTGGATGTTTAATTATTTTATGTGTCTTTAGAAAATAACAGTGTTTCTCAGTTAGGTACAAAGCTCTTTGTGTATGTTTATCAAGCACATTTATCAATCATTGATTCAGTTCTGGTCATGTCAAATTTTAAGCTACGTCTCTCCACAAAGTTTCATCAGATTATTCTTACACTGTTGATGTTTTTTGCCTTATATATTTCAATGATACATTTACTGGGGCATAAAAGCTCCTGGCCACATATTTTGAAATTTTTAAACTTATAAAATATCCACCCCCACTTCTCTTCATTTAATGATTTTAAGTTGATTTCTACTGATTTTTTATGACTATCTCTCCTGGAAATCATATACTTTCCTCCCAGACCCACCCGCCATCCTTTTCTGCTCTTCTCTGCTTCTTGTATGGACCATTCACATCAGGAAGTCACTTTGCCCCCTGGTTTCCGGTTGTGTTAGGCTGACAAGGACTGCTGGCAAGACATCTCAGGGAGGGAGGCGGGGGAAGCTGGGATACCTCTTCCACAGACTCCTTCCTCGTGGAGTTGCCATGTGACTCTGTGTCTTGACCAAAGGTCACCATGCCTGCCAGATTGCCCTCTCCTTATAGCCTGTGTGTTCCCATAATAGCTCTTTCCCTTTACCCATGCAGACTTAGAGGCTGTAAGAATTTCTTGCTATAAATAGCACTGATCTTCCTAAACTCTGCCCATTCTTTCTTTTTATTAAACTCTTTTCAGATTTTTATTTTATTTAAACTCCAAACTGATTGTATTAATAATTTTTGCCAGGACACTTACTGATATATTATTAATTTTCAAACTTGCTTTATTTTCATTTCTGATATCTTTTTACTTTTCTTGTTTTAATCTTTCTGTGTTAAGTATGTCTCTAAAAATAGCACTTATAGATTTTCCTTTTGTTTATTCAAACTGAATGTTTGGTCTTTTAAAAGAGACTTTTTATAGTCCATTCATATTTATTATGACCTCTTATATATCTTATTCCTAATATCTTATATTTTGCTTTCTCTTAATATTATTTGCATCCATTTAATTTTTGACTTATATGATCATGTAGACTTTGCCTTAAAACAGACTTAAACTAGACTTTCCCTAGTGGTTTGGGAATTTTTACATCCTATTTCTTTTTCCCCTCTATTTCTGTAAGATATTGGACCTCATATTTAATTATTATCATAAGGAATATCGACAATCTAATCTTCAAACAAGATCTGACTTTGGCATTCTATTATTGTCTACCACTCCAGACTCCAAATTTATCTAAAAATCAGAAATTTTACTTCCAAATTGCCATAAAAGTTTATTCTACAATGAGCACCAAAGGTGAGAAGACTGTCCAGGATAATCATAGTCTTGGAGGTGTTAGAAAAGATATTCATTTCTCTATATAAAAAGCTAAATGTAATTAATGCTAGACTTACTTGCTGTTATTTATTATTGGAATTTTTCCTGGAAATAATAACACTGTTATTGCCAATTTGAAATTCTACAGTCCAAGTTCCATTTTTTTCTTAGTAAAAGTTAGTGTGTACATGATGCTAAGTTGCTTCAGTTGTGTCTGACTCTATGCCACCCTATGGAGGAGGGCATGGCAACCCACTCCAGTATTGTTGCTTGTAGACTGCCAGGCTCCTCTGCCCATGGGATTCTCCAGACAAGAATACTGGAGTGGGTTGCCATGCCCTCCTCTGGGGGATCTTCCCGACCTAGGGATCAAATGTGCATCTCTTATGTCTGTGGGTTCTTTACCACCAGCACCACTTGGGAAGCCCAGTAAAAGATAGTATTGTCAAGTAATTTTTGACAGTAGATATTTTCTCACTGATGTACCAATTGTATTACAATACAGACTATTTTAAAATTTATTGACCTGTTTTGAGAATTATTTATTCCTTAACCCACCACATAGTATTGAATACCTACTATGTGGCAAACATCAATGAATAACTTAGACAATATATTCATGGGGTGAAAGACAGAAATGGTATACATAATGAATAAGACCGTTCATTGGCTTGAACTATTTGCTTCAGGTTCTGAGTGAATCTTCCTGCTTTTCTTAAATCTTGGATGTCTTCTGAGGTCTTCCACATGGCTGATCTCCTCTTTTTTTCTCTTCCATTCTGAGACTACAATAGCCTGATCAATTCTTCATTTCTATTTCTTCTTCTTTTCCTTCATGAGGTTCTCTACCTTTTCCTACCCTTTAGCTGTGATTATTTTTCTAAATCTGAGATCTTGACCCCTCCTTTCTCCACAGTCCCAGAGATTTTATTTACTTTCATATTTAAATCTTTGCATCTACAAAAGTTTTCTAATCTCATGTTGCCCAATTTCTGCTAGATATTTCTTTCTTTACTGATTATTTTTGGTCTTAAAAATTACTGCCCCCCCGACTATTTGTCAGTACCATCATTATTCTTTTCTTCAGCAACTCTCAATAATAACACAATGATAATAAAAGTGATGGTAGTAAGAATATTTCTTATTGGACTCTTTCTAAATGTCAAGCACTGTTCTAAGAACTTTACATTTAATAACCCACTCTTAACAAAAAGCCTATGAGGAAGGCAAACTTGAGTTCAGCATTTTACAGATGTAGAAACCAAGGTACAGAGAGGTAAACTTTTTCTTATTAATCTCCTAATATCTATAACTTTCACTGCCTTATCCAAGCCAACTACCAAAAAAGCACTAAATCAGTGTTTTCTAAAAGCACTAAATCAGTGTTTTCTAAAACTTTATTTTTAATCATGTAAAACTCTTACTTACACTCTTACATGTTTGTACATTGTACATTTACTTATATTTACTCATAAAATAATTATAATTTATTGAGGAGTTACTACATGTAAGGACTAATGTAAACACATGGGCCAAAGTTTCATGTGTTTAAATTAAACTTGCATGTACTAGCAAGTGGTTTTTACTTTTTTTTATTTTAAGGAAACATTTTATTTTAGAACAGTTTTAGATTTACAGAAACTTTTCAAAGGGAGTACAAAGAGTTCCAATATATTACTCTATTGCTAACACCTTACATTACTGCGATAGCTTTGTCACAACTAATGAACCAACTTTGATACATTATTACAATCTAAATTTCATATTTTATTATTATTACTACTGCTATTAAATAAACTCCACTGGAATTCATTAGTTTTTCTCTAAAGCCCCTTTTTCAGTTCTAGATGTTCCATATGGAAAAAAATAAATGTGGAAAATATATTTTCCTCTAATGTCCAATAACCTACACATATACTGTTAGAAACCCAATTTTTAAAATTCGATTTCCCCACCTAATATTTTTGGAAAAGACTCTGATGCTTGGAGGAATTGGGGGCAGGAGGAGAAGGGGACGACAGAGGATGAGATGGCTGGATGGCATCACTGACTCGATGGACGCGAGTCTGAGTGAACTCCGGGAGTTGGTGATGGACAGGGAAGCCTGGTGTGCTGCGATTCATGGGGTCGGAAAGAGTCGGACACGACTGAGCAACTGAACTGAACTGAACTGAATATTTTTGTTATCCCAGGGGAATTTAAATACGACACATTTATCGTCTTGTCACATCTGCCTTCACTGAACCACTTCATCATGAACCCTTTTGTAGTTGACCCTTATCTTCTGAAAGCACAGACCAGGATTTCCACAGTAGCCTTGTAGGTTCTGATTTACCTTTCATTGTAGAAGTCAGCTCATCTGCCCTGCTTTGTAATAAAAGAATCCTAAAAACTTCTTCTTGTAAATGTCTTGTTTTTTCTAGTGTCCATGAAGAGTTAAACAACTGTCAATATAATAAAACTTAAAAATTAAATGATTTTCAGATCTTCAATACACTTTCAAGATCTTCTTATTTTTACCTGCCCACTTTCCAGATCACCAGATCTTTTTCATTCTTCATTTGCAACATCTTTCGAATTACCTATCCTTTTTTTTTTTTTTTCCCCATCCTATTGTAACAATAGACCAAACTTCTTTCTTTTGAAGCCTGGTGTGTTTCTGCTGTGTGAAGGACTCACTATGAGTCTGTATATATCTGAATAGTGTTTTGTGTTCTAATCAGATACAACTTTCACCTTTAGAGGTGTGCCACAGTCCGTGGGGTTGCAAAGAGTTGGACACGACTGAGTGACTTCATTTCACTTCACTTCATGCTCACTATTCAGGACTGATTTTCTTTAGGATTGACTTGTTTGATGATCAAAGCAGTCAGTCCTAAAGGAAATCAACCCCAAGTACTTATAGGAAGGACTGATGCTGAAGCTCCAATACTTTGGCCACCTGATGTGAAGAAGTGACTCTGGAAAAGACCCTAATGTTGGAACAGACTGAAGGCAGGAGGAGAAGGGAGTGACACAGAATGAGATGGCTGGATGGTGTCACTGAGTCATGAGTTTGAGCCAACTCCAGGAGATAGTGAAGGTCACAGGAGTCTGGTGTGCTGCAGTCCATGGGGTCACAGGGTCAGACATGTCTTAGTGACTGAACAGCAACAATGCTATTAAGCAACATTATAATCTAGCCATGTTATAAGCAATAGGCATAAATAGCTGGAACTGGTATTTATTTTTTGTTTGTTTGTTTTAGCAGCTTCCAAGATATAATCTACTGACTTACTGAGGACCCCTCCCAGATTTTCAGGATTTGGCATAGAATTTTCTTCATTTATAGAAAAACTTGTACACATTTATAGTGTTTATTATCGTGAGATAAGCTAGATACTAGTGCAGTGATGGAACTTCAACTATGAGCAGCATTGCCAGTTGTTACACTTGTGGATTTGAAGGAAAGACTAGAACAAGTTTAAGGTCATAATTCAAGAATAACAGCTACTAGGGAAAATGGTATGACAGAGAGAAATGATCTTTCTATTTAGGTGCTGTATTTCAGGATTGTTTCAGTATATATAAAGTGATCTTGGAGTAAAATTCTTTGAACATAGTAGTGCTTTTTGTTTTTGCTTTGGAGCAATATGGCTTCCGTGTCATTTTGAGTAGATCCATCTTAATCTAGATGGAAAAGAATTCCTTTGAAATATACATTTATTATAAGTAGACATGCTAGTAAGAGCGTGAAGTCTTGTCAGTCAACGCTCTGCTCTCCTAGCCTTTAATAAACAAGCTTATTTCCAATTTAACCAAAATTTAAGGAGTCAGCTTTGGTGTGTTTGTGTGCATTCAGTGGTCAAGTTGTAGACCTGTCTAGAGCGCACCCGATTCCTAGGTTCAGTCCCACAGTGAGATGAGGTCTGGTCAGACATCCCTGGTTATTTTGAAGCACAAGGTCTTGGTGAGAAAGAGAGGACAAAAACAACATCTGTGTCCATTTCTTTCTTCAGTTCCCCTCTAAGGGGAGCATCGCTATGGTTTCTTCCAGGTTGTAGGATTTTGAGTGAGACGCATTTGCCAATGAGTATGGCTACTGGGGATTAAGAAATATTCCCCCTTGCCTTTATTGCCCTTATTTCTCTCTTTTCCTTTCCCTTTCCCCTGTTCTGCTCCCCATTCTCCCCAATTTTATGCCTTCAATAAACTGGTTTAGGGCTTTCCTTGGGGCCAGGTTTTTCTTCTGTCTCTTTCTTTACCTTACTTTATTAGTCACTGCTTTGAGTTTTCAGATGTAGAAACCAAGGACAGCATGATCCTTCCAAGATTTAGATGGAGAGTGGATAGAGCTGGTTGGAAGTGGTGGGGAGCTTTTCTTACATGTGTTCCCACCCAAGTTTTCCAGAGTTCTGTTCACTGGAGAACTGAGTGCTGGTCCAACTGTTTTAAATGTCCTTTGAGTCCCATTTTGCAACTATTTCTTGCTTGGAGCACCACACGTGGCACACTGTGAGAGCAAGTAACAGGTAGTTCTGGGATCTAACGTTCCTAAACATTATCTCATCAAATTCCTGCAAAATTTCACTTCAGTTCTGAACAGTGGGATGGTTCAACTTGCTACCAAGGCTCCCAGAGGGAAAGTGGGGGTGGGCCAGCCTGGAGGTGGAGAGAGGAGCACTTCACTGTGTTCTCATTGGATGGTATGCTTCGAACTTATGCATAGTGCTTTTGCCTTGTGGGGAAAGCCCAGGTGGAGCCTCTGAGAACAGACTTGTCATGGCACCTCCCTCCCTTATTTTGTTACCCTGAGAATGCCATTCCTCCCACCAAGGAGAAGTGTGATTGCTTGCATATGCCATCTGCTTACAAACCCCAGTGAGCTGAAATTCTCCCCCAAAGGTTTATGTAAGCCCCCTGTGAACTCAAACCACTATGTTTTGCTCAGCTCAAATAAACATCGAAAAAAGTATCTAAGCATTTGAACTTATAATAACATATTTATCCCAACACATGAGGCTACTCATCATTGGTGTATGTGTAGTATATAATTGCAGCATGCAGAAAACAAACAGCTCTCGATCAGAGAAGTCTCTGGATCCCCACGGGGCACTAATCATCTACCAAAAATAGAGATGGTTGGGGAAAATAACTTATAATTGCATTGGCAATCCACTATTAAAGTATAATTTCATGTTGTTTTCATTTCTAGCAAATAAATAATAAAAAACTGATTTGAAAAAATTGCTTATTGCACTTACCAGCAGACTCCAACATGAAATCTAGAAATTGAGTATGTATACATATTTTCATGAGTGTGCATTTAAAAATCTAAGAAAAATATGCACACACATATATATGAACTTGATCTCTTAATTTATAAATAAAATTTGGTTTATATTCATAAAATTTAAATTATACTCCTTAAAATATAAATTTATACTCAAGCTATGAATAAAATTATGAATATATATTTCTCTTTAATGATTTTAAAATATTTATATTTATAAAGACCTAGTTTTGCTATATGTTCTAAAATAGGGAATTGCATTTTAACTGTATTTGCATATGAAACATTCAATTGCTGGTCAACCAAGAAGCAGAGCCAGAAATTACATAACAGTAACTGAACCTGGAATTATTTGAACCAGAATTTATGTTAATGAAAATCATATAGGCTTAATTAAGGCATAATAAAAATGATGTTATAAGGCAGATAAAATAAAGGAAGGTAAACATCATGGGTGACCAACGCCCAGTGGCAAATATTTTGCCTATGTTTCCCCCTTGTTGCTATTTCAGTGAAATTTATTCATGAGATGGGTCAAGTCTGTAGCGTGGTAGGGAATTATAATACCTATCATCTCTAAAATTTTAACCAAGTAAATCTCTTTTAAAGCTACCTATCTAATGGCTTGTTGTAAATATAAACAAAAAACAAAGTAGCCATTTGTTACCACAACAGAATGAAAGGTATCACTCTTAAAACAGTAGGAATAATAACAGATAATTAGGAATGAAACTTTATTTTCCAGCTTGTATGTTGTAAGAGAGTGCCCTCCAAGGACTTTAAGCGGAGGTAGGCTGTTTGCTCTAGACATGGCCAGCAATGTCTCCCCAGTCCAATATGCCACTTCAAAGAGTACCTTTTGGTGCTAGAATATACTCCTTAGAGCCATTACCTTTAAAAAAGATATAAGACAGAATTTCTAGTTGCTGAGAAGAACTAGTAGGAAAAAACATCTTGCTGAAGCATCCAGCTGTAGCAGAAGGTTAAATACAGTTGACTCACAGGTCAAGGCAGAGATTCACAGATGACCCTGAGGGTTTCCTATCAGAAAAAAAAAAAAAGCAACATTTTAAGGAATAAACCGCACTGTGTATTGGTTTGATTTATTAGGCTATAAAAAAGATCCCGAGGAGTGTCACTTTTAAATTACAATTTGCTTATCGACTGGCCGGGGAAATGATTACTGAGTAGTAGATTTATTGATGAACTGAGCTGAACTTCCAATGGTTAGGACCTTTGTAAAGTGGGCTATTAAAATGAACATTGTTTTATAGGTGACTATAAATCAGTCAGTCTATAGTTAAAGATGAAAAATATGGAGGAAACCCCGCAGAAGTCCAAGTAGGGGTAGAGAAAAATCTAAGACAGCTAGTTGTGTGGGTTTTACATAACATATAACCTTTTTAAATAAAGTGATCTGCATTGGCTCATGTAGACTGTGGGAAGGCTTGGCGAGGAATGCTTTTGGGTATATTCAAGTCTGTATAAATGACTCCCAATGTGTCATCTGAAAGCTGTTAGGATTGAAAAGGCACTGGAACCAATTCTTTCTTTTGTCTCCAGGAGGATTTGAACAGCCCACTCTCCTGGACTCAGAGAGAAGTTTTTTCACACCTCTTCCAAAGACACTGGTGCCGGAAGCATGCTTTGGGCCATATGTAAGAAGCAGCTAGTGCAAAGATAGCCTTGCCCAAGTATTCCCAGCGGCCTTTAAAGGGCAGAGGTAAGTTGATGTAACACCCTCATACCCACTCATGCTTTGTAGCCTTTCTGCCACGTATTGTGCCGCATTGGGGGTTTTTGCTCCAGAATGGTTAAGGAAATCTTATGAAGCAGTTTTATTATTACATAGGGGATGCAGTCTCTGAATCTGAGTTTCTCAATACCTTAAATGGGGATCACATTACTCTAAAATGCAAATGAAATAATAGAAACATTTCAAACCTTGTCAGGTGCTGAAAATAAGATATTATGGGCTGGTGTGAAATGCACCCTGTCTCTAGCCAGCCAAAGCCTGAAGATTCTAGTTTTATAAGTTCAGCAGTGATCCCCATCATTTCAGAATCAACTCATTCCAAGACACTGGACTGGTTTTGTGGTCCTCCAAGGAATTTTCCCTTTCAGTGTGCCAGCTATATTCCAGGGCCACCAAATTTTATACAAATCAAAATTATTTGGTAAGGCTGTTTGAGCCCCACACAAGCAGCCCAGATTTGAACTGTACTGTTTCATTGTTGTTGGTTTTTTTGATTTTGGCTGTGCTGGGGGGTTCACTATGGCTTATGGCTTCAGGCTTTCTCTAGTTCCGATGCTGGGGCTTCTCGTTTTGGAGGCTTCTCTGTTGCAGAGGTGTCTATTGTTGTGGAACGCTGGCTCTAGAGCACTCTGGCTTTGGTGGCTGCAACATGTGGGCTCAGTTTAAAGCAGGGTTGCTCTAAAAGAGAGACAGGGACTATTGGGAAAAACAGATTTCTAACCATTAAAGACTCTGATGAATATGAACAGTAATGTGGCACTATTTCCGAAAACAGAGAAAAACAAGCAAAACCAACCCGGAGACTGACTCTTGGGCATTTATGCTCCCAGAAGCGCATCCAACTAAGAAGGTGAACAGTCTGCATTCATGCAGAAAACTCCGGGTGGTCTCGAAGGCTGGCATTAAGTATAGAGTTTTATAACAATTAGCCTGGAGGTTTAAAAAAAAAAAAGACTGGATGGATGGGTATTTCACCACATTTATGCAAACAGATCCACATCAGATGCTACTTAAAGGAAATGGGTATTTCTCGGTTTTAAACACATATCTGACTTCTGTGTTTCTTTAATTTTATAATTTCTCTTCTGTTAAATATACTAAATGAGAGTCACGGAAAAAAGAAAACTAAAAGCAAGTACATTTTTAAGGTTTTTAATATGTATGAATTTACTTTTCAGAAAGGTTATACTCCTATAAATTCAGTTGAAGATTCATTTCCTTGCACCTTTAACAACACTGAATATTATACTTAAAAAATTATAATTTAATAGATGAAAAATGCTACCTATCTTTATTGCTTTTTTTTTTTCATTTGTGAATTCAGAAGTTATGTTATCTAAACTAATTTTAAGACTTCTGGTGGATGTTTACAATAGCCTGGACATGGAAGTAACCTAGATACCCATTGACAGGCAAATGGATAAGAAAGCTGTGGTACATATACACAATGGAATGTTACACAGCTATTAAAAAGAATGTATTTGAATCAGTTCTAACAAGGTAGATGAAACTGGAGCCTGTTATACAGAGTGAGGTAAGTCAGAAAGAAAACCACCAATACAGTGTATTAATGCATATATATAGAATTTAGAAAGATGGTAATCATGACACTGTACGTGAGACAGCAAGAGACACAGATGTATAGAACAGTCTTTTGGACTCTGAGAGAAGGCGAGGCTGGGATGATTTGAGAGAATAGCATTGAAACATGTATATTATCATATGTGAAACAGATCGCCAGTCCAGGTGTGATGCATGAGACAGGGTGCTCAGGGCTGATGCACTAGGATGACCATGAGGGATGGGATGGGGAGGGAGGTGGAGGGGGGTTCAGGATGGGAACACATGTACACCCATGGCTGGTTCATGTCAATATGGCAAAAACCACTACAATATTGTAAAGTAATTAGCCTCCAATTAAAAAAAAAAAAAAAGACTTCCGGTGGAAAATCTGTAACTCTCAGGTTCTTTGACAGCCCTTGTCAGTAAATTATTTTTTTTAATATAAACTATTAAATTTAAATCTCACCTATCATCAAAAATAATGTATCATGCTTCCTGAGTGTTAACTATGTACCATACACTCTGGTTAAGGCTTTCAGACATCACACCTAATTCTAATTCTTTGTCTTCCAGTCACTTGCCAACTTCTCAGCTTTCCTGGACAGTAAAACTTAACAGAAGTCCACACTTACTGCCTCCAGTTTGTAACTCTCTCCTCAATGTTTGCCTCAGTCCACTTAAACACAGATTCCATCACTGAGTCTTAAGGACACAAACAATGTCCTTGTCACCTAATTTAAAAATCATTTTCTGTTTCTAATCTTTCTCCACACCTCAGCAGACATTTACAAAATTGAACTGTTGTTGAAAAAAGAATTTAAATGTGTGAGTCACTTTTTCCTCTTGGCTTCTGTGATATCACAGTCTTCTGGTTTAGCTTCTTCTCCAGGTAGGTTTTCCACTCTATTCTCTGTGGGCTTCTACTTGTCCTGTCATCCAATCAGGGTGGGATGCCCCAGAGGTCAGTCCTGGATTCTTTTCTTGCCTTCTACATTTTCTTTCTAGAGGATCTCTTCATAGAATATTAGCCCCACGAGGGCAAGAATTTTTATGTGAATTTTTTCGGTGTTGTTTTCCTACCACTTAGTACAGTACCTCATTCATCAGAAGTGCTCAGTAGATATCTGTTGGATAGATGAATTGGAGAATGACTCTAAGCTCAAAGCTCTGGTTGATAACCTTCTGCTGGGCTTCCCCACCTTGTGAACTCCAGATCCGTGATTCTGGTCCCCTCCTGTAAGTCCACAGGAATGGGTCACAAGTACCTCCAACTTGTTATGTCTGAATCACTGCTCTTGAAAAACCCACCTTTCGTCCTTAGTCTTCCTTATCTCACAGCGGTATTACTTATGTGAAAAAAACTAGTATTCATTCTTGATTCCCCAGCCCCACTTGTAATCCATCAAAAGGTCCTTTAGAACTGTTTCCAGGGTATTCTGGATCTGTCCATCCTGCACCATCTTTGCTGCTACCTCCTCTGGTGAACCCACAACCACCTCTCCTATGGACTGCCAACACAGCTTCCTAACGCCTCATCCTCACATTTATCTCTCCACACTAATCCATATAGAACCCTGACAGCATGTTTCAAAAATGTCACTTCACTGTCTCCTGCTTAGTACTATCTAATGGCTTTTCACTGCCTTGATTATACAATCTAACTCCTTACCAAGACTGAAGAGATAATTGTCCATAGCATCAGCTCAGAATGTGCACTGGATTATAGAGTATGTCAATGTCTGCAAGATTTAGAAGCTGTGTTTTCAGGTGGAAGGTAGCAATAGCCTCCAGCCACCTCCACAATAGCATGCACCAGCTAATCAGATCTTTAGGTTCCAGGCTTTATTTCTGAAAAGCTGGTGCTCTGTGGAGAGGAGGATATGAATAGAGAACCTTTCACAGCTATTAGGACAGGTACTAAAGGAATATTTATTGTAAATGAATACTACAATACTGTAAGCAGTGCTTAAAGCAAATGTTTAAAGTAAATATTGTATTTATACTTAAGTAAATAGGAAAACTGCAACATCAGAAATGACCACAGGCTGTTGTTGTTCACCTACAACTTGGGGAATAGCATTTCTTATTGTACAGAAGTTTTTCAAAGTTATCACACATGGCATTACATGTACTTTTATGATTGTGAATATTGGATGTATGCATAAACACAAATTGAACACTTTGGTTCTATTTGTTTACCATGGAAATGAAAACTCTTTATTTTAATGTAGAAGCACACTAGACAAAAATAAGTTCAGAATATATGATTTTCACTTTTTTCACTCTTGATAAACTTTTAAGGTATCTAATATTGTGTTTAAGGTTTTACAAATTGATATGGAGGTATTTTATATGTTTACTATATTCAAAAATAGGCATATTGTCTCCTCAGGTGTATATTTTCATAATAATGCATATCTCTACAGTACAGTAGATTCTCAAGATATCTGAAGTCCTGGCATTTTTAATTGTATTTGTTATTATCATTTGCCTTGTTACTGAATGATGGACCTTTATTCATATTTAAATTGCCGGTCTCTTCAAACATGTCTAGTTTATTGTCTCTGGCTTTCTTTTACAACTTTACCATATTTGTGAGAAGGAAATAAGAATTTAAAGCATTAACCAATCAATTCAAGAATCAAGCCTGTCCACTTCATGTTTTATAAAGAAAAATTAGCACACTGCTTTGGAACTCCAGTATCATCTGTTTTAGTCTCTAATATTAGTATGAAAAATGAACTTCTTTTGTGCTTGTTACTTTTCATTCAGTAGCAGCCCACTATTAAAAAGATTTTAAAATAAAACTTTCTATTTATTATTGTTTTAATTTTGACATTATTGTTGGACTATAGTTGATTTACAGTGTTGTGTTAGTTTCACATGTACAGAAAAGTGATTTAGTTATATGTATGCATATATTAAATCTTTTTAGATTTTTTTTTCTCATATAGGTAATCACAGACTATTGAGTAGGTCCTGTGCTATACAGTAGGTCCTTGTCAGTTATCTTATACATAGTAGTACGTGTTGTTTATTCTAAGCTCTTGATTTAGCCCTCCCCTCACATTTCCCCTTTGGAAACCATATATATATATATTTTTTTTTTTCTATATCTGGAGATCTGTTTCTGTTTTGTGAATAAATTCATTTGAATCACTTTAAAAATTAGATTCCATATATGAATGATATCATATATTTGTCTTTCTCTGACTTCACTTATCATGATAATCTTTAGGTCCACTCATGTTGTGGCAAGTACATTATTTCATCCTTTTCTGTGGTTGAGTAATAGTCCATTGTAAATATGTACCACATCTTTATCCATTCCTCAATGGACATTTAGGGTGCTTCCATGTCTTGGCTATTGTACACAGTGCTGCAAAGAACATTGGGATGCATGTTATCTTTTGGAATTATGGTTTTCTCTGAATATATGCCCAGGAATGGGATTGTTGTATCATTGGGTAGTTCTGTTTTTCATTTTTAAGGGACCTTCATACTGTTTGCCATAGTGGTTATACATTTACATTTAGGAATTTATATTCTTACCAACAGTATAGGAGGGTTCCCCTTTTCCTTATTCTCTCTTTTATTATTATTTTTTATATTATCTACTTAATTTATTTTTCTGTCCTGATCTTAGTTGCAGCATATATAATCTTCAGTCTTCTTTGTGGCATGCAGGGTATTTAGTTCTGGCATATGGGATCTCATTTCCTGACCAGGGATCGAACCTGGGCCCCCTAAATTGGGAGCATGGAGCCTTAGCCACTGGACACCAGAGATATCTCTCCAGCAATTATTGTTTGTATACTTTCATGATGGTCATTCTGACTAGCATGCAGTGAACCTCATTGTAGTTTTGATTTATGTTTCTCTGATAATTAGTTATATTGAGCATCTTTTCATGTGCCTCTTAAGCCATCTGTATGTCTTCTTTGGAGAAATGTCTGTTTAGATCATCTGCTCAATTTTTGATTTGTTTTTCTGATATTGAACTTCATGAGCTGCTGTATATTTTGGAGACTAATCCCTTGTCAGTTGGTTCATTTGCAAATATTTTCTCTCATTCTATGGTTGTCTTTTCATTTTGTTGATGACTTCCTTTGCTGTGTAGACTTGAAATTGAATTAGTTTCCATTTATTTGTTTTTGTTTTTGTTTTCATTGCTTTAAGAGGTGGATAAAAAATATTGCTGTGATTTATGTCAAATAATTTTCTGTCTTGTTTTCCTCCAAGAGTTTTATAGTGTCTAGTATTATACCTAGGTCTTTCATCTGTTTTGAGTTTATTGTTGTGTATGGTGCTAGAGAATGTTCTAATTTCATTTTTTACATGTAGCTGGTCCAGTTTCCTAGCCCCACTTATTGAAGAGACTGTCTTTTCTCCATTGTATATTCTTGCCTCCTTTGTTATAGATTAATTGACCATAGGTATGAGAGTGTATTTCTGAGCTTTCTATCCTGTCCAATTGATGTATATTTCTATTTTTGTCCCAATACCATACTGTTATGATTATTGTAGCTTTGTAGTATAGTCTGAAGCCAAGTTCTCTGATTCCTCCAGTTCCATTTTTCTTCCTTAGGATTGCTTTGGCTATTTAAAGTCTTTCTCTTTGTTGTTAATTTAAATGAGTTTCAAAATCAATCTCTTAAATTCTCTTTTTTTTTTTTAATTCTCTTGATAGCTAATTTTAAAGTCATTAAACATTACACACGAAGGTAGCTTATCATTAATTCCATGTGTGCATGCTAAATTGCTTCAGCTGTGTCGAACTCTTTGTGATCCTATGGACTATAGCCCTCCATGCTTCTCTGTCCGTGTGATTCTCCAGGCAAGAATATTGGAGTGGGGTGCCATTTCCTCCTGCAGGGGCCTTCCCGACCCAGGGACTGAGCTCAAGTCTCTTACATCTGCATTGGCAGGCAGGTTCTTTGTGACTAGCACCACTGGGAAGCCCCATTAATTTCATACCAACTCACAAAGTAGCGTCTTCCACAATCACTAAGAAAAACTAAATGAAATCACAGCTCTATTACTATTATTTTAAATATAGGAACATCTATTGCCAACATGTAATGTACAGCCTAAATTTCAAATGTAGATTTGACTTTCCACATACAATATGTCAGCACACAATGATATTACATTGTTATTGACTATATTCCCTACACTATACATCCCACACCTGTGATTCATTTTTTTTGCAAGTATAATTTTGTACCTCTTAGTCCCCCTCATCTATTTCTTTCCACTCATCTCCCCTTCTGGCTTCCACCTGTTTGTCTCCATATCTATAATGATTTCTATTTTGCTATGTTTGCTAATTTGTTTTGTTTTTAGATTCCACCTATAAATGAAATTATTCAATATTCTGCTTTTTCTGGCTGACATTTCATTTAGCATAGTACCCTCTCAGTCCATGCACAATATCTCAAATGGCACAATTACATTCTTTTTATAGAATTACCTGGTGATGCAGATGGTAAAAGAATCTGCTTGCTGTGCAGGAGACTCAGGTTCGATCCCTGGGTCAGGAAGAGCCCCTGGAGAAGGAAACAGTAACCCATCCCAGTGTTCTTCCCTGGAGAATTCCATGGACAGAGGAGCCTGGTGCTCTATGCTGCTGCTGCTGCTGCTCCTAAGGTGCTTCAGCCATGTCTGACTCTGTGTGACCCCATAGACAGCAGCCTACCAGGCTCCTCCATTCCTGGATTCTCCATACAAGAACACTGGAGTGGGTTGCCATTTCCTTCTCCAATGCATGAAAGTGAAAAGTGAAATTGCTGAGTAATATCCCATTGTATGTATATACACCACATCTTTATCTATTGAACTAGTGGCTGCTTCCATATTTTGGCATATTTTTAAGATACACAAATGTATACAGATCATAAAGCAATAACTCAAGTTTCATTTCCATGTTTCTAACTCAAGATTTATGTTGACTTTGCTTATTAGATCAAACCAGTGAGAGAGTAAACTTAGAAATTATTTTTTCATAATTAGTGGACAATTATTTTTACTTTACAAATTCAGTTCAGTTCAGTTCAGTTCAGTCACTCAGTCGTGTCCGACTCTTCAGGCTATATTAAAAATCTAAGATACAAAACTGACTAATATTTAGTTAATAAAAAAGTTTGGGTGATTAATAAAGCACAGAGTTTATAAAGAAGAATCAAAGGAATATTTTGGAGAATGAATCTTGGAAATATTTTCTTACTTGTTCTCAATTTTTAAAATTTTATTTAGGTTTACTGGCAATGGCACCCTACTCTAGTACTCTTGCCTGGAATATTTCATGGACAGAGGAGCCTGGTAGGCTGCAGTCCATGGGGTTGCTAAGAGTCAGGCACGACTGAGGGAATTCAGTTTCACTTTTCATTTTCATGTGTTGGAGAAGGAAATGGCAACACACTCCAGTGTTCTTGCCTGGGGAATCCTAGGGGTGGGGGAGCTTGGTAGGCTGCCATCTATGGGGTCGCATAGAGTCAGACATGACTGAAGTGACTTAGCAGCAAACTTGAAAGTACAAAGATCAAAATACGAACACAAAGACAGAGAGTTAGATGCTTCAAGTTTATTTAAATTATGACTGCTCTTGACAGTAGAGTAAAACTTTATTTATTATAACTTCTAAATGCATTATCAGAATATGTACTAGACAGGTGGTTAAGTGAGTGCATTTTATTTGTGTAACAACTCATTAGCAGTTTCATTAACTGTGTGTTTCATTTTGATTTACAAAAATGAGACAAATATGTTATTCAATCTGAGACCCTAAAGGCTCAGTGATCTGTTATAAATATAGTTTGTTAACCCTAGAATCTTAAGTTTTTACCCAAATTATGGGAATGAAATTTTTGAAGAAGTGTTCTAGGATAAATCTCATGGGACAGACAAAACTGATACAAAAGTTATTTTTTCTAGGCTCAGACAGCAAAGAATCTGCCTGCGGTGCAGGAGACCCAGGTTTGATCCCTGGGTTGGGAAGATCTCCTGGAGAAGGGAATGCTTATTCACTCCTGTATTCTTGCCTGGAGAAGTCCATGGACACAGGAGCCTGGCAGGCTATAGTCCATGGGGCAGCAAGGAGTTGGACATGACTGAGTGCCTAACACTTTCACTTTTTATAACACAGTATTTTCCAAAATTGTGTACTTAGTGAAATAAGAGTAATTATTTTGATGAAATTGGACAAGTTTTTTTCCCAATATTAATGATATCTCATATAATAAAAGTGTTTCTGAGAAGTTATAAAATCCATGATGATGTATTATAATAGCTCATTGACCTATAAAGTACTAATGAAATTCTAGGTATCAAATTCTAACTTAAAATTTACTCTATCAACCATGCCTTTCTTGATTTCCCAATGAAAAGTTCTGTGTTTCCTTTTTATCTTCATTGCTGAAGTTTAATTTGTCTAAGTCCTATCAACTCTGCATG
This sequence comes from Nanger dama, assembly GCA_917880005.1. NCBI lineage: Eukaryota > Metazoa > Chordata > Mammalia > Artiodactyla > Bovidae > Nanger > Nanger dama. The sequence continues at coordinate 17,532,846 of CAKJTW010000038.1, forward strand.
TACTAGCTAATTTATATAGTCTTGACACTCTGTGAGGGATGTCCAACTTTATCACCATTTATAGATGACAATTTTGAGAGGAAGTGAATAGCCAGGATTATAGGCCCACACAGTCCAGCTCTAGAGCTAATGCTGCTAATGACTGCTGGTACTTTATTTTCCTAGTTTAAGGATGATACCAGCCTTACCATTTACATTAAGTAGGGGTCTGTCTAGTCAAGGCTATGGTTTTTTCAGTAGTCATGTATGGATATGAGAGTTGGACTGTGAAGAAAGCTGAGCGCCGAAGAATTGTTGCTTTTGAACTGTGGTGTTGGAGAAGACTCTTGAGAGTCCCTTGGACTACAAGGAGATCCAACCAGTCCATTCTAAAGGAGATCAGTCCTGAGTGTTCTTTGGAAGGAATGATGCTAAAGCTGAAACTCCAGTACTTTGGCCACCTCATGTGAAGAGTTGACTCATTAGAAAAGGCGCTGATGCTGGGAGGGATTGGGGGCAGGAGGAGAAGGGGACGGCAGAGGATGAGATGGCTGGATGGGAATCACCGACTTGATGGACATGAGTCTGAGTGAACTCCGGGAGTTGGTGATGAACAGGGAGGCCTGGCGTGCTGCAATTCATGGGGTCGCAAAGAGTCAGACACGACCAAGCAACTGAACTGAACTGAACTGAGGAGAAAATTATATTGCACAATCCACTCCATGAAATCTCCCTATCAGTATTCCTAATCTAGTAAAAGTCACCTGCATTTACTGAAGAATTACTGTGTAAAAGACTTAGATTCTGGGAAAATACAAAGGTACATATTTTGGTCTTAAAGAAACCTAGATGGAAAAATGGATGTGTTCACAAATAGAGATACAAGCAAAAGATTATGATAGTATACAGAAAATCATGAAAATTCCAATCTGAGGTGGCTAAAGGGAATGAGGAAGGAAAGAGAGCAATCCCTATTAAGAGGACCTAGCATAGAAATTGATAACATACAATATTTGACAGCAATCAGTATAGTTTCTTAAGTAAGTACAAGAAGTACAAATAATTTAAATTCTCAATTGTCAAAAAAAAATCTCAATTGTTTTTCCAAAGAGACCAGTAGTCTGAAGACAATATCTATGCTTGTCCTTTAATACACCCATATAAGCACACAGTATGAACAGTATGAAAAGGCAAAAAGATATGACACTGAAAGATGAACACCCCCCACCCCCAGGTTGATAGGTGTCCAATATGCTACTGGAGAAGAGGGGAGAAATAGCTGCAGAAGGAATGAAGAAGCTGAGCCAAAGCAGAAACAGTGCCCAGCTGTGGATGTGTCTGGTGGTGAAAGTAAAGTGTGATGCCATAAAGAATAATATTGCATAAACGAGCCTGGAATGTTTAGGTCCATGAATCAAGGTAAATTGAAAGTAGTCAAATAGAAGGTGGCAAGAGTAAACATTGACATTTTAGGAATCAGTGAACTAAAATGGACTGGAATGGGCAAATTTAATTCAGATGACCATTAGATCTATTACTGTGGGTAAGAATCCCTTAGAAGAAATGGAGTAGCCCTCACAGTCAACAAAAGATTCCAAAATGCAGTACTTTATGCAATCTCAAAAACAGTATATTGATCTTGATTTCTTTTTCCAAGGCAAACCATTCAGTGTCATAGTAATCCAAGTCTATGCCCCAACCACTAATGCCAAAGAAGCTGAAGTTTAACAGTTCTCTGAAGACTTACAAGACCTTCTAGAACTAACACCAAAAAAGATGTCCTTTTCATCACAGGGGACTGGAATGGAAAAGTAGGAAGTCAAGAGATATCTGCAAAACAGACAAGTGTGGCCTTGGAGTACAAAATGAAGCAGGGCAAAGGCTAATAGTTTTGCCAAGAGAACACATTGGTCATAGCAAACACCCTCTTCCAACAATGCAAGAGACAACTCTATATGCAGAGATCACCAGATGATCAATACTAAAATCAGATTGATTACAATCTTTGTAGCTGAAGATGGAGAAGTTCTATACAGTCAGCAAAAACAAGACCAGGCACTGACTGTAACTCAGATCATGACCTCCTTATTGCAAAATTCAGACTTAAATTGAAGAAAGTAGGGAACACCACTAGGCCATTCAGGTATGACCTAAATCAAATCCCTTATGATTATACAGTGGAAGTGACAGATTCAGTTAGATCTAAGGCACAGAGTGCCTGAAGAACTAGAGATGGATGTTCATAACATTGTACAGAAAGTGGTGATCAAAACCATACCCAAGAAAAAGAAATGCAAAAAGGTAAAATGGTTGTCTAAGGAGGCCTTACAAATAGCTGAGAAAATAAGTGAAAGACAGAAGAGAAGGAAAGATACACGCATCTGAATGCAGAGTTCCAGATAGCAAGGAGAGATAAGTGAACTTCTTAAGTGAACAGTGCAAAGACACAGAGGAAAAGAATAGAATGAAAAAGACTAGAGATCTCTTCAAGAAAATTAGAGGTGCCAAGGAAGCATTTTATGCAAGGATGGGCACAATAAAGGAAGGAAACAGTATGGACCTAACAGAAGCAGAAGATATTAAGAAAAGCTGGCAAGAATACACAGAAGAACTGTACAAAAAAGATCTTAATGACCTGAATAACCATGATAGTATGATTATTCAACTGGAGCCAGACATTCTGGGGTTTGAAGTCAAGTTGGCCTTAGGAAGCATTACTGCAAACAAAGCTAGGGAGGTGATGAAATTCCAGTGGAGCTATTTCAAATCCTAAAATAGTTGCTGTTAAAGAGCTACATCAATATTTCAGTAAATTTGGAAAACTCAGCAGTGGGTGCTGGAATGGAAAAGGACAGTTTTCATTCCAATCCCAAAGAAAGGGAATGCCAAAGAAAGTCCAAACTGCCTTACAATTGTGCTCATTCCAATGCTAAGAAGGTAATGCTCAAAATCCTTTAAGATAGACTTCAACAGTATCTGAACCGAAAACTTATGGATGTACAATCTGGATTTAGAAAAGGCAGAGGAACCAGAGATTGATTTGCCAACATCTGTTGGCATAGAATAAGCAAGATAACTACAGAAAAACATCTACTTCTCCTTCACTGACTATTCAAAATTCTTTGACAATGTGGATCACAGCAAACTGTGCAAAATATTTAAAGAGGTGGGAATACCAGACCACCTCACCTGCCTCCTGAGAAACCTGTATGCAGGTCAAGAAGCAACAGTTAGAACCAGACTTGAAATAATGGACTGGTTCAAAATTGGGAAAATAATATGACAAGGCTGTATACTGTCACCCTGCTTATTTAACTTATATGTGGAGTGGGTCATGTGAAATGCTGGGCTGGATAAAGCTCAAGATTGCTGGGAGAAATATCAATAACCTCAGATATACTGATGACACCACCCTAAAGACAGAAAGTGAACAAGAACTAAAGAGCCTCTTAGTGTTGGTGAAAGAAGATAGTGAAAAAGCTGGCTTAAAACTCAACATTTGCAAAACTAAGATCATGGCATCTGGCCCCATCACTTCATTGCAAGTCAATGAGGGGAAAAAAATGGAAACAGTGACAGTCTTTATTTTCTTGAGCTCCAAAATCACTGTGAACGATGACTGCAGCCATGAAATTAAAAGACCCTCCTTGGAAGAAAAGCTAGACAGCATATTAAAAAGCAGAGACATTACTTTGCCAACAAAGATCCATCTAGTCAAAGCTATGGTTTTTCCAGCAGTCATGTACAGATGTGAGAGTTGGACCATAAAGAAGACTGAGAGCTGAAGAATGATGCTTTCGAACTGTTGTGCTGTAGAAGACTCTTGAGAGTCCCTTGGACAGCAGGGGAGATCATACCAGTCAATACTAAAGGAAAATTGACTCTGAATATTCATTGGAAGGACTGATGCTGAAGCCAAAGCTCCAATACTTTGGTCCTCTGATGCAAAGAGCTGACTCATTGGAAAAGACCCTGATCTTGGGAAAGATTGAAGGCAGGAGGAGAAGGGAACAGCAGAGGATGGGATAATTGGATGGCATCACGGATTCAATGGGCATGAGTTTTAGCAAACTCTGAGAGAGAGTGAAGGACAGGGAAGCCTGGCATGCTGCAATCCATTGGACTGCAAAGAATCAGACACAGCTGAATGACTGAACAACAAAAAAATACATTCACAAAGAGATCTATAAATTACCATTTTCTGAGATGAGTCATGGCCTCCCTTTCTTAATTTAATTCATGGGATAGGGACAATCTCCACAACATCAGGGTGAGTGGTGAGGCATTTCTAGTATAGTTCTGTCATGAGATCTGTTTCCCTGCAGCACTCACATCTCATACTGGGTGGTAGAAGGTTACCTGAGGTCCAGCGGAAGATGATTATGAAGAGTAGACCATCCCTACTTCTTCTTGGTTGAGAAGTGTGGTTTGCATATATATGTGTGTGTGTGTGTATATATATATGTATATACATATATATCTGTGTATGTATATATATGTGTGTGTATATATATATATATATTATATATATATATATATATATAAAGTTTTATTTGTTTGCTTTCTTATTTATTTGGCTGCCTTGGGTCTTTCTGCACACGGGATCTTCTTGTTATGGCATGTGGGCTTTCTAGTTGCGGCACAGGAATGCACCCCAGGGCTCTGGGATGCACAGACTCAATAGTTGCGGCATTTGTGCTTAGCTGCTCTGCAGCATGTAGTATCATTTCCACGACCAGGAATCAACCTGTGTCCCCTGCACTGCAAGGTGGATTCTTAACTACTGAAGCACCAGGGCAGTCTTGGTATATTTTCATTTAATTTACATATGCTATCTCCTCCCTGAAGTCACAGGTTGCAACACCTATGATGACTGATACTGATATTAATAATAAAACAAAAGCCATTATTGCTCTGGATCAAGGTTACCTCTATATTAGTCATGGATTAATTAATAGTTGCAGCTGGATCTAGGGGCTTTCCAGGTGGTGCTAGTGATATAGGCTCCACTTGCCAGTGCAGGAGGCATAGAGACTAGGGTTCAACCCCTGGGAAGATCCCCTGGAGAAATAAATGGCAACTTCACTCCAGTATTCTTGTCCAGGAAATCTCATGGACTGAGGAGCCTGGCAGGCTAGAGTCCATGGGGTCACAAAGAATCAGACATGACATAGCGAGTAACAAAAACAGGACAACAAAAAATAGGCTATTAGCAGAAGTCATATGTGTCTGTTATGGTCTGAAGCACTTAAAAATAGGCATAAGTTTTCCATACTCTTTGTTTCCCACCTGTGGTAAGCTTTGAATCCCTCTGTTGAAATGGTAAATCCACACAGTGTAAGCAGATTGGATTGCTGGATCCCAGTGTGAAAGGAAGTTGTTCTACAAAACTGCGGGATGCTCAGAGCAACCTGTATGAATGAGAAATGAACTTCATGTTTAAAATCATTAAGACTTTAAGATTTACATATTTCTGCAGCATAGCCTAGTCTGATTGACTAATACTAGTGGGTTAAGAGCAAATTCGATAAAAACACAACTAAAATATTAAACATTATCTCCTTCATAAGACAGTATTAATGCATTTTTTGTAGTTGGGTTTTAACCTCCTATATAATCACATAAAGACAACTATATAACGCGTAAAGTTTTTAAATTTCGGAAAGGTGATTTTATTGTAATTACGTTTTTCACTACTGAAATTTTCTAGGTAATGGCATATTCAGGGCTACTATAGACTCAATAACAAAAATAAATACATCTCTGTATGAAACAATATTTACCTCATTAAAAAAACTCTTAGTTAAAATCAGATGTAGTTATTCTAATGCCCAAATACATATTTTGATACTAATGATGCATTGTCCTTTTGTAGCAATGGATAGATAGCAATTGTGGACTATTTCATTTCAATAGGGAACTGAATTATTGTAGCCATTTATTTGCCCAATGTAAGTGACTCTTTTGGACATATACATCAGGAAATAGGAAATCTTTAGAGTTGAAATGTTTTTGCCCATCAGATATTAGTGTATTGGAGTAGGCATTTACAGATTGTTTTAATAGAGTACTATGGAATAGAGCAATGTAAAATATCTATGATGTTGTTGTTCAGTACTAAGTCATGTCTGACTCTTTGTGACCCCATGAACATGCCAGGTTTCCCTGTCCTTCACTATCTCCTGGAGTTTGCTCAGCCTCATGTCCATTGAGTCAGTGATGCCATCCATCCATCTCATCCTCTGCCACCCCTTCTTCTCCTGCCCTTAATCTTTCCCAGCATCAGGATTTTTCTAATGAGTGGACTCTTTGATTCAGGTTGTTAAAGTATTGGAGCTTCAGAAATAGTCCTTCCAATGAATATTCAGAGTTGATTTCCTTTAGGATTGACTGGTTTGATCTCTCCTCTCAAGAGTCTTTCCCAGCACCACAGTTCAAAAGCATCAGTCTTTGAGGCTCAGCCTTCTTTATGGTCCAACTCTTACATCCATAAATGACTACTGAAAAACCATAGCTTTGACTATATGGATCTATATCAGCAAAGTGATGTCTCTACTTTTAATATGCTGTCTAGGTTTATCATAGCTTTCCTTCCAAGGAGCAAGCATCATTAAATTTTATGGAAGCTGTCACCGTCTGCAGATTTTAGAGCCCAGGACAATAAAAATCTGTCACTGCTTCCACTTTTTCCCCTTCTGTTTGCCATGAAGTGATGGGACCAGATGCCATGATACTAGTTTTTTTTATTTCAAGCCAGTTTTTAAACTCTCCTTTTTTTACCATCTTCAAGAGACCCTTTGGTTCCTCTTGGCTTTCTGCCATTATAGTGGTATCATCTACATATCTGAGGCTGTTGGTTTTTCTTCGAGCAATCTTGAATCCAGCTTGTGAATCATCCAGCCTGGCATTTCACATGATATACTTTGCATAGAGGTTAAATAAGCAGAGTGACAACATATAGCATTGTTATACTCTTGCATTGTTATACTCTTTTCCAAGTTTGGAACCAGTCAGTTGTTCCATGTCTGATTCTGACTGCTGTTTCTTGACGTGCACACAGGTTTCTCAGGAAACAGGTAAAGTGGTCTGGTACTCCCGTCTCATAAGGACTTTGCCACAGTGTGTTGTGATCCACACAGTCAAAGGTTTTAGTGTAATCAATGAAGCAGAAATAGATATTTTTCTGGGACTCCCTTATTTTCTCTATGATCCTACAAATGTTGGCAATTTGATCTGTTTCCTCTGCCTTTTCAAAACCCAGCTTGTACATCCAGAATTTCTTGGTTCCCATACTGCTGAAGCCAAGCTTGAAAGATTCTGAGCATGTAACATGAGTTTAATTACGTGGTAGTTTGAACATTTTTAGCATTGCCCTTCTTGGGATTAGGATGAAAATGGACTTTTTCCAGTCCTGTGGTCACTGCTGCATTTTCCATATTTGGTGAAATATTTATTTAGTATAGCACTTAACAGCATCATCTTTGGGGATTTGAAATAGCTCAACAGGAATTCTATCACCTCCACTAGCATTGGTGGTAGAAAAGCTACCAAGAGAACATTTCATGCAAAAATGGGCTCAATAAAGGACGGAAACGGTATGGACCTAACGGAAGTAGAAGATATTACAAAGAGGTGGTAAGAATACACAGAAGAACTGGACAAAAGAAAGCTTCATGACCAAGATAATCACGATGGTGTGATCACTCACCTAGAGCCAGACATCCTAGAATGTGAAGTCAAGTGGGCTTTAGAAAGCATCACTACAAACAAAACTAGTGGAGGTGATGGAATTCCAGTTGAGCTATTACAAATTCAGAAAGATGATGCTGTGAAAGTGCTGCACTCAATATGCCAGCAAATTTGGAAAAGTCAGCAGTGGCCACAGGACTGGAAAAGGTCAGTTTTCATTCCAATCCCAAAGAAAGGCAATGGCAAAGAATGCTCAAACTACCGCACAATTGCACTCATCTCACATGCTAGTAAAGTAATGCTCAAAATTCTCCAAGCCAAGCTTCCACAGTACATGAACCGTGAACTTCCATATGTCCAGGCTGATTTTAGAAAAAGCAGAGGAACCAGAGATCAAATTGCCAGCATCAGCTAGATCATGGAAAAAGCAAGAGAGTTCCAGAAAAGCATCTATTTCTGCTTTATTGACTATGCCAAAGCCTTTGACTGTGTGGATCACAAAAAACTGTGGAAAATTCTTCAAGAGATGAGAATATCAGACCACTTGACATGCCTCCTGAGAAACCTATATGCAGGTCAGGAAGCAACAGTTAGAACTGGACATGGAAAAACAGACTGGTTCCAAATAGGGAAAAGGAGTATGTCAAGGCTCTATATTGTCACCCTGCTTATTTAACTTCTATGCAGAGTACATCATGAGAAATGCTGGGCTGGAAGAAGCACAAGCTGGAATCAAGATTGCCAGGAGGAATATCAATAACCTCAGATATGCAGATGATACCACTCTTAGGGCAGAATGCAAAGAGGAACTAAAAAGCCTCTTGATGAAAGTGAGAGAGGAGAGTGAAAAATTTGGCTTAAAGCTCAACATTCAGAAAATGAAGATGGTGGCATCTGGTCCCATCACTTCATGGGAAATAGACGGGGAAACAGTGGAAACAGTGTCAGACTTTTTCAGTCCAGTTCAGTCACTCAGTCGTGTCCGACTGTTTGCAACCCCATGAATCGCAGCACGCCAGGCTTCCCTGTCCATCACCAACTCTCGGAGTTCACTCAGACTCATGTCCATCGAGTCAGTGATGCCATCCAGCCATCTCATCCTCTGTCGTCCCCTTCTCCTCCTGCCCCCAATCCCTCCCAGCATCAAAGTCTTTTCTAATGAGTCAACTCTTCACATGAGGTGGCCAAAGTCCTGGAGTTTCAGCTTTATCATCATTCCTTCCAAAGAAATCCCAGGGCTGATCTCCTTCAGAAAGGACTGGTTGGATCTCCTTGCAGTCCAAGGGACTCTCAAGAATCTTTTCCAACACCACAGTTCAAAAGCATCAATTCTTTGGTGCTCAGCCTTCTTCACAGTCCAACTCTCACATCCATAGATGACCACAGGAAAAACCATAGCCTTGACTAGATGGACCTTTGTTGGCAAAGTAATGTCTCTGCTTTTGAACATGCTATCCAGGTTAGTCATAACTTTCCTTCCAAGGAGTAAGTGTCTTTTAATTTCATGGCTGCAATCACCATCTGCAGTGATTTTTGGGGACTCCATGCTTGAACTGAAATATCATGCCGAAACTTACCTTAGATACATACGAGAACTTCTTATGCAGAATATATTCAATTTCCCCCTAATCTCTTTGTATTAGTACAAAAATATGTTTTATCCAATACTTTGCAATAATTTGATATTCTGGGAAAAAAACACCATGTTGAATCTGGAAATGCAAACTGAGTTTTAAGAAACATAGGATTCCACCTTACATCTATCAGGATGGAAACTATCAGAAAACCCCAGAAAATAACATGTGGTGGTAATGATATGAAAAAATTAGAATACTTTTGCACTGTTGGTAGAAATATATAATGTTACAGACTCTGCAGAAAACAATATGATGCTTTCTCAAAATATTAAAAATGAAATTACTATTTGACTTAGTTCTATTTTTGAGTATATACCCAAAAGAACTGAAAGTAGAGTTTATACCCAAAAGAATATTGAAGATCTATTTGTACACCCATATTCACAGCAGCATTATTCACAATAGCCAAAAGTGGATGCAACCCAAGTACTTATCAATGGCTGAATGGATAAACAAAATGTGGTATATACATACAATGGAATATTATTTAACCTTAAAAGGAAGGAAATTCTGACACATGCTACAATTGAAATGAACCTTGAGGATATTATGCTAAGTGAAATAAGCCAGTCACACACAAAAAGGATAAATACTGTATGATTCTATTTGTATGAGGTCAAATTCATAGAACATAAAGTAGAATGGTGGTTACTAGGGGTCTGAGGGGAGGGAAAATGGGGGTTATTGTTTAATAGACACAAAGTTTGAGTTTTGATGATGAAAAGAGTTCTGCAGTTGGATGATGGTGATGGTTGCACAACAATGTGAGTGTACTTCAGTTCAGTTTAGTCACTCAGTCGTGTCTGACTCTTTGCGACCCCATGAACTGCAACACACCAGGCCTCCCTGTCCATCACCAACTCCGGGAGTTCACCCAGACTCACTTCCATCGGATCAGTGATGCCATCCAACCATCTCATCCTCTATCGTCCCCTTCTCCTCCTGCCTTCAATCTTTCCCAACTTCAGGGTCTTTTCCAATGAGTCAGCTCTTCACATCAGGTGGCCAAAATATTGGAGTTTCAGCTTCAGCATCAGTCCTTCCAATGAACACCCAGGACTGATTTTCTTTAGGATGGACTGGTTGGATCTCCTAGCAGTCCACGGGACTCTCAAGAGTCTTCTCCAATCCCATAGTTCAAAAGCATCAATTCTTCTGTGCTCAGCTTTCTTTATAGTCCAACTCTCACCATCCATACATGACCTCAGAAAAAACCATAGCCTTAACTAGACGGAACTTTGTTGGCAAAGTAATATCTCTGCTTTTTAATACGCTGTCCAGGCTGGTCATAACTTTCCTTCCAAGGAGTAAGCATCTTTTAATTTCATGGCTGCAGTCACCATCTGCAGTGATTTTGGAGCCCCCAAAATAAAGTCAGCCACTGTCTTCACTGTTTCCCCATCTATTTGCATGAAGTGATGGGACCAGATGCCATGATCTTAGTTTTCTGAATGTTGAGCTTTAAGCCAACTTTTTCACTCTCCTCTCTCACTTTCATCAAGAGGCTTTTAGTTCCTCTTCACTTTCTGCCATATGGGTGGTGTCATCTGTATATCCGAGTGTACTTACTGTCACTTAGAAGTGAAGTTGCTCAGTTGTGTGTGACACTTTGTGATCTCATGGACTGTAGCCTACCAGTCTGCTCTGTCTATGCAATTTTCCAGGCAAGAGTACTGGAGTGGGTTGTCATTTCCTTCTCCAGGGGATCTTCCTGACCTGGGGATTGAACCTAGTTCTCTCACATTACAGGCAAATGCTTTACCCTTTTAGTCATCAAGAAAGCCCTGGTGCTGCTGCTGCTAAGTCGCTTCAGTTGTGTCTGACTCTGTGCGGCCCCATAGACGGCAGCCCACCAGGCTCCCCCGTCCCTGGGATTCTCCAGGCAAGAACACTGGAGTGGACTGCCATTTCCTTCTCTAGTGCATGAAAGTGAAAAGTGAAAGTGAAGTCACTCAGTCGTGTCCAACTCTTAGCGCTGCTGTCACTTAACTGCATCCCTAAAAGTGGGCAAAATGAAGATTTGTAAGTTCTGTGTATTTTGCCACAATTAAAAATGAAAGGAAAGAAAAAGGGAGACATAGGGTTATGTAGTAAAAATAGCAATTTCCCATGTGTAATGTGCAACTTCACTGATACTTCATCCTATCCAAGCTACCTAGATCAGTGTCTCACTAGCTGGCCTCCATAGCCTCAGGCTCTCAGGTGACCATACATTTGTCCCCCAAACCTTTGATAGTAAAACAGGACACTATTAATAATCATCTTATGCAAGACAATTTGCATAAACCAAGATTAGTCTATTCTCAACAGAGAAGCTGCAGTGATCTTTGAAAAAGTCAGATCAGAATCTACTGAATACCTCTAGCAATCTCCTGTTTCCACAAGTAGCTAATGGCTATCATATTGGACAGTGCTGAACTAGATGATTATATACCTAAGCCCTTTATTTTTCCAAAAAAATGACCTTTTCCTCACTTTGAGAAGTTTAATAGTTTTCATAACTTCAGCTAGGACATTAGCTCCATGAGCACAGAGAGCGCGTGTTATTCACTCCTGTATGGCCAGTGTTGTCTCTCCTGTGATATATCTCCAGAATTCAGTTATGTGTCTGGTATGAAGTAAGGACTTAATATATATTGAAATAAACAATAATTGTATTAGCAATTGTTGTTGTTCAGTCTCCAAGTTGTATCTGACTCTTTGCAACCCCATGGATACTTAGCACACTATGGTTTTCTGACCCTTACCATTTCATAGAGTTCATCCAAGTTCATGTCCATTGAATCGATGATGCTATCCAACCATCTCATCCTCTGCCTCCCTCTTCTCCTTTTGCCTTCAATCTTTGCAAGCATCAGAGTCTTTTCCAATAAGTCAGTTCTTCACATCAAGCGGCCAAAGTTTTGGAGCCTCAGCTTCAGCATCAGTCCTTCCAATGAATATTTGGGGTTGATTTCCTTTAGGATTGACTGGTTTGATCCCTTGCTGTCCAGGAGACTTTCAAGAATCCTCTCTTCTCCAGCACCACAATTTGAACTCATCAATTCTTCAGTGCTCACCCTTCTTTACAGTCCAACACTCACATCTGTACATGACTACAGAAAAGACCATAGCTTTGACTATACAGACCTTTCTCGGCAAAGTCATGTCTCTACTTTTTAATATGTTGTCTAGGTTTGTCATAGCTTTCTTTCCAAGAAGAAATCATCTTTTAATTCATGGCTGCAGTCACCATCCAATACTGTATTAACAGTATTCAAACAGAACATGATTTTGTCTTCAGACCAGAAAATTTAGATATTTTAAATATTTTCTAAATATTTAGAAATATTTAGAAATTCAGTACAGTGTTTGAGTAATACTCCCTAGAATTATATTTGTTTTCTATTTCTAATTTCTCTGATAAATATTGTGATAGATAACATGAAAATGTTTGGTCCAAAAGGTAGATAAATAGACATTAAAATATCAAGGTGTCAATGTAACTGGTACCCCCTGTTGGAAAAGCGAACACAATATTTGAACTTTGTCTTTCCTTAGCCAGTACTGAGTTTTCACTTTTTCCTGGTATTTCTTTTTCTCAAAGGAAATACCCGCCACAGTGGCTTCTGCTGATCAATTGGATCACATTTTACTTATCACCACCTTTCATAACCTTCACTTCTGGAGAGAGAGGGAGGTGGCAATGGGAAATATTGGTGGTGTGCAGGACTCACAAGTAAATGCCAAGAAAGGCCATGTAAAGTCCTACTTCTTCTCCTTGTTTTTATTTAAGTTGGCTCAGATAAGAAATGTGTAAAGCTCCTATGGGGTCTGTGTGTGTGTGTGTGTGTGTGAAAAAGAGAGAGGAAGATTGGGAGGGAGGAACCTGTGCTTTCTCATGAAAATCAGAGCATGAAACTTGGTACAGGGACTTGTATCATTACGGCTGTGTGTTCTGGTCATAATTCCTAGAAATTAGCCAATGGATTTTTCCATTTCATCATATTATAAGTAAAATTTTAATAGTGTTTACATTTTATTTATTTTTGCATTATTCATAGCACAAAGCTCTCAGTAGGCTATCCCAATATTTTTTTTTAATAAGAGATTCCCAATTAGTATTTGTTATCAACTGATGGCAACCAAAATTATATTTTAGTAGTAATAAGTGTATATTGCCCAAATGTGTAGAGATTAATTGGATGAGTATTACTACAGCCAGGGAGCATTTTAAAAGTTCAGCATTTCACATATGCAGTACAAGTATCTTCTTGATATTACTGAATTATTACAGTAAAAGTTTTATTATTGCTGAACAGATGACTAAAGATGCATAAGGAATCTTGAAAAATATTTTTGTTAACTGCATGGACAATGTGTCTAAAAGTGTTTGAAGAAAGTGTTTACTAAACATTCATCTACATATGACCTCAAGCACTGTAAGAAGAAATGTGTGTGCGTGTGTGCATGTAGCAAGTAAAGACCAATGGAAATACAGGTTTTTAGTCTTTAATTCTGGAGAAGGCAATGGCACCCCACTCCAGTACTGTTGCCTGGAAAATCCCATGGACGGAGGTGCCTGGTAGGCTGCAGTCCATGGAGCCACTAAGAGTCGGACATGACTGAGAGACTTCACTTTGACTTTTCACTTTCATGCATTGGAGAAGGAAATGGCAACTCACTCCAGTATTCTTGCCTAGAGAATCCCAGGGATGGGGGAGCCCAGTGGACTGCCTTCTATGGGGTTGCACAGAGTCGGACACGACTGAAGCGACTTAGCAGCAGCAGCAGCAGCAGCAGCAGTCTTTAATTCATGACATCAAACTCATAGTTAGATCATGGGCACACAGGGCTTAATCTCTTTCCTCTTTGCCATTCTTTTCTTTTGTCATTTGTTTACCATGAAGAGGTTGGAGAAGCTTGTTAAAGTACAATGGCAGGAGAATAGAGGGTCACAGAAGAAATCCAAAAACTAAACCACTCTGCCTGGCAAGCAACCCACTGGAAGGCATGGCTTTGAAGAAGTTGGTAGGGGCATTTAATTATTGCAGCCTTTAATTTACCATGAGTTGCCCAAATACCAGGAGTTTGGGTCTGTTATATATTAATTTAGTTAAAATAGGCTCTTTTTTTTCCTCAAAATAAACTGGATGTGCAATATATGCCTCTCAAATCCTGATTTATAGCCGTTCCATACTTGAGAGATAAGGGTTTAGGTAGTGTTGCATTTAAAACAAACACTTTGCCATTATCTGTAAAAATGTGGTTATTCTGTCTTCAGGATTGTCCTTCCAGAGTCTTTTCTCTTCACACACACACATACTCACACGTACACCTCATGAATGATGATGACATATAATGAAATAATGTTACCTTCTCAAAGCCACTTACTTTTGAACCCACCCGAAACAATACCCATTTACACTGAGTATGTGATGGTTGAATCAGATGCATTTTGACCTCTTTGCTATTGAAGTTGCATTCTATAAGTGACAGAAGCTTTAACCTTTATTTAGCAGGAGAAGCCATTAATCTGTCTTCTGACTTTCCCCTACCTCCCCACAGAAAAAAACAATTTGCTCTTCAAAAGTTTGTTTGGAAATGAAACCAAATTCGGGGTTTCCTCTACAGATGGTTGACCTCTTTCAGTTGGTGGCTGCATTACTCATTTAAACAATCATACAGGTCAATAATGTGTAATCTAAATTATTTAGTCTCTTAGTGTTTTTCAGACACTACTGACAGTTGGAGAAGCTCCAGCTGCTGACTGTACCTGGATTTGAACTCCACCCAATGATAACAGAGTTTTAGTCTGAATTCCAGAGCCCATCCATGGACAGTGCCTACGAACCCACTTGACGGTCTTGCACATGGGTCCAGAGGGATTATAGCTTAAGAATCTGTTTGTCGACACATGACGATTAATTATTTTCAGACGAAAAGTTTAAAATCGGAGTGATTTTCAGATTCATTACTACCTGGACGGTCTTTTTTCTGAAGTCTAACTTTAAAACACCTTTCTTTTTGTTTGTCCCCCACAGGGAGCAATTTAGCTCTACCAAATAGACTAGCAAAATATTATGATAACCTTTTCCATCCTAATTTGTACTGGAGGCTGAGTGTGTACTAGGATCAACATTAATTACTGTATAACATTTCAGCAGTATGGTTCATGGAAATGTCAGGAACTTGGCTAAAGGAGACTTGGGGTCTTGGAAACATCAGGGGGAAAGCAACTAAAGAACGTGTGCTCCACAGGACAATGGGGATTTACAGTCACAAAATTTAGGGCTCAAGTGGAAAAAATAAATAAAAACAAAAACCCCAAGTCTGAGGTGTTAATGCCAGGCAAATCCAATATAAGTTAGGTTTATCAAGATAGAGAAAAGGCATAGTGCAATACAATTTGGTGGTCTTTCTGCCATTTTTAAATAATTTAAAAATTGCTAAAAATTTAAGTTCCAGCCATGAACACAGCAGCTTGTAAAAACCAATTCTTTACCATAAGGGATCTAGTTTGTTAAAGTTAATATATCAGTTTGAATTAATGAATTTTCAATTCAGATTCCTTTTGCAGCTTGAATTCAGACTAATTACAGGTTTTAAATTGTCACTAGTCGGAGCTCAGCCAAGGCATATTTCCTCTCTTCTTTACTTGTACCCTGAGAATTCATGAATCAATTTTTTTCTGGGTCATGACTTTGCCCCACCAGGAGCAGAGAGAACCCTTCAGTGAGAAGAAAATTCAATGGCAGGGATCCCAGTCAGTCAGAATTTACACGTAAAATACAAGGGAAGTAAATGACAGAGGAAATTTCCCAGCTATGAGGGGGAAAAGGCTTAAAATCACATGTATAATCGAAATAGGAATGAATTTAGTAAATACTTTCAAGCACAGCAGTACCCACTTCCATCCTTGTAATTTAGAATTACTGAATATTTTAGGAAAGGGGCTGCTTTTTGCAAGCCTTTTTTTTAAACAGCAGAGGTCACCTTAGTACAAACCTCTTCAGGGGGAAATGCTTTCTGTTCAATGGTGATAAATTAAGTACTTTTAAACCATCAGCAAGTCTTCTCTTATTTCACTGAAACTAAAAATCAAACACATATGGTTAGCTGGATTTTTTTAAGCTAAGACAAAATGAATTTTTTTAATTAAATTACTCTCCAAGTTTACATCCTTTAAAAATGATTGTTTTCCAAAATGAATGTGCATGATAGGAAATAATATAAGTAATCATAGCATCAATTATATTTCCAATTTGCTTAACCATTTTTTATTTACTGTTAGAAAAATATCCAGTGAATTATTTTGATCCAGTCACTGTACCTTATTTTTAAATCTATAAAATATATCCATTAACAAAGAATAGCTAATAAATAGCTGACTAAATGTAAAAATTTCCAAAGAGGGAAAAAAGTCATTTAGTAAAACTTCGTTTAATAGAACATACATTAACTTCGATAAATTGATAGTAAGCTCAATTTTTGTTTTATGACTATTTTGATGTTGAACCATAGTTCGTCTAATCTTGCACTATAAGCTACTATGGGCATTTGCTTTTCATATATTTGAATACCAAAAGGTATACAATGGAATGCTGTTTTTACAAGATTTCACATAAAGTATTCTCCTTTTAGTTATCTAAAGTTCATTAGAATACAATTTTAATTAAAAATTATGTCTGGTTACATTACATACCTTTAAATATTTAATTCATATTTTCTAATGAGCTCATTACCTACAAGGTACAATCAATTTTAAACAAATATTTCTAATATCCTTTTAGTTACATGTGTCAGAATGTTATTTTCATATTATAATGAACAACAATAACTATTGACAATGAGAAAAAGATTTCTTAACATCCTCTCCTTTCCCTGCCCTTTCCTTTTCCTCCAACAGATGACAAAGTTGCTTTAACTTTCACACTAAGATGGTGAAGACAATTGCCATTTTTAAGGGAATGAGAGGGAAATTCAAAGAAATAAAAATGCCCAGGAAATTCTTAAATGCTATTTTAGATTTTAATCACTTTATTAGATTTCTTGCTTGAGTGATTTGTGCAGAAAACATTTTATCTATTTTGTTTTCGTCTGATTACCAAACTGTGTTAGACACAAAAGTCTACTTGAAACCAGCTTACAGTTTAAAGACAGGTTTAATAACAGGTGAACACTGGAAAATATGCAAACAAAATGGCAGACATGAATGACTTCATTTAAGACATAATTGCTTCTCATCAACCCAAGAAATCATGCAGAAACAGTCTCTGTTTTATCCAGCCAGGAAGAGACCAGAGAAATCACTCAGGCAGAGATACTAAAAAGAAGGTCCATTCTTGGGCCTCAGCCAGACAGCCACTCCACACACAGATCCAAGCGTAAAGACAATAGTCCTTAGAATCACAGTTCATCATAACAGATAATTATACAGCAAGTAAGACAATAAGGTTTTTTGGCCTCTGACTATATAGACTAATTGCTGGCTATGGAGCTCTGCCTGGAAGGCACACAGCACTGCCTCTGCAGTGTCTTCTTATTATGTGAGGACTGGTGTAATTTGGGTGGACAGGAGCTTTAGTGTCTAGTGAATTCCATATGGTGGCTCTTTCTCTTCTGTTGATTTTCTTTTTTTCCCTGACAGATATATAGCGATATTCCAAACATTTTCTGATTTATCTATGTGGAAGCAGTTTTAAGATGAAATAATCCTGCCTAGTATTCCAAAGAAGTTGATTAAAAAAAAAAAAGATTAAAAAAAGACACAAGAAAATCTGGCCATTCAACTACAGTGTTTGCCTTTATACCTTATAAAATATTAAAATTAGGATATGATGTCAGGTTTTATTTAAATGCATACGGGTGTCAGCAGATTTGCTGGGTAATATAGGCAAAATTCAGAGTTAACAAACAAACACTGCTTTCAAATATGCATCTGGAAGAAATAAATTCTTTCCTTCATACGTGTGAGTTTTATTGTCATTGTTCCCTTTACTCTCTAACAGGATCTATCATGATTGCATTTATTGTTTGTTTGTTTGTTTTAATGTATTATCAGGAAATGTGTCTGTTTTATGAGTGAGTTGCTGGCAAGACAGTAAGGGATTCAGAGGCTCTGGATTAGAAATCCCTTCTTTCCCCATCAGAAACAAATACCTCTCTCTGCAATTTGCACAGCCCCCAAACCCAGCCAATTAACTTGAAGTTGAGTTTTGACTCAAACTCGTGACCCTTCAAGCCATCGACCCCTCTTCTACCTCTGGTGTCATTGAACCAAGTTAGGGTAAAAATAATCTCTGCTATTTGCGTGTGTGTGTGTGTGTGTGTGTGTGTGTGTGTGTGCGTGCGTGCGTGTTGCTTCTTTTCCTTTTTCTAAAAGAAATAATAATAATTGATGTTTCTAAGACCTATTGAGGTCTTTAGAATTCCTAAAAGCTTTCTACATGGTATTTGTATGTTTTCCCCACTTTGGGAGGGAAAGAGAGCTGGGCAGGATATTTTTATTGAATAAAGTTTGCAGTTCACGAAAGGCTTGCTTGCTCCCTTGTGCGAGTACTGACCATTACATCATGCGCCCTGAGGGCTGTGCTCGAAAAAGAAAAAAAGAAGGCGAAATCAGCAAAAATAAAAGAGTCTTCCTGACTTGAATGGGAAAAAGTGCTTGTTTTTGTTAAACACCACAAATTCGTAGGAAGGCTGGCAAGTGTAATAGCATTCTGAGCATATGCTGCATCGGAGGCACAAAGCCCTCCTTTAAAGAAATACACACAAAATGTACATTTTGATTCCCAAGATTTGTTCAAATAAAACTATAATTTCCAAGCTATGTCATCTATTTTAAAGTTAGTTTAAAACTTCTATTAGGATTAAATATGCACTACCCAGACTGATCTCGTTTCACTCACTTTTTATTGTAAATTAATTTGAATTTTTTTCCACTGAAAAAGAAAGAAGGTGGATATCTTTTGAAACAAGGTGAGCTGAGAGTCAAAATAAAAAGAGGTCCTGGACAAAATAAATTTGCTCTTTTCTCCCCTTGCTTTATTCCAGTTTTCTAAGAATGCAGTGACATTTAGCTGTTAGAGATATTTGGTGTGTTATGTATAAAATATATAGTTAGACACTGTAAGTAATAGTATAATAGAGGTTCCAGGAAATAATGAGGTTCATATGTCCAAAAGGAGCTTTGAACACTGTCTGCAATTTAGCTGTCATTAAATACTCATCTCATTTCGACCCCATTTGTCTATTTTTAATTGGGAATAAAGTGAATTCACTATTTATTCGTGGTTTGATTTGTAGGGGAAAAAAATGAAAACAAAACCAAGCCCAACAAGGCCAATCACTTTGCTATTGTGGTGGCATTTTAATGCATTCTCTTATTCTGTGTGTGTTTTTTTGAAAGTACACAGATCTTAAATACCGTAACTAGAAAGTTGATATGGTTTGGATTTCAGATGATAAACACTACCAAACGGTGTCATATTAAAATGTAAAAACTCTGCATGCATGCCACAGCCTCTGCCTGCTATGAGTTTGGTTGTAGGAGTGTTTTTTTGACTTCTAAATCACACATTTGCTAAAATGAGCTCTGCTAGATATCAGTTTGTGCTCAGGCACAATGTGTCTCAGTCAGATTCATAAAACAGATAGCTGAACTAGACTTTGACTTTTGACATCAACAATCTGACTTCAATATTTCTCCACAAAAAGAGACTCCTGACTCTGCACTGTTTTCACGTGATGGATAGCTTTTCAGCTGCTGATAGCGCGGAACATAATAAATGTATTCATTAGCATTGGGGGCTGCACAGCCCCATGTCTTAAGTTTTACAGCTAGTGGCTTTGAAATGCCACCCAGAAACACCTGCAGCACTGCCTCGTCTCTGCAGAACCACAGAGCCACTGTGCAAAAATATTATTATAAAGTTGTCTGTATATCAGCATTTCTGTGCTAAACAACCTTTTAATTGCCTACCCTCTAATTTTTCTTTGCCTGGAAACACTTGCAGGCACATATTTTAATTTAAGCTGCTCTGTTTGACTCCTCTGATCATCTGGGTTTTCATTGTCATTGCTTCACAATAATTTAATGTCATATATAATGGCATCAAATTGGGGAAAACCCTAAAAGCTGCCAATCCAAAGTGATCTGAATGTTCCTGCGTACAAGCCTAGATAAGCTTGATTTGTTTGTGCCAACATTATTCATCACATTCTGTGTCTAACTGGGCCAGGGTTCTCCTGCTCTTGCGTTTTCAAATCCTCTTTCAACATACACTGAAGCTTCTTAATCAGTGTGTTTTCTATACTATAGTTAACAAAATGGTTGAAAGTATGCATTTGAGACCAAAAAAAAAGAGTATTATGATGATGTTTAGTGTACTACTATCTAAACATTCTACCATACTGTTCTTTCATTCGGTTCCTGTTAAACAAATTTCATTTTGTTTGCCGCTAGAAGAGGAGAGTTGGACCACATGTGCAATTCACCATTTGTTTTAGATTTTCATTTAATAATTCTACAGAGAGATAACTACCCTTAATGAAAACTTATTTGTGAGTCTTCTCCAAAGCTGATCATATATGTCTTCATGGGAGAAGAGTTTTATTTTATAGCTAATTAAAAGTTTCTAAAGATGCCATGGATTTTTGGGGGTGCAAATTAAAATTAATTAGAGTTATTAAGGAGCCATGAAAAGAAGGATTTGAGAAATAGTGAGAAATATTATTTAAACCCTAATGGAATTCAGTGAAACCCACAGGTCTATTACAGGCCCCTGATTTGCCAGGATCACTGCAGGGAATCTAACATTAATAAGCACACTGGTAATTAAATCATTTGTTACTTTGTCTGTAATGTTGTAATGTTTCACTGATACTCTGTCAGAGCTCTTTGTGCAGATCAGAGCTAATCAAAGGTAATCAATTTTCAGCATTTGAGAAATCTGTAAATGATTATACATTCATCAGATCATTTAGTGGAGTGCAAGGAAAGTGCAATGCAATTAATCTTCCTGCATGAGGAGGAATTACCACCACAGAATTCAACAGTTATAATTAATTTCATTGTCTTGCTGTGAATTTTGATTGCTTTTCTTTGGACTGTATAGTACAAATGATGATTCATTGCAAAGTATTTGCAAAGCAAACACACCAGTGTGCTATGCAAATTAAAGTAGCTGTATAACAGATAGGTTTCAAACTTCCTATTTACTCAGGGTTGTTGAGTACTAATTTGCCAAATAATAATTGCTTGTTAACTTTATACACTCTTCCCTTGAATATCAAGATTGGTAACCAACATAAATAGAAAGCACGTGCTATTTTGTATCTTATG
Source organism: Nanger dama (assembly GCA_917880005.1). Taxonomy (NCBI): domain Eukaryota; kingdom Metazoa; phylum Chordata; class Mammalia; order Artiodactyla; family Bovidae; genus Nanger; species Nanger dama. Next base: position 17,554,476 of record CAKJTW010000038.1, read on the forward strand.
GTATGTATGCAAAATACTAGTTAGCACTTAAACTTCTTCCCTTTACCCCAGTAGCCTAATTTAAGCATTAAAAAATAACAGTTATTTACCTCTGAAATAATTTGCTATTTATTTTACTCACACAAAAAAGATAGCAAATAGATTATGCATAGAAATTGTCTTGTAAGTGTATTATTTTTTCCATTATTGTAACTGTAAATTTTTAAGAGACTTTCTCATGAAACATTTGATTCTTAGAATCTATATCTAGAATGTTGCTTTTTTAAAAAATAAGTAATTTTTGATACATAGTAGGATGTTGCCAAAACACATTCTGCATAATTTGCAGATTTCCTATATAATTTCTTTTTAGTTTTCTAATATTGTTCATTTAAAAATATGCCTATGGGAACAAAAGCTGATTCAAAATGACCTAAAAGTTCATCTCACATTTTGTGAATAAAATGAAAGGATTTTAAAAAATGAAATCAAGATTAGTGACAAACAATGAAAAAACATGTATAACTTTAATGTTAACTGTTTGCCAAATAACTCCAGTTCCTGTGGTAGTTAAAATGCGGATCACAAAATTTCTTTAAATCGCTTTGCAAGATCCAAGTCTCTGTTTTCCTCCTGTTTAAACCCTGTAAGTCTTGAAATCAACTCTGATTCTCTCAATTAATACAGATCCATGAACATGAAACCATATTTTATTATTTCTGAATCAAGAAATTGAACTATGTGAATCCCAAATGAAAACCAAGATAAGATATTACTTTTCCTTCAAATACATTTTGTATGTGATGTTACTGAGGCCTTTGTTGAATACATGTTGAGGAATAAGTCGTTTTTCCTGTATATTAATTTTTAAATCTGTGAATCAGTTTAAATTAGCTCAAACCATTACTTACTAAAACCAGAAGGGTTAATATATGCCTTTTTTCTATTTTGGAAAAAAAAAACAAACAAACCTTGAATAGGTTAACTGACTAAGCTAATGCACTGCAAATCATGTACAATTAAAAATGTCAAGGTATTTTCACTTAACATTCATGATAAGGTAACTAATACTGGGTAATAGACCAAAATAATGCAAACATAATAGTAAACTAATGTTATTTTTTGAGAGAATTAAATTATCAAATTGTCTGGAAATGCAAAGAAATAGTCAAATAACAAATGAGGCCCCCGAACCACTACTTTGCTGTCAAAATTAATAAAGCAGCTATGGAAAAGTTTTTGGTGGCAACAAATCTTTTACATATTTTAAAATTCATGTCTAATGTGGAGATGCCATGTGCACCTCATTCAAAACTTTGATAAAAAGAACAGTATACAGGTGCAGAAAAGTCCTTGTTTATTAACCTTAAACATATGTACGTTTTCTACTTTTTCACAGGAACTATTTCTCTTTTATTTATTCAGTTTGCTACTATCTTGAAGTGATTTTCCATTGTTGCTGGGATCATAGCATTCCTATTTGTCAATTCCTTCAAGCCTTCATATTTGATGCACCATGCTGATTTCCGTTATCGAAGTTGGTTCAAGTATTATTATGTGCTAAATATAGCCCAACTAATTTAAAATTATTTGAACTGCCAAGCTTAGAAAATTCATTTAAGAAAAATCAATCTTTTCAATTGATGCCTTCCATCATAATGTCTTAAGATTAAATCTCCAAATATTAATCCATTTGATCATTTCGACTAAGCAAATTATTTGGGAAAAGATAGTCTATTTGGTTTAATAGAAGAAATAGAGACATAAACACAATATAAAACAAGGATGGAAGAAAATGTAAATATATAATGAACATGTTTTGTAATGAGGATCATGAGTTTGCAGTAAAAAAAAAAAAAAGAAAAGATGATTCAAATACTGGCTTAGCTTCTTTAAGGTGGTGTAATCTTGGAAAACTTTGCTCATGTAAACTTTATAAGTCTCTTCTGTAAAATGGGAAAATCTATTTTATAGGAAATGTTTTATTGCAAAAGTGTATTAGCATGATTGGCATGTTGTAGGCACTCAAAAAATGAAAGCTGTTATTATGATCCATGGAATGAAGAAAAGGAAATGTGTGAGGTGATGGTGGAAATAGTGGAAGAAAGAGCCCTAACTTCTGGGTTTTATATATGAATGTCAGTTTGTTTTTCAACCATATTGACCTCTTAGTTGTATAAATAAGGATAGCAAGAGTAGAAAATGTTATTGATCAATGAATTTAAAACACATGATTCAGAGTTGGGTAGGGATGTTCAGGTTTTCTCCATTCACTGTCTCTAAAAAGCTTTTCTGTTAATGTATTTGAACAACTCCAAGCTTCTGTTTTTGAATGTTCATCAGTTTAGGTCTCTTAAATATCTATTTCTTAGAAAGTTTCTGTATTCTCCTGAATTATTAACTTCTCCTTCAGTTGCGTTGGGACAAACAAGTTTCAAATGGCAGAAACATCTCAATAATAATATTATTTTTATCAACAATGATTCAGAAAATTATGTATTAGATTTATCATTAATTTAGTTAAGCAATGATTTTCTAGATAAGATAGTAAAATCCAAGACAGAAACTTTTGGCTCATCAGAAGTCAATTTGAAAAATTCAGCAAGCGTCAATATGAAGCTGTCATAAGGCAACCAAAATATTTTTTAACTACTTTATTTTTTATTGAAGGAAAATTGTTTTACAAAATTTTGCTGTTTTCTGTCAAACCTCAACATGAATCAGCCATAGATATACATAAATCCCCTCCCTTTTGAACCTCTCTCCCATTTCCCTCCCATCCCACCCCTCTAGGTTGATACAGAGCCCCTGTTTGAGTTCCCTGAGCCATACTGTAAATTCCCGTTGACCATAATATATTTTACATATGGTAATGTAAGTTTTCATGTTACTCTTTCCATACATCTCACCCTCAAGTAAAAACTTCCTGGGTGGGGGAGATAGATTTTCATGGTATAGTCTCTTCATAATTCTTGACTTTTAATTAAATCTCTTCTAAGAATTTCTAGTTTGAAGTTTTATAGGATTGGGAAAAAGCTTTTTATTTTGATTTTAATAATTACAAATCCAAAAAGTCCCTTGTCTGTCATTTAATTAAAAATTTGATGAGATCTGATGTTTTCCCCCAGTGCAAGATTCAGGGAAGCTCTTTATAACTTAGTAGTTATGTTTATTAACAAAATATATTTGATAAATATTTGCTTCCACTGGTAATGTCCATGATTTACCTACTCAGTAAAAATTGCTCTTCCTTTTTCTTATTTTTTCATTTCAGAAAGTCTGATTTTATTTTGTTGTACATTCAAATGGCTTTGAGGAATCCCCAAGCGTAATTAATAAAAAGAGTTGGAGAATGAACCATACATATTTTTGATAGATTTTTGCAAATGTTGTTCTATTCTTTTCTTTCAAAGCACAAGTCTTTGAAATTTTTCCTTGATATAAGATGGAGAGCATTATAAATAATCTATCTGACTTAAAGGATATAAAAAATAAAAAACTTGATAGATTCATACAATATCATGAATTATGTGAAACATGAAAAAAAAAGACACGCATACATAACACCTTTCCTGTCTGGCTTCATCTGTATTCATTTGTTGTCAAAACAGGTTTCCATATTTAACTTCTTTTTTGATTATGCCTTTTCCTTTATTTCATGGAATGATATGTTATTATCTCTGAAGTGTAGATTTCTGCCAAGTTCTATGCACTTCAATGTTAAGAGTATGGCCCACAACTCTGGGAATCTTTGTTGAAGCTGTAGAAATAAAATGAATAGTATAAAAGCTTGATGGCATCTGTGGATAGGAAACTCATTAAAGGCCCCAGCCCTCTGTTTTATTTCTAACCACATTTTCCCTGTGGGATTTCAATGTCTTGCAGGATGAAACCAGCAGGACTCATTACTCACAAAACAATGTTTAGAGTCCTTTGGTGGTGCTGGAATGCTTCTGCCAGTCAGGTAAAAAACCTAGGCCTTTATCCTTGTGGGGACAATGCCGACGAGCTCAAAAACTGCTTGGAAAAGTCATGCCTTTGAATGTAACTGCAGGTGTTGCGCCCCAAAGACTGTTGGTTGGTACCCTCCTATGCAATGTACAATAGGATAATAGAAAATTCACTTTGGAATTCAAACAAAGTCTTAGAGAAATGGAAATAATAGGAACACAATTTTGAGACTTCCTTAGTTTTTCCCACGAACTATGGACCATGACTAATACCCTCAGGGCAAAAAACATCCCTTTGCCTTTAAGGGATGTATACAATTCAGTGTTTCAGATAAATAAGTTTCATGACCTCACCAATTTTGTGACTTCCATTCATTTACTAGAAAATATATTTAAGTAAGGGGAATACCATGTTATGGATAAGATCTTCAAGACACTCAGTTTAATAAAAGATCAATGCATTTGAACATAAAGTATAACAAAGTTTTTTTTTTTTCTCTTAAAAAAAAAAAATCACTGCTCTAACTGGGTTCCCTAAATCAAATTAGTATAGTTCTGACTGAATTGTCTGTCTCTCTTTGGCACTGTGGCTAGTGGCATTTTGGAAATATTCTTAGAACTTGTAAAATTCCTGCAAGAATAATAAGGACCTTGCTATTGTGGAATCAAAGAGATTCAATCACTTAAAGTAGTACTACTATAGGCTTGTCAAGTGGAATTGCTTTTACAGATTTGCTGAATAACTCATCCATAATGGCTGAAAATTTCAGCCATTTTGTTAAAACACCCAAGGCAGAAGAGATTAGCGCACACCATAGAATAGCATATATATAATCATGAAGAAGTTTAGACCACGTCTGCACCGTGAAGTACCATTTAAACATCCCAAGCTCCAGTCATTACATTACGGAAAACAATGTGAGCTGTCTCAGAAATGAAGTGTGGCTTGCCCTGCACCAGCTGATGAGACTTCAATACCGTTTAAGCTTGGTAAAATGTATTTCTAAACAAAGTTGCTATCTTTACAGCTTATCTTTACAGATGAGAAGGTCATGTAGAATTTGACTGGAGGGAATTTAAAAACAGTTAAATGTGGCAACTATAGAGAGAAAGGTAAACAGTGAAAAAGTGCTAATGTAGTTGTTGAAGAATTGATATCAATCAGATTCCTATTAATAATAATAAGATAAGCTGACAACAAACATCTGGGTTGCTAAGACGAGACACTGTTAAGCTCTTCCCTTTTGAACACATTTTGACAATGGAGACATGTGCACTATTTGTCAATGGATAAGTTTCAACTAGCAGACTTCCGGTGTTTATTTTCACAATTTTATCTTAATTATGAAAAAGAATCAGGAATAAATTGCCATTAAAAAAAATGTCCCTCAAGCCTCTTGTGCTCTGCAGAAGATATTGTGAAAGTAGTCAGGGACTGAGGAGAGGGCAGGGGTAAGCCAATTTTTAAATGTCAAATTCACCTCTTATTTTCTATGCAAAACATGTCATCAGTACTATACTTGAATTTGTACAAAGGCTTAGCTAGGCTTCATGGAGAAAAAATAGTTTTTTTCTCCAGTTAAACTTTGAATTTGGAGGTTATATTTATCTTGGGTTGTATATAACATTCGGTGGGATAAAAACATGTATATAAAAGTTACCTTCAGCTTGAATTTAAATTGATCTGCTTATTACCTTGTTTAAACAATAAAAAGGGAAAATATTACCCAGGAAAGATGTTTAAATACCAGTATGTAAACAATGATGTCACCTTGTAATTTGCATGAAATATTAATGGAAAGAAGAGCAGATGAATATCAGAATATATTATGAAGATAGTAAATGCAACAGAAGGGTATTTTCTATCAGAATAAAGGTGGTGAAAAATTTAATAGATATAATTCAATCTCATTAAAATTAATGCATTTGCAATAGGATACACAGAAGTCATTTAGCTTATCTCTTCCAAGAATCTCAAACTTCTATACACATTCAGATGAAAAAAATCAAGTTATAAGGATGATAACTCAATCAACATTATCTTTTGGTTTTTCCTGTTCACATAGCTCTCACCAGAAATCACACAGTAGGTCACTTGCTGTGGTGAGAATCCAACTTTAATTCTAGCACTCTTTCTGAAACCCTCCTTACATTCTCCAAAGCAAAGCTGCCTACATAGAAAGGGTTAGAAAATTTCTCTTCACACAAAGCTATCTAGAAAAAAAAAATGTCAGCCAATTAACCTGAGTCATTCAATAGTAAAAGCAGGATTTATCTGATATGTTCCAAATATGCCAGCAACTGCTGCCTCTTCTTCCAAAGCAGATTGAGTCCCTGTCTACTGGGCTTCTCATTCCAATTAGCTGTGCCTAGGGTTTAGAGGAGACCAATCAAACTTCTCCCAAGTATAGACTCAGTTAAAAGATAGGTATTAGAAGCAGCTGGATGGAGCTCAAAAGGTCTGCTTTACTACTGGTAAGTGATGGCAGGGAGGCGTGGTGGGGCTGCACTGTTCTGTTCTCATAGTTTTCAGGAATGTTTTGGTAATAATCCTGTAGCTGGGATAATGTGTGGATGGAAAAAGCTGTGCACAAGAGGCCTAGGACTAGGAGTAGCACCAGGACATTGTTCAAGCAATATGGGGACTCAGACTGGGGTCTGAGTCCCAGCTTTGCTACTTATCAGGACTCTGAGCATGGCCTTAGATCCAGACTTCATTTTTCTGGAGAAGAGTCACAACCTTCCAACAACGGTAGCAATTCCTTTATACTGCAAAGTTAAATCACATCATCATTCTTATTCTCTTGGAAAATAAACAATTCTGGTTTTGCACAGTCTACTTTAAAGAAGTCTGGCTTAACTTTCAATGGTTATGATTGAGAAGATGGGTCAACTACCTCCCTGACTTTCCTTCATGGTCAACAGGAGGCTGTAACCAATGCCTGTGAATCTCTGTGTAGAGAACAAAAATCAATGTGAGCTCAACTTTCTTCAAATATTATTATAGACATAATACTTAAGATTTGTTGTTTGTTGTTGTTTAGTCACTAAGTCATGTTCACATCTTTTGTGATCCCACGGACTGTAGCCTGCCAGACTACTCCGTCTATGGGATTTCCCAAGCAAGAATACTAGAGTGAGTTGCCATTTCTTTCTTCAGGGGATCTTCCCAACTCAGGGATGAAACCCACATAGCCTGCTTGGCAGTTGAGTATTTTACCACTGAATACCTGGGAAACCATGATGGTGTGGTCACTCACCTAGAGCCAAGCATCCTGGATTGTGAAGTCAAGTGGACCTTAGGAAGCATTACTAAAAACAAATCTTGAAGATGAATGTGATGGATTTCCAGCTGAGCCATTTCAAATCCTAAAAGATGCTGCTGCTAAAGTGTTGCACTCAATATATCAACAAATGTGAAAAACTCAGTGGCCACAGGATTGGAAAGGTAAGTTTTCATTTCAATCCCAAAGAAGGGCAATGCCAAAGAATGTTCCACCTAGGATACAATTGCACTCATTTCACATGATAGCAAGTTTATGCTTAAAATCCTTTGAGCTAGGCTTCAACAGTACATAAACTGAGAACTTCCAGATGTAGAAGCTGGGTTTCAAACATGAAGAAGAATCAGAGATCAAATTGCCAACATTCTTTGGATCATGAGGTTGGTGATTCCGGTGGGAAAGAATCTGCCTGCAATGCTGGAGACCTGGGTTCGATCCCCGGGTTGGGAAGGTCCTCTGGAGGAGGGCATGGCAACTCACTCCAGTATTTTTGCCTGAACAATCCATGGACAGAGGAGACGGACATGCTATAGTCCATGGGGTCACAAAGAGTCAGACATGACTGAATGACTAAGCACAGCACAGCACTGGATCATGGAGAAAGAAAGGGAGGGCCAGAAAAACATCTTCTGCTTCACTGACTGCGCTAAAGCCTTTGACTCTGTGGATCACTGCAGACTGTTGAAAATTCTGAACAAAATAGGAATACCAATGCACCTTACACGTTTCCTAAGAAACCTGTATACAGGTCAAGCAGCAGTTAGAACCAGACATGGAAAAAAATGGACTGGTTCAAAATTGGAAAAGGAATATGTCAAGGCTGTATATTGTTACCCTTCTTATTTAACTTCTCTGCAGGGTACATCATGAGAAATGCTGGGCTGGATGACTCACAAGCTAGAATCAAGATTTGCAGGACAAATGGCACTCTTCCAGTTTTTCATGGAACTAGAACAAAATATTTCACAATTTCTATGGAAACATAAAAGACCCTGAATAGCCAAAGTAATCTTGAGAAAGAAGAATGGAGCTAGAAGAATCAACCTTCCTGACTTCAGACTATGCTACAGTGTTAAACAATTATCAAGACAGTACGGTACTGGCACAAAAATAGAAATACAGACCCAACAGAACAAGATATAAAGTCCAGAGATAAACCCATGCACCTATGGGCACCTTATCTTTGACGAAATAGACAAGAATATACAATGGAAACAAAGATAGTTTCATTAGTAGGAAGTGCTAGGAAAACTGGGCAGCCACATGTGAAAGAATGAAACTAGAACAATTCTTTATACCATACCCAAAAATAAAGCTCAAAATGAATTAAAGACCTAAATGTAAGACCAGAAACTATGAAACTCTTAGAGGAAAACATAGGCAAAATACTCTTTGACATAAATCACAGCAAGATCCTCTATGACCCATCTCCTAGAGTGATGGAAATAAAACAAAAATAAACAAATAGGACCTAATTAAACTTAAAAGCTTTTGCACAGCAAATGAAAGTATAAACAAGGTGAAAAGACAACCCTCAGTATGGGAGAAAATACTAGCAAGTGAAACAACTGACAAAGGATTAATCTCCAAAATTAATCCTGCTTGAGTTGCAAGCAGCTCATGCAACTCAATACCAGAAGAACAAACAACTCAATTATAAAGTGGGCAGAAGACCTAAACAGACATTTCTCCAGATAAGACATACAGATGGCTAATAAACACACGAAAAGATTTTCCACATCGCTCATTTATGAGAGAAATGCAAACCAGAACTACAATGAGATATCACATTGGTAAGAATGGCCATCATTTAAAAATCTGCAAACAATAAATGCTGGAGAGAACGTGAAGAAAAGGGAACCCTCTTGCACTGCTATGGGAATGTAAATTGATACAGCCACTGTGGAAGACAATATGGAAATTCCTTTAAAAATTGGGAATAAAACTACCATATGACCCATAATCCTACTGCTAGGCATATACCTTGAGAAAAACATAATTGAAAAAAGCACATGTACCCCAGTGTTCATTGCAGCACTATTTACAATAGCTAAAACATGAAAGCAACCTAGATGTCCATAGACAGATGAATGGGCAAAGAAGCTGTGGCACATATATACAACCAAGTGTTGCTTAGCAATAAAAAGGAACAAATTTAAGTCACTTGTAGTGAGATGGTTGAATCTAGAGCCTCTTATACAGGTGAAGTAAGTCAGAAAGAGAAAAGCAAGTATCATATATCAACACAGATACATGGAATCTAGAAAGATGGTATTGATGAACTTATTTTCAGGCAGCAAAGCAGAGGCAGACATAGAGAACAGACTTCTGGACACAGAGGGGAAGAAGAGAGTGGGACAAATTGAGAGAGTAGCATGGAAATGTATATCTTACCATATGTAAAATAGATTTCCAGTGAGAATTTGCTGTATGACTCAGGGAGCTCAAACTGGTGCTCTGTGACAACTTAGTGGTGTGGGATGGGGTGGGAGGAGGGAGGGAGGTTCTGGAGGGAGGGGACATATATATATATCTATGGCTGATTCATGTTGATGCATGGCAGAAACCAACATAATATTGTAAAGCAATTATCCTTCAATTAAAAATAAGAAATTACAAAAAAGATTGCCAGGAGAAATATCAACAATCTCAGATATGCATATGATGCCACTCTAATGGCAGAAAGTTAAGAGGAACTAAAAAGCCTCTTGATAGGGTGAAAGAGGAAAGTGAAAAGCTGGCTTCAAACTCACATTAAAAGAAACAAATATCATGGTACCTGGGCTCATCACTTTATGGCAAATAGATGGAGACACAATGGAAACAGTGACAGACTTTATTTTGGGGGCTCCAAAATCACTGTGGATGGTGCCTGCCTCCTTGTAAGGAAAGTTATGACAAACCTAGTCAGCATATTAAAAAGCAGAGACATCACTTTGCCAACAAATGTATATATAGTCAAACCTATGGTTTTTCCAGGAGTCATGCATGGATGTAAGAGTTGTATCATAAAGAAAGCTGAGCACTGAAGAATAAATGCTTTTGAATTGTGGTGCTGGAGGACTCTTGAGAGATCAAACCAGTCAGCCCTAGAGGAAATCAACCCTGCATATTCATTGGAAGGTCTGATATTGAGCTGAAGCTCCAATACTTTGGCCACCTGAGGCAAAGCCAGCTCATTGGAAAAGACCCTGGTGCTGGGAAAGACTGGGGACAAGAGGCTAAGAGGGCAGCAGAGAATGAGATGGCTAGATAGCATCACTGACTCAATGGCTATGAATCTGAGGAAACTCCAGGAGATAGTGGAGGACAGAGGAGCCTGGCGTGCTAAAGTCTATCGGGGTCACAAAGAGTTGGACATGACTTAGTAACTGAACAATCACTTAAAATATACAATATACTTTCAAAGTCTCACAAGTTTCAAAACTGTGCTCAAGGTGATATCATTTTAAAGGAAACTTTAAAATTCTGAATGCTTTTAATAGTCATTCATTCACTCATTGTTCATTTCACAATTATTCATTCTACAAATATGTATTGTATATCATCCCAGGTATGAACCTTATCAAAGGCTCTGAGGACCCAGAATTCAACAAGACAAGGATGCCTGCTTTCACAAAGCCTGTTCTTCACTCAAGGGAGACAAAATTCATCTCTAGAGGTAAAGCCTTTGGTGTCCTGTTTCATCAATCTTGCTCATTTTGAGCTAATAGCTAGAGAAAAAGAGATTGAACATTTCATTTAGTAAAAAATGAACCCAACATTTTAAAATTTTATGAAGAAAAAATTAGCAATGATCTTTACTGGGTGAAAACTAGCCATAGTTTTGATAGGTACGTGTTTTCGCATAATCAGGTTAATTCTCAGAAAACACTGAATGATAGTAATTTAAATTAACAGTATCACTTGCAACTGAATGTAAGGTAAATCAATTAATATCTAAGTATGTGAGGTTGGCTTTCTAGAAACAGAGCAAACTGTGCCCAGAAAATATGATATGCAACATGAGAACATCTATCTAGCAATCTATTTATCTGTCTACATACATGACATCTAATAAATTTACTATTTTGATACAGCTGCATTTTTTTCACCAGGTGCTATTATTTGATCAAGTGAAAACGTTAATCATTTATATTTCAGCAACTACCCTTGAAGAGAAATGTGCCTTGGAATTTTCCAGGTTTCTGTTATTCTGAGGAAAGATAGTATTATAATCTGCCTGAAGAAGGTGCTCATAGTTTTACTTCTTGCCCAGGACTCTTACGTTTTCTATTTTAAACACTTCTTTTCCTCCATTTCTGACATCTGAATTCATCATTCACGTCTTTGACATGTTTTCATATTATCATTTAATACCGATGTCAGTACCAAACAGTAATAAGGGTGCAAACATCTGTTGTTTACTCTGAAATGATTAGCTTCCATATATAATAATAAAATTTATCCTATTGCAATAACATTAAAAAAAAAAAAGCCTTGCAAGCAAACATTTTGGACTCTGGTGATACCTTTAAAAAGGCAATGGAAAATCAGCTATGTGAAGTTGGCCTGCTAGTTGTTTAATCCTAGTACCATCTAGGATAAGGGACTTAAGTTCATTTCAGATATTGTTTCCATTAAGGAGAGTCTATTAAATATATGCATAAATCTTTTTGTTGTTTAGTCCCTCAGTCGTGTGCCTGACTCTATGTGACCCTATGGACTGGTACACAGCATTGCTGGTACCCAATATTTACCTTACATTCAATATTACCTTACATTCAGTTGCAAGTGATACTGTTAATTTAAATTACTATCATTCAGTGTTTTCTGAGAATATATATTGCTTGATCATGAATAAGCAGCCCAAGGTTGGACAAATATGACAAGATACAAATACATCAAGCAGTATGTTAGATAGGCCAAGGGTGAATATTTCTTTCCTTTAAGACCTAATCATCTAATAATCCAGATGTAAATGTATCCTGCCATGAGAGTACACACAATGGGAAAAAGAAAGGGGGAAATTAATCAGTTTAAGGTAAGAAGATATGTCAAGGAAATATTTTGGAAGAGGGAATGTGGGGACTAAGTACTGAAAAATGTATAGTTACTCACTGATTTATTGATTACTTCAAAAGTAAGAGAGCAAGACAACTTTGGGAAATTGGAAAGAGTTTAATATGCCTTGAGTTTAAGATTTTAAGGGTAGAAAACGGTGCTGGAAAAGTAGATGGAAGTTAGAAGAGAATGGATGTAATTTGAAATGTGAAGTATTTTGTTTTTGAACCTGAAAAATGAGAAGCCATTGAAAGATTTTAAGCAGAGGAGTGATATAGTAAGATTTAAATTTGAAAGTGATAAGCTATGGTAGCATGATAGAGATGAAATATTGGGAGCACAGGAAATAAGGAACAGAGAGGAACTGAGGTATGGGAGTCAGGGATAGCTTAGAGATATACTGAAAAAGTAAAGTCACAAAGACTTGGTGAATTACAGTTTTTGTCTTTACTTTACACTGTCTTTGAATTAGACACCTTGCCAGACAAGGTGTCTAGATTGGCCCATTGAGGGTATGAAGGTGCGTATTCACTGCGAAAAGTAGTGTATGAGGATAAGGATGTGAACCCAGTTTTGGACAAGGTGTATTTGGGCAGTCTGGTTGACAAGAATGAGGTCCAATAAGTAGTAAAATGTACAGATCTGGAGTAAAGGGCAAGGTCTGCAGTAATGATATAGAATTGGAATTTTTCATGCTGTTGACACTGTAGGTGTTATAGTGAACACTGATAATTCGTACACAGACCCCCTGGGATCCCTTATGCATTTTCTGTTTTCTAGCCAGCATCTCCACCCCATCTTCCAATATGGTCCTGTGTCTCATGGCTTGTACCTGTGGGGAACTACCCTTAGGAGCTGTGGCTACTTTGTCTGCAGGTTCAGAGATCTGGAAGCTTCTGGCTGTTTCAGTGCCCAAGGGACAGACCTCAGCCAATGATCAAATGATACTAGAGCACAAAAGACCAGCTTTCTCGCCTCCAGTTGGGGCAAACTGTGAGATGTAATTTGCCCTCAATTGTATCTTTGCTTGCTTTGATCCTGCTTCCTGTTTTGCTTCCCCAGTCCCTTACTGGCCTCCCTAGGAAGCACTTCTTTAATGAATCACTTGGACACAAGCTCTCATTTCAAGTACTCTTTCTGGGTTTGTTTACCTACAACATGTTGTGAATAAGACAACTTAAATAGAGTGATTAAAATGAAAAGGAAAAATATCCAAGGCAAGAAATCAAGGGAGTACCACCAGACCACCAGTTAAGAGGTAGGCTGTGAGATCTGTTATCTCAAATCCCACGATTATGGGAGGACCACCTTAGGGCTTGAAAACTGTGCTCTTAGAACAGGTGGCTTCCTCACCCCTTGCTCTCCTTCTGACAGGACAAAATTCCTTCTGCTGCCTAATGTGCAGAAAGCCGAGATTGTCTATGAAGCATCACAATGACTCTGTTAGCAAGAATGCTGATGAACATACCATGACTGTAATCGGGGACTGAGCTCTGAACTATGGCCAAATGGATATTGTGGATGTGATTACTAGGGGAGAATGAAAATGTACTATTTCATATATGAGGAGGAGCTGTCAGTTTTCTCCTTTCAGTCTACTGATTATGTGGTAACATCTTTCTATACAAATAAATATAGGCATATGTGGTGTGCCGTCAGTTGTGTCTGAACTCTTTGTGACCTTATGAACTGTAGCCTGCCAGGCTCCCCTGTCCATGAGATTCTTTAGGCAAGAATACTGGAGTGGGTTGCCATTTCCTCTTCCAGGGGACTTCCCAACCCAGGAAGCGAACTTGCATTTCTTGTGTCTCCTGCATTGGCAGACAGATTCTTGACCACTCACCACTGGGAAAGCCCATTAGGTATATGTACTTTAAAACAACTCATTGAATATTATTATGTGTATAAATTATGGTTAAACATATAACTAATCTCTTATTTGGGGTATGTTGGTTTTCTCCATGCCTTTACTATTGTCAATGATGCCTTTTTTGTTATGAATGATTTGATGAACAATCTAGGACACATGATCATGATCTTCATGACACAAATAACCACGATGGTGTGATCACTCACCTTGAGCAGTACATCCTAGAATGCAAAGTCAAGTGGGTCTTAGGAAGCATCACTAGAAACAAAGCTAATGGAAGCAATGGAATTTCAGTTGAGTTATTTCAAATCTTAAAAGATGATGCTGTTAAAGTGCTGTATTCAATATGCCAGCAAATTTGGAAAACTCAGCTGTGGCCACAGGACTGGAAAAGGTCAGTTTTCATTCCAATCCCAAAGCAAGGCAACGCCAAAGAATGCTCAAACTACTGCACAATTGCACTTATCTCCTCATCTCACACGCTAGCAAAGTAATGCTCAAAATTTTCCAAGCCAGACTTCAATAGTACATGAACTGTGAACTTCTAGATGTTTAAGTTGGATTTAGAAAAGGCAGAGGAACCAGATATCAAACTGTCAACATATGTGGGATCATCAAAAAAGCAAGAGAGTTCCAGAAAAATATCTACTTTTGCTTTATTGACTACGCCAAAGCCTTTGACTATATGGAACACAACAAACTGTGGAAAATTCTGAAAGAGATGGGCATACCAGACCACCTGACCTGCATCCTGAGAAATCTGTATGCAGGTCAAGAACAACAGTTAGAACTGGACACGGAACAACAGACTGGTTCCAAATTGGGAAAGGAGTACATCAATGCTGTATATTGTCACCTTGCTTATTTAACTTTTATGCAAAGTACATCATACAAAATGCCAGTCTTGATGAAGCACAAGCTAGAATCAAGATTCCTGGGAGAAATATCAATAACCTCAGATACATAGATGACAACACCCTTATGGCAGAAAATGAAGAAGAACTAAAGAACCTCTTGATGAAAGTGAAAGAGGTGAGTGAAATTGGGCTTAGAACTCAACATTCAGAAAACTAAGATCATGGCGTCTTGGTCCCATCACTTCATGGCAAATAGATGGGGAAACAGTGGAAACAGTAATAGACTTTATTTTCTTGGGCTCCAAATTCACTGCAGATGGTGACTGCAGCCATGAAATTAAAAGACACTTGCTCCTTGGAAGTAAAGCTATGACCCAACTAGACAGCATATTAAAAAGCAGAGCCTTTATTTTGCCAACAAAGGTCTGTCTAGTCAAAGCTATGATTTTTCCAGTAATCCTGTATGGATGTGAGAGTTGGAATATAAAGAAGCTGAGCAGTGAAGTATTGATTTTTGAACTGTGGTGTTGGAGAAGACTCTTGAGAGTACCTTGGATTGCAAGGAGATCAAATCAGTCCATCCTAAAGGATATCAGTCCTGAGTATTCATTGGAAGGACTGATGCTGAAGTTGAAACTCCAATTTGAACACCTGATGCAAAGAACTGACTTATTGGAAAAGACCTTTACACTGGGAGATTGAAGACAGGAGGAGAAGGGGACGATAGAGAATGAAATAGTTGGATGGCATCACTGACTCAATGGACATGAGTTTGAGCAAGCTCTGGGAGTTGGTGATAGACAGGGAAGCCTGGAGTGCTATAGTCCATGGGGTCTCAAAGAATCAGACATGACTGAGTGACTGAACTGAACTAGGACACAAATCTATTTTTGTTTAGTTGAGCATGTTCTCAGGGAAAATGTTTTTCTAGTGTGTTTGTTTGGGTAATTATATGAAATTTTTAAGTTGAATTGGCAAACCATATTCTTGTATATAATTTATAACTATTTTCCTCATGATCTGGCATTATCTCTATTAAAATCCCCCATTTTGACGTGATAATAGAAGATGCTGTATAGTCAACTTCAGATTTAATCGATTCAATAAACTAATCTTATATTTAGGTAATGCATAATAAAAATTCAGCCATGAAGGGGTTTACATTTTCTACCCTGGTTCTATTTCACCTACCCTCTAGGGGGTGAGTTCTAGGTTCAAGGAACCATATACAATTGCCACCAGTGTTGGGGAAGGAAGGACCACTTCCAGTTCTGGTTCGGAATTGGTTCTGTGCTGGCATTTTCCCCAGATATCACTTTTCAAGCCTGGCCCCAGTCACAAAGTGTCCATTGTTTCTTCAGTGATGACTAGTCTGCGGTTTTAATGGAAATCTGCTTGGATCTTTGGCTCAAGTGGTATTTCCAAGATGCAGCTGTGTTATCCTCAGGCTTCTGGTTGGAATAGCAATCAACTCTCATCTTGGCCATAGGACCCCTATACCCCTTTTGCCTCTCCCAGCCAATTTTCTTTCCCTCATGGCACATGAGAAATTTGGATTTCCTTCCATACAAACAAATGTAGGAAAACTGCAAGGTCCAACAGTTTTCCCTTTATAGACTTTTTCCCCTTAATCTTCATAAGAAAAGAGGTAATTCCCTAGGTAATTCTGAAGGGAATGAATTTGAGATTGTAGTTAAGTATTAAAAGAACTGCTGAGAACAGAAAGCAAACTACGAGGAAGAAATGTAAGGTAATACTAAAAGAGCCATATGTTTCCATAAATTCCTAGTGGAAAAACTGGACCAATATGTGAAATTTTCTCCATTGTTCATTCAATGATAGCAAGGCATTGAAGACATGGAGGAAGTGGAGGGATGTGGGAGTGGAAGATGGAGGATGTCTAGAAATGGTGGGAGTAAAACAATAAATGAACTGGAGAGTTGACAGATATGATCAGAAAAGACGGTAATGAGTTTTCATAGTTTCAGGGTAGAAAGATTTTACTGTGACTCTGGGGTTTTGATGGAAATTGAAGGTAGTTAGAATGAAAATTAGACCTGGGGTAAATAAGAAGACAAAAAGTCAAGTTCTAAACTATATAGAAAAATGATGGGCAGTTAAATGGAAGGAAGTAAAGATACTGTGAGTGACAACTTCAAAGAGAAGTAAAGCATGATATTCTAGAAGGCAAAGGCCTGAAAGGAGGAAAGATTTCATATGATGTAGGAAGATAATGGTCTGGAAGTGAAGACCTAGAAATGTTAATACTAATTAGTCCCTCCATTCTACTTCCCAAGCTCCAGACATGTGAAATATACTTAGAAAGATGAGGAGAGCTGTTCTCAGGGGTGAGCCAGATTTTAGTTAGAGGCAAAGAGGTGAGGGAATTTCATTTGGCAACTGACTCAGAGCAGAGGGCATCCCATGTGGCTCAGATGTGAAGAATTTGCTTGCAATGGAAAAGATCCGAGTTTAATCCCTGGGTCAGGAAGATTCCCTGGAGGAAGGGAACGGCAACCCAGTCCAGTATTCTTGCTTGGAGACTTCCATGGACAGAGAAGCCTGCAGGGTTACAGTCCATGGGTTGCAAGGAGTTGGCCATGATGGAGGGACTCTCACTTTCACTTTCAGAGAGCAGCAAGGGCATAGTGAATAGGAAGTGAAAGGACAGGAAAGAATGAGAGAAAAGTCGGGCTTACATTTTGGATGATAGGCAAAGCAAACAGGATTGGGAGAGAAATTTAGTTGAATGTTTATGTTTTCAAGAGGACTTATGTACACATCTGCTTGCTGTCACTGGCCAAGGTCTCAGAAGTTATAGGCCTGTCTACTTCCTTTCTGAGGCCTCATTAGCAGAGGGCAACATGGCTTGAGGTTCCAAACAGAATATTGACTGATTACTCTTAGAGAATTAAATCTAGAGTGGGGAGCAAGCATGGATCACGTAAAAGTAGAACTCACTTGTGGGCTGAAGTGGTTGAAATTCTAATGTAAACCTAGGTAAAGTCTAGCCAAAAGTTGTGGTTTCTTGTGTTGTATGGTATAATTTGCAAAAATCCTTTTAAAGACATTCAAAGTCACCTTCCCCAAAGTAGATGCTGCTGTTGCTGCTGCTGCTGCTAAGTCGCTTCAGTCGTGTCAGACTCTGTGCGACCCCATAGACGGCAGCCCACCAGGCTCTGCCGCCCCTGGAATTCTCCAGGCAAGAACACTGGAGTGGGTTGCCATGTCCTTCTCCAATGCATGAAAGTGAAATGTGAAAGTGAAGTCACTCAGTCATGTCCGACTCTTTGCGACCCCATGGACAGCAGCCTACCAGGCTCCTCCGTCCACGGGGTTTTCCAGGCAAGAGTACTGGAGTGGGGGTGCCATTGCCTTCTCCAAGTAGATGCTAAAAGCAGCTAAAAGAAGCAGTCTGTTTTATCCAAAATCAAAAGTACAAAAGAGGGTGCTGCAAAACTCACAGCTAACTTGACTTACTCTATTCAGATTCTGTCATCCTTGAATCTTGCTTTGTAGTTATAACAAAACTGAACCCCAAGTTTCATTAGGAAAAGAATTTTAAAACATGGGTGGAGTCATTAAAAGAAAAGCAATGACAGCATGCCTGTTACTTTCTTGCTTTCATCCCAGTTCTCCAGGAGAGTGGCAGTAGTATCAGGCAAGTATAGGTCCTACTGTGGTCCTGTCCTAGGAGGCCATAGCGGAAGATGTCAGACTTGGATCCTGGCTTTGCATTTCTATTCTGTCTTTAATCACTCATTTCCTGTTTGGTGTGAGTTAACAGTTCCTTTGGTGGATTTTTTTTTTTTTCCCCTCTGAGTCATCTTACTTGATAATGTCAGCCATGGGCTCACTGGCACATGTTGTATTGTCAATCTGTGATTCTCACTTTGGGCCATTTCTGTTGCTTGTGTCTCTTCTACTTGCAATTTCCCTTTGGTCGCCATCCCCTATTTTAGGAGAACTCAGTCCACGTGCAGAGAAATATTATAGGTTAATCTCAGCAGGATGTGTGAGAAAGAGACCCTTAGAAACAGGATGAAACTTGGAGTGTCATAATTCTATTTGCAGAGACTTGATCCTTGCTTACATGGACTGATCACAGTTGCTGAAAAAAAATAACTCTGTGATATTTTCATGGAATCAGCCATATGGCACCGCCCTACCTGAACCATCATTCTGTTTTCCCTTACAGACACTGAGGAGTGCAATATGGACACCCCGTCTAACTGCACAGTATACAAACTCTTTACCTAATGTCGCAGATGGGTTTCATGTATCTAAAGGGCTGTTTATTAATGTGGATATTTTTTCTCTCGCTTATTTACATATTGCTCAGAAGCCTGCCTACAACATGGAAATGATTTGCATGCATCTCGCTTGTTAGGAGTAAAGCACACTCCTACACAACAGGACACATCACTGCACAGAGAGAGGCAAGTCATTTTGGGGTCTCCATTTCCATGTTTTGTGGGGGCAGTGCCATAAAAGCACTCTCTACACAAA
The DNA here is from genome assembly GCA_917880005.1 of Nanger dama. Taxonomy (NCBI): domain Eukaryota; kingdom Metazoa; phylum Chordata; class Mammalia; order Artiodactyla; family Bovidae; genus Nanger; species Nanger dama. The sequence continues at coordinate 17,573,968 of CAKJTW010000038.1, forward strand.
TCACTTTCTTTCATTTATTTGAATTTTTGAGCAAATGTAAAGATGTTCTTCTATGCTTATAAATAGTAAGGTGTAGTAATAGTAAGGACCCTGAGGAGTTTGGTAGAAGTGTAGGTCTTGGAATAAGGCTGACTAAAGACATATTCCTGGATTTACTGCTTACATCCTATGTAGCCTTAGAAAATATTTACCTTGTATCAACCTGGTTCCTCATCTACAAAGCAGGAAAAAAAAATATCATGTAAATTGTAAGGACTGGACACTATGAATGTACAATTTAAAATGGTGGTAAAAATGGGAGGATTAAAAATAGTATTGTTAAACATTTTTAGGGATTGTTATTATTTATGTTTTCTTGGGCTTCCCTGGTGGCTTACAGGGTAAAGCGTCTGCCTGCAATGCTGGAGACCCAGGTTCAGTCCCTGGGTCGGGAAGATCCCCTGGAGAAGGAAATGGCAGGATACTGAGCATCCAGGAAGCTAAAATAACTATCTTTAATTATTTGCCTTTTCTCCATAAGAATTCTTGAAATGTATATCCCCAGCCCCTATGGAAGTGCCTGGCAAGTCGTAGATGCTCAGTCCAGGTTTGTTTAATTAACTATAAAATTGTTTCATTCATATGAAAACATTTAATATGTCTAAATAGGTTTTCATATTTAGGGAGATGAAATCAAAATTTTATAGACAATCACTAGACAATTTTCTGGCATGAGAAGATATCAAATATGAAAAGAGATGTAGATTTTTTTTTCACTCTTTGTCTCAAATTCTTTTGGTTTAGAAATGGAAACCTGACACTTGAGAACAAAAGAACAGGAACATCACTCCATGAATTTCTTCACTTTTATACGGTGCCTTCCTTTAATAGAATGTTATCCAGCCTGCCTGAGAACAGGGATATGGCCTGTTTTATTTTCTGCTAAAATCTGCTTATCTAAAATAGCATATTGAACACAGTAGTTACTCTGTAGTTATTGAATAGATTTCTGTCTCTTCTTTCTAATTTTAATATGTGGAGAAAAATTTGTAATTACACATCTTTCTTCCTCTTTACCCCTATAATTCTGAAGCCCAGTCGTATAGTCAGGATTTTTATTGCTTATCCATGATATTTTATTTAGAATATTAATCTGAAAGTGAATTACTTAGGTAAAAAACATTTCAAAGGCTCATGAATAGTATTTCGAAATTCTGTTCTGGAACAATTATCCCAAATTATTTTTTTCAAATTTTACTTTATCAGAGTATAGTTGATTTACAATGTTAAGTTAGTTTCAGGTTTACAGCAAGTTCAGTCACTCAGTCATGTCTGACTCTTTGTGACCCACGGACTGCAGCACGCCAGGCTTCCCTGTCCATCGCCAATTTCTGGTGCCCGCTCAAGCTCCTGTCCACTGAGTTGGGAATGCCTTCCAACATCTCCTCCTCTGTCATCCCCTTCTCTTCCTGCCTTCAGTCCTTCCCAGCATCAAGGTCTTTTCCAGTGAGTCAGTTCTTTGTATCATGTGGCCAAACTATTAGAGCTTCAGCATCGGTCCTTCCATTGAACATTCAGGACTGATTTCCTTTAGGGTGGATTGGTTTGATCTCCTTGCAGTCCAAGGGATTCAAAGAGATTCAGATTCTTTTCTCATATGGGTTATCACAAAATATTGAATAGAGTTCCCTATGCTATACAGTAGGTCCTTGTTGGTTATCTCTCTTATATATAATAGTGTGTGTGTGTGTGTGTGTGTGTGTGTGTGTGTGTATTCATCCCAGGCTTCTGATTTATCTCTCCTAACTGCATTTCTCCTTTGATAACCATATGTTCGTTTTCAGTATCTTTTTGTCTGTTTCTGTTTTGTAAGTAAGTTCATTTGTTTCTTTAAAAAAATTAAATTCCACACATGCTTGACTGACTTCATTTAGTTTGATAATCTTTAGGTCCATCCATGTCGTTCCAAATGGCATTATTTCATTTTTATATCTAAATAATATTCCATTGTATATATGTACATCTTCTTTATCCATTTCTCTGTTGGTGGATGTTTAGGTTGTGTCCATGCCTTGGATATTGTAAATAGTGCTGCAGTGAACCTTGGGATAGGATTTTTAAATTCCAATATTTATTTTTATTTTTGACAAAGTATTTCTTCTTTTACTATTAATTTCTGCTTCTGTCACTTGGTTAAATGGTTATCAAAATAATTTACCCTTCATACCAAACTTTGTTCCAGTCAGAATTCTTATATGTGGCTATCCATGAGAGTCGCTTGGACTGCAAGAAGATCCAACAAGTCCATTCTAAAGGAGATCAGCCCTGGGTGTTCTTTGGAAGGAATGATGCTAAAGCTGAAACTCCAGTACTTTGGCCACCTCATGCGAAGAGTTGACTCACTGGAAAAGACTCTGATGCTGGGAGGGATTGGGGGCAGGAGGAAAAGTGGACGACAGAGGATGAGATGGCTGGATGGCATCACTGACTCAATGGACATGAGTCTGAGTGAACTCTGGGAGATGGTGATGGACAGGGAGGCCTGGCGTGCTGCGATTCATGGGGTCGCAAAGAGTCGGACACAACTGGAGAGAGTGAACTGAACTGAACACCGATCAAATTAATGTTTCTTTTTGTTTAGTCTGTGTAGACTCAGTCATGAATTTCAGGTGTTTTTCTTTTAGTGGGGAGGAGGAACAGAACTCAGCAAGCACAAGAAGCTTTGTGGGACAAAATGTATATTAATTATTTTCTCAGAACTTAATTTTTTGTTTCTATCAGAAAATATTTCCATATGGATGACAGATCAGAGTCACATTTTCCTGCTATCTCATGTCACATGGAAATACTTGATTTGCAAGCTGGAGCACAACCATCTGACCATGTAACTGTCAATGGCATAACCAGCATACACCTTATGCCCTGATCCTCTAACCTGCACATTTTTTTCTGACACGTTTAGGAAGTGTACAGTCTGAACCCTTCAATTCATGTTCATTTAAGAGTTAGTGAAGTTGTAAAATATAACAAGTCTAATAGGAGTTGAATGAGAACCAGTAAGCCAAACCATTGATTATTTCCAAAGCCAATTAATATCTTCCATTGGAACTAGAGTAAGGATTGGCATCACTGAGTTTCTTGCACTTCTTATAGTAAATTTTCTGATAAGTGTAACTGTCCACAAAATGAGATATTACACACACTGGGAAGAACTTAGCAGTGAAGGAGAAAGGCAGATTCTAGGTCCCCTGGCCTGTTATTTGGTTGCACGACCTTGGGAAAGCCTTTTAAACATTAGGCCAGACTGATTCCTCATAGAACATAAGAATGGTTTCAGTAAGATAATTTTGAAATCCTTTATATCTCTAAAATTTTTATGATCTGTAAACCAAGTAGGTCAATCGTAAATTATTAAAAAATTGATACACAGTTGTATGAGATGAAACAGATATTTCTATCACAATAAGCACTGTAAATAATAGCAAGGATCCTAAACCTCGCTTACATTTACATGACAAAATACCATGCCAGTGACAGCCCCTGTCCTTGAGGGTATCATTCATCCGCAACGCACTTTGAAACATCTAAGGGGTTCAAAGGATCACTCAGAATTTGTCTCTTACAAGTTGAAGAAAAATGAATTCTGCCAAAAATACAATCCAAGGTCTGTGTTAGGGTGCTCTGGAAAATTTTAAACAATAAAAGGACCAGCAATAGCAAATATAACACTAATTTTTGGATCATGACAGACTTAGGCATGTGTGTGTGCCTTATCTCTATATTCTAACATGTTGACAACAGAGCAATAATGATGTTTAATTCAAACAATCTTTTTATGGCAGGCAGTATGTGAGAAATATTTTCGATATATTCATCATGTTTTTGTGTTCCAGGATCATCTTGCAAAAGCAGGCTTGAATCCTTCCTAAATGCGTGGCCCTTCGATTTGAACTGATAGAATATTATGACTTCCTCTGTCTTCTGTTTTGTGATTTTGCCGGTAGTTGAAACAAGGAGAACAATAGAGTGTACATGAATAGAATTGAGCATTACAGAAGGTGTAAAGATACTGAAAGCTGACAAAAATGGAACACTAATGAACCAAAAAGAAAATTGGTTTAATTTCTTGAGTTAGGGATTTCTGTATCTACATCTCTGCATCTTTTGCTTTCCTTTATAAAAGGATGAATAATTTATTCAGAGGGAATTAATTCTTTCGTGAACTGCTATATACAATTTACTTCAACCTAAATGGAATGTATGTACTATACCCAAAAGAAAAAGATAAAATGATCTTGATCTTTGTGGGGGAGAGCCCTCATATATAAAAAAGTGGGACCTCAAATACGTGTGTTTAAATTGTTTATTGATTTATTTATACACACTTTCTAGGTCTCATGTGATTTTGCTCTAATTCTTATCATTAGCAACCTCTAGCAGAAAGTCAATTGCTACATCAAAATGATCCTTCATAGCATACGAGCAGTTTGCTCCAGAAACCCAGGCACTATAGTTTATGTGGACTTTGTTTGTTTTAGAAGCCTTTCTCCCAGAACCTTTGTTTATCTTTCTTCAACTACCAAGTTGCCTCTGTTTTGTCAACTGGGAATATATTACCTCTCTCTTGACTCCTCTATGCTGAATTTCCTCAAGTGATGGACTCCGTTCTATATAATTAATACTCCAAAATCTTCTCCCTCCATCGCTCTATTAGTTCGGATATATTTTTGATTTGTTGTGGTTTGTGTCTTTTTAAAATTTTTATTTCATATTAGAGCATAACTGATTAACAACGTTGTGTTAGTTTCAGGTGTATAGCGAAGTGATTCAGTTATACATCTACACTATTCTTTTCAAATTCTTTCCCCATTTAGGCTATTAACAAAATATTGAGCAGAGTTCACTGTGCTAAAAGAAATGCAAACAAGCAAAATGGCTGTCTGGGGAGGCCTTACAAATAGCTGTGAAAAGAAGAGAGGCAAAAAGCAAAGGAGAAAAGGAAAGATATAAGCATCTGAATGCAGAGTTCCAAAGAATAGCAAGAAGAGATAAGAAAGCCTTCTTCAGCGATCAATGCAAAGAAATAGAGGAAAACAACAGATTGGGAAAGACGAAAGAACTCTTCAAGAAAATTAGAGATACCAAGGGAACATTTCATGCAAAGATGGGCTAAATAAAGGACAAAAATGGTATGGACCTAACAGAAGCAGAAGATATTAAGAAGAGGTAGCAAGAATTCATGGAAGAACTGTACAAAAAAGACCTTCACAACCCAGATAATCATGATGATGTGATCACTAATCTAGAGCCAGACATCCTGGAATGTGAGGTCAAGTGGGCCTTAGAAAGCATCACTATGAACAAAGCTAGTGGAGGTGATGGAATTCTAGTGGTGCTGTTTCAAATCCTGAAAGATGATGCTGTGAAAGTGCTGCACTCAATATGCCTGCAAATTTGGAAAAGTCAGCAGTGGCCACAGGACTGGAAAAGGTCAGTTTTCATCCCAATTCCAAAGAAAAGCAATGCCAAGAATGCTCAAACTACCACAAAATTGCGCTCATCTCACGTGCTAGTAAAGTAATGCTCAAAATTCTGCAAGTCAGGCTTCAGCAATATGTGAACTGTGAACTCCCTGATGTTCAAGCTAGTTTTAGAAAAGGCACAGGAACCAGAGATCTAATTGCCAACATCTGCTGGATCATGGGAAAAGCAAAAGAGTTCCAGAGAAATATCGATTTCTGCTTATTGACTATGCCAAAGCCTTTGACTGTGTGGATCACAATAAACTGTGGAAAATTCTGAAAGAGATGGGAATACCAGACCACCTAACCTGCCTCTTGAGAAATCTGTATGCAGGTCAGGAAGCAACAGTTAGAACTGGACCTAGAACAACAGGCTGGTTCCAAATAGGAAAAGGAGTATGTCAAGGCTATATATTGTCACCCTGCTTATTTAACTTCTGTGCAGAGTACATCATGAGAAACGCTAGACTGGAAGAAACACAAGCTGGAATCAAGATTGCCGGGAGAAATATCAATAACCTCAGATATGCAGATGACACCACCCTTATGGCAGAAAGGGAAGAGAAACTAAAAGCCTCTTGATGAAAGTGAAAGAGGAGAGTGAAAAAGTTGGCTTAAAGCTCAACATTCAGAAAACGAAGATCATGGCATCAGGTCCCACCACTTCATGGGAAATAGATGGAGAAATAGTGGAAACAGTGTCAGACTTTATTTCTGGGGGCTCCAAAATCACTGCAGATGGTGGCTGCAGCCATGAAATTAAAAGACGTTTACTCCTTGGAAGAACAGTTATGACCAACCTAGATAGTATATTCAAAAGCAGAGACATTACTTTGCCAGCTAAGGTCCGTCTAGTCAAGGCTATGGTTTTTCCAGTGGTCATGTATGGATGTGAGAGTTGGACTGTGAAGAAGGCTGAGCGCTGAAGAATTGATGCTTTTGAACTGTGGTGTTGGAGAAGACTCTTGAGAGTCCCTTGGACTGCAAGGAGATCCAACCAGTCCATTCTGAAGGAGATCAACCCTGGGATTTCTTTGGAGGGAATGATGCTAAAGCTGAAACTCCAGTACTTTGGCCACCTCATGCAAAGAGTTGACTCATTGGAAAAGACTCTGATGCTGAGAGGGATTGGGGGCAGGAGGAGAAGGTAATGACAGAGGATGAGATGGCTGGATGGCATCACGGACTCAATGGACATGAGTCTGAGTGAACTCCGGGAGTTGGTGATGGACAGGGAGGCCTGATGTGCTGCAATTCATGGGGTCACAAAGAGTCAGACACGACTGAGCTACTGAACTGAACTGAACTGTTGATTATCTGTTTTCAAGATAGTAGTGTGTACATGTCCGAATAGGTTTAGCTCTAGTGTACTTTTTAGTGAAAAGAGATCACTTAGTTGGTGGGTTTACCTGACTCCCACCCTCACTCCCTGTGTATTCTTGACCTTAAACTTCTTATCCTGGCAATAAAAACCCTTGTTTGGTTACTTTGAATTTTCATGTTTGTTGAAAAATAGTTAACTTCTTTCCAAAAAGAAAGTATTTTGAAAACGTATTTATTTGTTTATGACTGTGCTGGGTCTCTGTTGCTTGCACAAGGTTTCGCTAGTTGTGGACAGTGGGGACTACTCTTTGTTGCTGACCATGGGGCTCTATAGCTGGGGCTTCAGTGGTTTGTGGCTTTTGGGCTCAACAGTTGCTCAGTAGTTGTGGTGCAGAGACTTGAGTTTCCCCACAGCATGTGGGATCTTCCAAGGCCAGGGATCAAACCCGTGTCCTTCACGTTGGCAGGCAGATTCTTAACCACTGGATCACTGGAGAAGTCTCTCCCCGCCAAAAATGTATTTGAAGGAAAAACGTTTTGCTTTTTCCTAGTCTATGTGGCCCTTTGATTTGTACTTAGATATTACTTTCTGCCGTTACACTAGATCCCCCAGTCCTAGGTTAGACCACGTTAGTTACTTGTTCCTGGGCACAGTGGGTCAACAACCTTCACCTCCCAGATGAATGATGCCTCCGCCTTCTCCTCTGTGCAGGATCCAAAGGAGGTGAGTGTGCTCAGAACTGCAGTCCCCATTCCTGCTTCTGCTTTTTTTCCACTCCAGCTGCACCTGTTCTCCCCTAGTATGCCTGCAGGTCTCTCTCAACAGCCATGTGCCCATCTGCTATGTTTCACGGTGTCCCAGAGGCCTCTTGGAATGGTTTCTAGTTGCCTCCACTTCTTTCCATCCAGCAAGGAAATACCTTCCCTTCTAGTGTCCAGATTGTTAGTGGTGGTGCTCCCAGGTGAGACCTGGTGAGACCAGGTCCTAAGTGATACTGACTTTTCAGCTTTGCTGAATGGAAGCTCTGTTCCTGGGACTCCATCTTCTGAATAGGGCTCTTGACTTGCTTGGCAAAGCCAGTTTTGAACCTTATTCTTGATGCTTTGCTTAGGAATTCTCTTAGGAGACTCTTTCTCTCTGTAGTCTGGCTTCTATTTTCACTCTCTCTTAGTCTATAAGACATATTAGTATATGTTTGGACTCCTATTGAAGACTGGGTTCAAGTTCTTCCCCACGGTGTTCAGGCGTGGCATACGAATCAGAGGATGTGGCTGTTGACCTCTGCTTAAGTTTCTGTAAGCAGATAAGGAGGCTTTGTCTTACCAGTGTCAGCTCTCGCCCAAATAAATCACGTTACACCACATTTCTTCATTTGGTCAGACTAATTTATTTATTCAGAGTACAAGAGGGAGAAAGATCTCTCTTTTCACTGCTAGTCTAAATATTACATTAACTCAGCTGCCTGCTTTGTTATTGGCTTGGGGAGAGGGAATGCCAGGACATATGGGGGTTATTATGACTCTATTTTTTTTTTTACACACTATTAGTTGCACATTCTAGACCAACAGATAAGGACAGAGTGAGTGGAACACTTCTGTATGGCTAGAGTCAGATAAATAAAAAATGGGAAGAAACTTAATGCTAAATGAGCATGAATTTACAAAGAGGACCCACAGATTTTGTAAGCAGAGTAGAATTTTGTGACATTGAAAATTAAAGACAGAGCTAAGAAATCCAGAAAGGAACTGTACGATAAAGAAATGATTTTGTGTCACGAAGTGGGTCCTGAGGAAGAAAAGAGTAAAGTCTTAATCACTGGGAAGGGATCTCAGATATTTGAGTAAAATGAGAGATTTCAGAGTAGAAAGTATGTATAAAAGTCTTCTGTGAACACGACAAAAGTTTTCTTATTTAACTCCTACAAAATGTCTGGAAATTAATACTTTATAAAATTTGTGTGTGATATGAAATGTGTTCATTTTAAATAATCTTTCATGATTTTAGAAACTTTCTTTTATACTCTATAATTAAATGTTGGTAAGTATCGTTAGGAGGTGATAGTGACAATTCCCAACTAAGAATATGAAATTCCAAGATTTTAATTTACTTAACCAAAGTAAATTAATGCATTACCGAATGCATTTCTTTAAAAATGAATTTTTGCTTTGGACTACAAATCTAGAGAGGTTATCATATATATATGTTGCCAAGAAACAGTGTCATTAATAAATAAAAATTCTTAGGTCAATATCAATAGAATGATGCTGTTGCAGAACAATCTTTAGGGAATTCCCCAGTGGTTAAAACTCTGTGCTTTCACTGCCAAGGGGCCAGGTTCAATCTCTGGTCTGGGAACTAAGATCCCACAAGCCATGCAGTGTGGCCAAAACCAAACCAAACCAAAACAAAAAAAATGTCCTTAATTAGTGAGTTACCTTCATGAAACTTGTTCAGAACACAAAGTCTTGAGTGCTCATGAATGTTTATGAAGTTTATCTCTGATTTTTATCCTGGTATGATTTCACTGGTGTTTCAAACTGTGATACAGTGGTAGGATAACTGCTAAAACAGTGTTATAAAATTGATGTAGGCATTTTCATTCCCTGGTAGGTTGCATCTTAGTGCTTCTATGATGTGAAAGCCCCCACATCACAATGATGAGGAAACCAAAACTATATCCTGTTTATCTTCCACCTCAGAGTGGACACTACTTAAATGTGCTAGTTTGGCTTGCATATTCAGTGGATTCAACTAACAGAACTTTAAGGTCATTTCCAGATCTGATTGTATGATTCTAAATATGATTATCAGTTAATTCAAGGTGGAAAGATTTAGATCTTAACATGCTGAATCTTCCCATTCTATGCTGTTGTTTTTCAGTTGCTAAGTTGTGTCCAACTCTTTGCAACTCCGTGGACTGTAGTATGCCAGGCTCCTCTGTCCTCCACTATCTCCTGGAGTTTGCTCTTATTCATGTCCATTGAGTCTGTGATGCTGTACAACCATCTCATCCTCTGTCGCTTCTTTCTCCTCCTGCCCTTAATCTTTCCCAGCCTCAGTCTTTTCCAGTGAGTTGGCTTTTTGCATCAGGTGGCCAAGTAATGGAGCTTCAGCTTTAGTATCAGTCCTTCCAATGAATATTTAGGATTGATTTCCTTTGATTGACTGGTTGGATCTCCTTATAGTCCAAGCGACTCTCAGGAGTCTTATTCAGCATCATCCTGTATAATTATTCATTTTAAGTCATTTAATTATTTTATACTTTAGTGCTTATTAAATTTTTAATTTGGTATTTTAGAGTTATTGCTAGGATAGGAAAGCTAATATTGTTCAACATTGCCAAATCTAATAATTTATGAGAGTTTTCTGTTGACAGTCTCATTTTCTAGATAGACATAATAGCATACCTCATGTATTTGACATCTAGAGTGGATCTTTTTTGGCACTCTATTCTCTATATGACAAAATTATTTTCAGTAATAATCATGAAAGAAAACAAGTAATAATAGCAGCTAGGATAGAAATACAGACAGATTAGAAATTTTTAAATTTACTTGAATATTCAAGCCTTAACTTCTGCAAAGTTGTCAATTAAACTTTGGAAAAATTAATCTTGGTTGTTCATGTTTAACAGTATAGCTAAGTTTGTTAATCCATCCTTGCTAATAGTGGATAAAATATTTCTATTAGATTTAATTTTAGAGTTTTTTTCACAAGAAGTAGCAGATAGACAAATAGGAAAAGTCTTAAACATAAAGATAAAATTTTCAGTGGTTCATAAAGATCCTGTATCTTAATACAGTCCAGAAACTGTAATACTGTCCATATGCATGTTTATTGGTTATCAATTCTATCAGCTTCCAAATACCATTGCAAGCTAAAAACTTCCATTTAAATATCTTCATCAGAAAGTCATAATAAATTTCAATTATATTTTATTGAAAGAAGTATTTGTTTTTCTGCTAAATCAGAGGAAATAGTAAGTTGAATAGTGAGAAAATATTAAGAAATATTATTTCTTACTGAATAGTAAGAAATTCAGTAAGTTTCTGAATTTCTGAATAGTAAGAAAATGTTGATGTTACTTGATCCATTGCTTTAGAATGAGTGTCTGTTCTTGGGGGAAATGATTGAGGCATTCAAGCCCAGTGTCTTTTGTCTTTCTCCTGGCATTTCAGACAATGGCAGAACTGAAGTAAATCTAGCTTAACTTCTTCATCTTTATAATCACCTTGACATAAATTTTTGGTTTTAAACCTACTGTTCCAAGGCAGGAATATGTAGTCCCATAGGGGTACGAGACACAAACAATGCCCAAAGCAACCTGAATAATCCTAAACTCTTAGGAACTTGCTCTCAATACAACTCCATGTAACTTAGCCCTAGGTCAGAGCTGACTATGTAACTAGGAATTTTCCATAGTAGCTTCCAGATCGGAGAAGGCAATGGCACCCCATTCCAGTACTCTTGCCTGGAAAATCCCATGGACAGAGGAGCCTGGTGGTCTGCAGTCCATGGGGTCGCTAAGAGTTGGACAGGACTGAGCAACTTCACTTTCACTTTTCATTTTCCTGCATTGGAGAAGGAAATGGTAACCCAGTCCAGTGTTCTTGCCTGGAGAATCCCAGGGACGGAGGAGCCTGGTGGGCTGCCGTCTATGGGGTCACACAGAGTCGGACACGACTGAAGCGACTTAGCAGCAGCAGCTTCCAGATATATTACAAGTTATTAAAGGAAAACTAATAAAATATGCTAATTTGCCTGTGTATATATATGTGTGTGTGTGTAATAATGCACACACACATACATATGTATGCACACATTAACAAACAGTGTCATTGAGGCTGTAGTTTCAGTTCTTACTCATACTCCTGCTCCGTCTCTCAGTCGTGTCCAATTCTAGGACCCCGTAAACTGCAGCCTGCCAGGCTCCTTCCTCTTCATGGGATTTTCCAAAGAAGAATACTGGAGTGGGTCGACATTTCCTCACCCAGGGAAACTTCTTGACCCAGAGATCGAGCCTGCACTTCCTGCATCTCCTGCATTGCAGGTGGGTTCTTTTCCCCTGAACCATCAAGGAAGTTTTAGTTCTTAGATCAGCAATGTTATTTTTCCAGAGAGAAATATCTTATCGTTGACATTGTTTAGAGTTATTGCCACATGATGGTAGTAAAATCAGAGTGTAGTAGCTGATTTTGCTACCATTTTAGAATTCCCCATAGACAACACATACCTCCTTACATTTGAAGGTGACCATTCTTATCTGCATAGTAGCCGTGACAATGAGCATTCTTGACTAGTTTCTGACTGAAATGAAATTGACTTAACTTTTCCATTGGGTTTAAGTTTTTCATAGTTATTTTGTAAATAACTCATTACCAAGGAATATTCCTTCTATTCCTAAGTTATTAATTTTCAAATTCGAAGTTAGTGCTAAGCCTGATGAAATAACTTTATCTATTATGATTTTTATTCTCCAACCTTTAAATACTACCTTAATAATTTTCCAGAGATTGAAGTATTCTTGAATTTTGTGATAAAACTTACTTTGTAATGTATTGTTCTTTTATATAGTGCTTTTGTAATCTGCTAATACTTTGTTTATAAACATTTGTAAAAGTATAGGCTGGGAGGTTGTCTTTTTATGTTAACCTGTTTTATTTTTGATGTTAAGGTCACAACATCTCACTGAATGAGTTTGGAAGGTTTATATATTTTTGGTATTCTAAAAGATACCATACAACACAGTAATAATCTGTTCCTTGCAGGCTTGGCTCTTTTTTTTAAGGAGTAGTTTTTGTATTTTGTTATGTTCTGTCTGCCACTCCCAGAATTGTTTGTAATATTGTGAAAGGATTACATCTTGACTAAAACATAAATGTGCTATCATCTTCAGTCTCTCTCGGAAACATTACTTAAATTATTTTAGAGTTACCTGTTTTTTCCTTCTAACAGCCCTGTTTCACTTGGTGTGGGGTTTAGCTCTTTTCTGTGTTGATTGTGTTGACTTTTGTTTCTCTCTTGCTGGTGGTTTTCCTCAAATATCTGCCAATTCTTGGTTATCTCTTTTCATGTGTAAATGAGGTTCTAGGTTGAACAGTATTGGTATCTGAAATAGAGTTTCAAGATATCTGCAGACAGCCAAAAGTTGCTAATGGAAACTGAAAGCCCTTCTCATCACTTCACACTTTTCACTCTCCAGCCATGAGAACAAACAGGCTCTTGGACAGTTATAGGGAAGATTAGAGTGGATAAAAAATGATCCTGTGGATGAGTTCTTTTCCAGTAAGGCCCTAGGTCCTTTATGCAAATAAATCATTGACAGGTCTATCAGGGATATTCCCAGACACAAAAATTTTTCTCAGTCATAGAGTGCCATTGGTTTAGTTTGCCAAGCTTGGAATCAGACAAAAGGATAAATAATGAATACATAGGAGTTAATAATAATGTTCTGTTCTAAAAATCTGGGACCTGGTTTGTGAACATAGATGTTTATTTGCTACTATCTTTTAGAATGTACATAAAGATTGACTCATATTATGTATGAAACATTTAAAAATAAAAATGAAGAAAGGATAAATGAACAAAATAAATGCAAGGAATTCCAGGATCTCTTCTGAACCAAGAATTAATTTTTGAAATTACATGTGTACAAACTAAGACTCTATAGATTAATTTATATAATAATGTTTAATTTGCATGGCATAACCTGATCATTTGGTTAAATTCTACTTATTTTTCATATTGCTTTTGTTGTGGTTTAGTTGCTAAGTCCTGTCTGACTCTTTGCCACCCCATGGACTGTAGCTGACCAGGCTCCTCTGTCCATGGAATTTTCCAGGCAAGAATACTGAAATGTGTTGCCATTTCCTCCTCCAGGGGATCTTCAACATGTATTAAAGCAAAAGGTTCTTTAGGTTCCATCTTAACCAATACCTTTAAAGGATCTGAACTCAGAAGGGAGTGAAAGAGTTAACACAGTATTTTTCAGTAGCGGGGAGAGGCATAGCCATCAAAATTCTTGTTGAGTGGGACGGGGGCAGGAAAAAGGGGAGACCTGAGGGTCCCAGGGAAGGAAACTGGGACAGCCTATGAATTCCATGTCTGAAAAGATCCTTGCATCCCTAAAGTCACTGCCTTGGTTCACTTTCATTTTTTCTGTCTAGTTTATCAGTATTGTTTTCTTATCATTCCCTTGACTAAAGTCAGCACACTGCTCCAATATGTCCTCCATGTTGTCTTTCTAAAACACACACTTGAGTAGTCACTGTCTTCTTAAAAACCATCAGTAACTCCCTGTCCCTACAGAATAAAGTTCAAATTCCTTGGAGCGATTCAAAGCCATTCCATCTCCCTCATCCTGTCTTTATTGTTGATGTATTGGTGTTTGGGAATTCATGCTCTGGACTGTCTGGCTTCAGTTCTTAACTCTACCACTTACCTGTTGCATGACTTAGAATGAGATACCAAGCCTTTCTTTTTCTCGGTCTCAGTTTCCTCTTCTAAAACAATGGTAATCTTAGCTTCCCATGGAATTATTGTAAAGGGCAAAGGAATGAATACATGGCAAGTACTTGGAGTAGTATATGGTAACCATTCAGCAAATGTTAGTAATTATTTTTTAGCAATTTAATTACTTTCTTCATTCATTTTTGGCTCTGCTGGGTCTTCGTTGCTGTGCATAGGCTTTCTCTGGTAATTTCGGGCTCCTCTGTAATTGTGGTGCTGGGGCTTCTCATTGTAGATAGCCTCTCTTGCTATACAGAGCGCGGGCTCTGTGGTGTGTGGGCTCGGTTGCTGTGGAGTGTGGGCTCAGTAGGTGTAGTACTCAGGGTTAATTGCTCCGCAACATGTGGAATCTTCCCGGATTAAGGATCAAACCCATATCCCCTGCACTGACAGGTGGATTTGTAAGCTCTGTACCACCAGCAAAGTCCAGAGTGTTAGTAATTATTAATAACATCATATTCTAGCAATCTGTACTGTGTAATTGACTACTATATTCAAGTAGTTATAGTTCCCATAAGGTTCTAGGTAGGCTGTATACATGTGGCTGATTGACTTCACTGTACGGCAGAAACTGAAGCAACATTATAAATCTCCAATAAAATACTCCAATTAAAAAATAAAAGTGCTAGGTAGTCACTCTCCATCCTCCTAGTGCTGCAGTTTTGCTTATTCTAGCTTGTGAGTTGTGAATTTAAGTATTATTTGGCATCTGGTAAAGCAGGGATGGAAATTGTGTGAATCGGAAAACATATGCCCTTTCCTTGCAAAGGCATACGAGTTAAAATTTTTACATTTTAATGCTGTGCTGACCGAAGGAATTATATCTGTGTTTCTTACTCTACTTTTATGGAAAATTACAACCTATCACTCAAGGCCAAGAGAAATATTATCCCTTCCATTGACTTTTGGATTTCCTTCCTCCTTTGTACTCCCCTAGTAACAACTGTATTCACGTTCCCATTGTAATGTTTATCTTACTATAATCTAGCTACCTACATAATTGTCTTCCCACTTAATTATTTTAGTTCTCTGAAAGCAAGTGAAGTAGCTTGTCTAGTTTTGCTTTTCCAATATCTAGCCAGTGGTTATCACATTGTTTGAATGAATGTGATAGTGTCTAGGCTTCCCAGGTGGCTCCGTGGTAAAGAATCCACCTGCCCCTGCAGGAGACACAAGAAATGCATGTTTGATTCCTGGGTCGGGAAGATCCCCTGGAGGAGGAAGTGGCAACCCACTCCAATATTATTGCCTAAAAATTCCCATGGAAAGAAGAGCCTGGTGGGTACAGTCTATGGGTCACAAAAAGTTGAACATGACTGAGTGAGCACACAAGATAGTTTCTGGATACCTGCAAAAACGGGAAACTAATATGAGCAGGAATAAAAAATTGAGAGGCCAGACTGGTGGGGTAGTGAATGCTTTTCATGTTTGTATTGATTTTGACTAGAATCTCACTTATGGATTGCCCCCTCCATCATCTTTGGTCAAAGGTTATTAATGACACCACTTTTAAGCCTGTGCTTATTTAACAAAGCAAGCAATTAAAAGGTGATTTGATAAAGTAATAGACTTATTTCCCAATGGAGGTTGGCTGGTTTATACATAAAAACTACTAATAATCATCAAAGTCATCGATAGAAAATACTCAATAAAACATTCGTTATTTTTCAGATGTGTTTTCTTCTTTGTTTCATGAAGACAGTTTTGTAAAGCAAAATGGCTGAAATGTCAACAATTTATCCAACTGAAGTATATCTGTATTTATGTACAACAAACAAATAGCAAACAAACTCTCTTCCCCACAAACACATAAGAAAACAAAACCAACAAAACCAACAAAAGCCAACGCCATCAATGGAAAGGGACATGGCAAGGATCCGGGGTTTGTGGCAACCTTTGCTGGATTGTGCAGGCTCCATTACCAGCTCAGGAGTTCACAGAAGCAGTTCTCACCTCCCCATTGCCCAGTTTCTTTGACTCACCACCAGTAGATCTTCTCTCTGGGTATATTAATCAGCTTCGGCTGCCAGAGCAAATTAGCATAACCTAGGAGGCTTTAACATCAGAAAATCATTTTCTCACAGTCTGAGCACTGGGAAGCTCATGATCAAGGTGTGGCAGTGTTCAATGCCTGGCAAAGGCTCCCTTTCTGACTTGTAGATGGTGGCCATTGACCTGTGTACTTGAATGACCTCTTCTTTGTGTGCCTACTGAAGGAGAAAGAAGGATCTCTCTTTTCCTCCTCTTATTAGGCAGACAGTCTTATTGGATTAGGGCTCCACCCTTAGGGCCTCATTTCATCTTACTTCTTAAAGGTTCTGCTTCTAAACATAGTCACACTGAGGCCTAGGATTTCAACATATACATTTGGGGTGTGTGGATACGAGTCAGTTCACAGTGCTGGGGTAAAGTCCTCTAAAAAGTTGTTTTGAGTGCCAGTTTACATCATTCTCTTTCCTTTTGAATGAAACACCTTTCTGATTAATTATATCCTAGATACTGACTTTCTTTCAAACCTCTCTAAACATGTCATTTCTTACTTTAATAAATTCAGCGAGCTTCAGTTACTGCTGAGGGAGAGGGTCTCAACAAATGTAATGCCTTTCAAAACCATAAGTTAAAGCATCAGTAAAGGAACAGAAATTAATATTTTAAAGACCTTCTTTCTCAAACAATTTTTAATCATGAATCTACCCATACCAACATGATCTCAATGAAAAGAACATAATCCCAGAATTTATTTGTGATCACATTGAACATTAAAAATAACATCAACATTTTGCAGCTTTTCCTCAGCCTAAATTTTTGAGAACCCCAAATCTGATGGTATGAATGTAGTTCTGACTTACTAACTCAACTGATACATGTAATGCCATAGATTAAGCAAAGGAGGGAGAAGAGAATATTTTTAAGTACATTTTTAGGTGTTTCCAATAAAGCTTGTTTTTTTTCCCCCATCTCCCTGAGCTGCCCAGTCCATCCTAGAAACTTTCCTGTCATGATGGTACCTGCAGAGTGATACCACTACCAGACCTGGCTGTTTGTTTCTGAGTAAGAACAGCTGTGCGACAGGCTGTTTGAACAGTCACAGTTTCAGGATACAGCAAGGCTCTCTGACACCAAGGCAGTAACGCACCAGCTGGCTCCACGTTCAGTGCTTTGCTATTCCTGGATGAGTTACCTGTTCTCAGCCCTGTCACCTTAGTGTTTCTGCCATCTAATTAAAAACCCATGTTACTGGATCCACTCTGCTGCAAATTAGCAATGCTATCTGTGTTCTCTCTGAGCCTAAACTGGCCATTTTTACTTTATGATACATGATTTATTTTTAAATTCATACAAGATGCTTGATTATTTATTTGTGGTATATTTTAGCTCTCTTGTGGAGTCTCGATCGGAGTAATCCTCTCCTAATGTATTCATATAGAGTGAAAAATCTAAATTTCCTAATCAAAATCATGTCAGCAAAAGTAGAGCTGCTCTTATGATAACATTTTAGTCTAGAAAATGATTTTCCTTTAAAAGGGATTCAATGGACATGATGACATAAAAGAAGCAGCAAAATTACACACAATCAGTTCACATAATCAAAACAGCAATGTTTTATATTCAGCAAGGATTTCTTTTTACTGTAATAAATGGGACAAAATAGTCCTTTTGGAATTCTGCAACTGTGTTACGGCTACAAATGCAGTACGACCAGCATTCTACAGAATTAGGGACAAGCATTTTTAAAACTTCAGAGAAACAGATCCCATTGAGACATAGACCCTAAATATACATTTGGATAATATTTCATTGCTTGCATTGATGTTCTGTCTTCACTTTAACTTCATTAGGAACTCAATATTAAACCAAGATTAGTTTATTTTTCAAACAGCCTAATTCATGCAAATAGTCAAATGGTTGCATTTTAATCGCAATTACCTACGAAAGAATTAGTTTCTTAACATATACGTTGGAAGTGTATAATATCTATGGAACTTTTCTAGATTCATTCGGAAAACTGGGTCCTGTCTTGTGGGGTGCTCTGCTGCCCTTTCGTGTATGCTTCTATCAGTATAGTATTCCAGAAGTATGTGTTGTAAGGTGCATCAAGGTTGTCAGAAGATAGCCATTCTGTGAAACAAGTATCATATACTACAAATCTTTATGATCCTAAAACAGCCTGGGCCTGAAATATGGTAGGTGTTCCAAAAATGACTGTTGATTGACTTTATGAAAGCTAAAGGAATATGGACTAATGTTTATATTACTAAGGCACTAAGTTAATTACCTTCACAAGATGTAAAATTATCACACTTGTATCTACAAGAGAGCATCCAAAACCATTGTATGAATTATTGTGCATAATCATAATCAAAGCTCCACTTCTTTTTTATAAAAGGCTCTTTGTTTCATAAACATACACACCTATACACACATACAAGCATACACACATATCTTTTATGAATATGACCTGCTTAGATAATCACTTCCTACTTAATGATCAGATTATCTTTGGTCTTTAGACACTTGACTTTAAGGGTTTTATTTATATAGTGCATTTCTGTATTATTACGAACTTTGTGTGAATTTTAGAGTCATCAGTTTACATACTGCAGTGGCTACATTTGGGATATAAAGATGGGGTGACAGAGGAGCTGGAGAATTTAAAAAGTACTGAATGTGTCTCTCAGTAGTTAGGCTGCCTTTATTGTACAGGGAATCACAGCCTCCATTCAGGACAGATATATACTGCCGCAGTGGTTCTAGAAGTCTGTTATGAGCCTGGGAGTCACTAGGCATTTAAAAAGGGATAGAGGAAAATATCATCCAGAAAGAGGATTTAATTCCCCCAGGGGCAATCTGCCTACCTTCCTTTCTCCAAGAAGCTATTTCTTTCTGCTTCAAACCACAAGGGTGTCAAGAAAAGAAAATTTTCCCTTTTCATGAAAGCATACTGTAAAGATTTGTAAAGATTTACAGATCAGAACAGAGCGATCTGTTAATGGGAAGTTGTCAGATTCCTTCATGAGTTAGAACAAGCATCATAACTGGCTGAAGTGAAACTAAGATTATAGCAACTGAGACTCTACCAGAGTGGTCAACAAGACAAAAACATAAATGGATAAATGGGCAATAAAGTCACTGATGGAAGCAGGACCAGGAAGATCATTGCTGTTGTAACCATTTGGCATAAATGCAGAGGAAACAGTCTAAAATATAGCCAAAGAGAAAGTATAATGTTCAGGGTTTGTATTGACAACAGTCGGAAATGGGTGCAAGAAAGAAAACATAAATACAAGAAATGCATATAACGAGCAGAGGACTAAATAACAGTACTAGTGATAAAGTTTCCATATTGGAGTGAAAAACCACTGAAGACAGAGGAACCTAAAGTTCTTTATTGCTTGCAAAGAATACCATCTAGAACCCAAGAACTGGACAAGCTGATTAGGGAATAAAAGAAAAGAGTCCCCTCCCTTCAAAAAAAAGGCGAATGACTATGATTTTGCATACAATTTTTGTACAAGAGTGTATAATTCTTTGTATGGACCACAATGCTTTTTTGTGTTTTATAGTAGGAACTTGTAGCATCCATTTATGTGCTTTTTTCTGAGCTTGAAAACTCTAATTGGTATTTCTTTTCTAATCCTCATTTAAATTTAACAGTTATATTTAATTATGTTATTGGAGAAGGCAATGGCACCCCACTCCAGTACTCTTGCCTGGAGAATCCCATGGATGGAAGAGCCTGGTAGGCTGCAGTCCATGGGGTCGCTAAGAGTTGGACACAGCTGAGTGACTTCCCTTTCACTTTTCACTTTCATGCATTGGAGAAGGACATGGCAACCCACTCCCGTGTTCTTGCCTGGAGAATCCCAGGGACGGGGGGAGCCTGGTGGGCTGCCATCCGTGGGGTCGCACAGAGTCGGATACAACTGAAGCGACTTAGCAGCAGCAGCAGCATTTAATTATGTTATATGTATCTTTTGCCTAAATATCTTTAATTATTTGTAGATTAAGGCAGATAATTTGAAAATAAAAATAAATACTTGTGTTTATGCTAGTTATATATATGTAACAGTTACCTTAGGCACAAATGTAATTATTTATACAATATATTTTACATATAAATTTACACTTAGATGTATAGTTCACTATATTAATTATGTACACATTTTTACCTGTGTTAATTTAAGCATTTCTAAAACTAAATATAAAAAGTTAAAAAATATGCTTTTTCACAAAAAGTGTTACTTTGTTCCTCTGAACTGATCAGCTTTTTTTTTCTCTATAGATCCTAAAGAACCATCCCCAAGACCCAAACATTATAAACCATACCCAGGTGAACT
This sequence comes from Nanger dama, assembly GCA_917880005.1. Lineage (NCBI taxonomy): Eukaryota > Metazoa > Chordata > Mammalia > Artiodactyla > Bovidae > Nanger > Nanger dama. The sequence goes on from CAKJTW010000038.1 coordinate 17,594,640, forward strand.
CGGGACCCAACCAACATTAGGCATTATCTTGGAACATTTGTCCAAACAGAGGATAAATCATTATACTCACACCATCTATTATGAAAAAGGAGGTGCCAGTGCCCTGTGGTCCTCCCTGGATTTGAAGGCATTACTGGTAGACCACATATTTGAATGTCCTTCTGACCTATATCCCTGGAGTAAGAAATGGCAACCGATTCCAGTCTTCTGGCCTGGGAAATCCCATGGACCAAGGATCCTGGCAGGCTACAGTCCATGGGGTTGCAAAAAGTTGGACAGGTCTGAGCACACATATGCTGACCTACATAGGTGACAGGAAAGTTAAAGTTCATCAGTTGTGTCTGACTCTTTGCAACCCCATGAACTGGGGCCAGACACCTCTGTCCATGGAATTCTCCAGGCAAGAATACTAGAGTGGGTGGCCATTCCCTTCTCTAGGGGATCTTCCCAACCCAGGGATTGAACCCAGGTCTCCTGCATTGCAGGCAGATCCTTTACTGCCTGAGCCACCAAAGCAGCTACATAGGTGACTTAAAAGGCTGCTATTTTGACTGGGCCCATTGAAGGGACTTGCATCAGGTCTGTGCTGCAGTAAAAGTAGCTTTGCCACTTGGCCTATATGATCTGGTTAAACTCCATGGTGTCAGATGTATTGGTGGTGAGGACAATGGCAGGTAGATTTTGTAGCAAGTCCTGATGGGCAAATCACAACACAGACAGCAAGGGTTTGGAAGCCGGGACATTCACCTGCAGTGAAGAGTTAAACACCTTGTGGGAAACAGCTACTTGTAGGCTTCTGGTTCCGAGTAGAGAAGAGGTTCTGGTTAGGCAGCCTGAACCTGACAGCTCTGGCCATCTAAGTAGCCTGGTCAGTGTTCTCCATCCAGATGAGGGTGACTTGGCATGTTATTCTTCACCACTAGTCCAATACAAAGACAAGTTGTGGAAAATAACCTTGAACCTACTAGACTGAACTGTATGAAAATTACATTTTTGGTAGGGAAGAATGAGATCAGTAATTTCATGCGCTTTTATCTAATGTAAGAAGAATATAGAATTTATTCAGTGCCGAGAATATGCCCAAGTAGGGACACCATTCTCCTTCCTTCTCTTCCTTCCCCCCTCCTTCCCTCCCACTTTCCTTCCTTTTTTTTTCTCCTTCCCTTCTTTACAAATGTACTTTCCATCTCATTGTATGATTTGACACCATTATTCCTTTCTAAGCTACTAAATGCATTTGTATTTTTGAAGCATTTACTGCCTTGATTTTTTGTGATTATGGTTCTTGGTTGCAATAAGAAATTGCATGGAAATCATAACCAGCCCCAGTTTCCAATGATCAGCTTACAAATGGATAGAAATCCTTCTTCTAAAATGCCCTCAAAATGTATGAGGCACACATCAATGGTTGTTAGAAACCCGCAGGCAATAAAACAAAGTGCTTAAAAATCAGTAAATAAAAGTTTGCCAGCACTGAGCATCATTTTAGCCAAACTATAGACAATAGCTTAGTTGGAAGCACACTTGACTTTTGGTATATTCTCCCTTTTTATCATTAAAGTACCCATAAGACAAAATGATATCATCTGATACCTAGAGTTACTGAATAAACTTTTATATCACAGAAAATGCACATCAGGTGCTTGGACAGAATTGCGGAGGAAGAACTGCCCTTGTCATCTGGTGAGTTATACAAGTATGCATTTTGCTAAGAGTTAAGAAATATTTCAAGAGAATAGAATAGTTTTAAAGGACAAGGAAAAAAAAACTCTACTAATTTTCCCCCACAAATGGTATATGACCAACCTAATGATTTTTAATTTAATAAATTTGAAAACATTAATGTTTGGAGGCCATTTTATCCTACCTATTTACCATAATATTTACAGTGTGTCCAATTCTTTGCAACCCCATGGGCGGTAGTTCACCAGTCTCCTCCCTCTGTGGGATTCTTCAGGCAAGAATACTAGAATGGGTTGCCATTCCCTTCTCCAAGGGATGTTCCTGACTCAGGGATTGAACCGAAGTCTCCTGCATTGCAGGCAGATTCTTTACCATCTGAGCCAGGAGGGAAATCCAGTATTTGCAACAACAACTGCAACTAATTAAAATAATTGAAAATGTTCTTTAAGGAATTGAATTGATCCTATATAGAGCCTCTTCATTTTCTTATCTTTAGTGTAAGACTTCAAAAAGTAGAACAATATGAGCTGAATATAGGGACATTATAACTGCTAGTCTAAGTGCTTTTATTTTACAGATGAGCAATGTGTAGCCCAGAGGGTGACTTGTTGATGGAACCAGAACAAGATCTCAAGTCTCCTGACTACCTATCCCTATGCCTTATTTCATTACCTACATGAAATAAGATGAGAAACATTTTGCATTCAGTATTGGGTACCACTTGGTCAATTGCAGAAACACATTTTTACTTTGTATACTCATCTAGAGTAAAGCAATATACTAAATTTAGTATACCATGTACTATCTGTACATAATTACTGCTTGACTGATCATTATTTTCTGACTGTGATTAAATTTTTTGTTTGTGATTAAAATTTTTATATAATAAGCAGAATGCTTAGATATTATCTTTAAAGCAAATATAAAATTAATTTCCTACTAAAGAGTGAGTATCTTAAAAACACAGAATAGCTGGAAAGAGAGAGAAAGGATTTTAGAACAATGAACTTAGAAGATATGACTGATTTTTGACATGTTTCCATGTTCCTTCACCTACAAGTCACCTGATAAAAATGACCTAAAAAGTTTTTTTCTCTGATGCTATCTCCTCAGCTCTGAACCTGTCATTTTAACTAGCAGAAAAGCAGCCTATTTGTACTTTTCCCTTCTGCATCAGTTTCGATTTCTTTTTATGTACTTGCTTTTATCTAGGTGTCAGATTCTCTCTAAATGATAGGTTGTAATCTCAGCTATAGCAAAAAAAAAAAAAAAACAAAAAAACTTGCAAAATGGATGGCTATGATTTTAAGCGATGTGGTCTAGTCAGGTGGAATACACAAGAGAAACTAACCTCTTGTGAGCTTTATTATTATGTGTGTTTTACATTAACTCTTGGACTCATGCCTATGAAAATATAAGAACTTTCTTTGTTATATTTTGTAAAATTATTTTAAGAGTCTTCCTCCTTAGGTCTTTGAGGATAATCCAAAACCTCTGGCAGCTTTAAAATCAGGATATAAATTATATTCTGCAGTCTATATCACTTTCACTTTAAGTCATGTTTTGTTGTTTAGTCGCTTAGTCGTGTTGGACTCGTTGCAACCCCATGGACGGCAGCACACCAGACTTACCTGTCCTTCACTGTCTTCCACAGTTTGCTCAAACTCATGTCCATTGAGTTAGTGATGCCATCTAACCATCTTATCCTCTGTCACCCCCTTCTCCTCCTGTCCTCAAATGTTTTCCAGCATCACGGTCTTTTCCAATAAGTTGGCTCTTCCCATCAGGTGGCCAAAGTATTAGACCTTTGGTATCAATCCTTCCAATGAATATTTAGGGTGGATTTCCTTTAGGATGGACTGGTTTGATCTCCTTGCAGTCCAAGGGACTCTCAAGAGTCTTCTCCAGAACCACAATTTGAAAACATCAAAAGGTGTTCAGCCTTCTTAACAGTCCAGTTCACATCTGTACATGACTACTGGGAAAACCATAGCTTTGAATATACAGACCTTTGTGGGCAAAGAGATGTCTTTGCTTTTTCACACCCTGTCTAGGTTTGTCATAGCTTTTCTTCCAAGGAGCAAGTTTATTTTAATTTTGTGGCTACAGTCACTGTCTCCAGTGATTATGGAACCCAAGAAAATAAAATGTGTCACTGTTTCCACCTTTTCCCCTTCTATTTGCCTTGAGACCAGATGCCATGATCTTAGTTTTTAGAATGTTGAGTTTTAAGTCAGCTTTTTCATTCTTCTCTTGTACCCTCATCAACTAAGACACTTTAGTTCCTCTTGACTTTTTGCCATTTAGTGTGGCATCATTTGCATATCTGAGGTCCTTGATATTTCTCCCAGCAATCTTGATTCCATCTTGTGATTTATCCAGCCTGGCATTTTGCATGATGTACTCTGCATGTAAATGAAATAAGCAGAGTGATAATATACAGTTTTGTCATACTCCTTTCCCAATTTTGAGCCAGTCAGTTGTTCCACGTCCAGCTCTAGCTGTTGCTTCTTGACCTGCATACAAGTTTCTCAGGAGACAGCTAAGGTGGTCTGGTACTCCCATTTCCTTAAGAATTTTCCACAGCTTGTGATCCACACAGTCAAAGGCTTTAGCATAGTCAATGAAGCAGAAGTAGATGCTTTTATGGAATTCCCTTGCTTTTTCTATGATCCAGAACATGTTGGCCACTTGATCTCTGGTTCCTCTGCCTTTCCTAAATCCAGCTGTATATCTGGAAGTTCTTGGTTCATGTACTGCTGAAGTCTAGCTTGAAGGATTTTGAGCATTCAATGCCAGCGTGAAAAATTAATGCAATTGTACTGTAGTTTGAACATTCTGTGGCATTGCCTTTCCTTGGGACTGGAATGAAAACTGAGTTTTTCCAGTCCCATGGCCACTGCCGAGTTTTTAAAATATTCTGAGTGTACGTGTAACAAGAACATGCAAATTAGTCATTTATTTGATCTTTTTGAATTAAGAGAAATTACTTATTAGAAATATTTAGCAATGTGAAGGATGAATAAAACTTTCATGGAACTTATAATTTAATGGAGAGTGCAAGGAAGTAAAGCTACAATAATAGTTTGACAGACCTTATCCTAGGGGTAAGAAACCCGCTAGATAGAATAAATTTGTGGCTTATTTAAGCAGGGGCTTCCCTGGTGGCTCAGAGGTTAACGCATCTGCCTGCAATGCAGGAGACATCGGTTCGATCCCTGTGTTGGGAAGATCCCCTGGAGAAGGAAATGGCAACCCACTCCAGCATTCTTGCCTGGAGAATCCCATGGACGGAGGAGCCTGGTTGGCTATAGTTCATGGGGGTCACAAAAAGTCGGATACAACTGAGCGACTTCACTTTCACTTTGTAAGCAAAGACTATGTGGAAAGCATACTTTGTTTTACTAAAAATGATGTCTCATTTGCAAATATTTTCTCCCACTCCATAGATTTTCTTTTCATTTTGTTTATGTTTTCCTTTGTTGTGCAAAAGCTTTTAAGTTTGATCAGGACCCATTTGTTTATATTTGCTTTTATTTTTATTCTTTGGGAGACTGACCCAAGAAAATAGAGACAATTTATGTCACAATGTTTTGACTATGTTTTCTTCTGGGAATTTTGTTGTGTCATGTCTTATATTTAAGTTTTTAATCCATTTTGAGTTTGTTTTTATGTGTGGTGTGAGGGAGTGTTCTAACTTCATTGACTTACATGTGGCTGTCTGATTTCCCAATACCTCTTACTTGAAGAGATTGACTTTTCTCCATTATATATTCCTGTCTCCTCTATTGCAGATTAATTGACCTTAGGCGTGTGGGTTTATTTCTGGGCTCTCTATTCTCTTCCATCGATCCCTAAGTCTGTTTTTGTGCCAATACCTTCTGTTTTGATTACTGTAGATTTGTTGTATTGTTTGAAGTCACTTGGTGAAGGGGAGTTAAGCTCTAACTTTGTTCTTTTTCTTCAAGATTGCTTTGGAAATTCTGGGTCTTTTATGGTTTCATATAATTTTTCGGATTATTTGTCTAGTTCTGTGAAAAATGTCAGGGATAATTTGATAAGGGTTCCTGAATCTGTAGATTGCTTTGAGTAATATGGCCATTTTAACAGTATTAATTCTTCTAGTCCAAGAGCATGGGATATCTCTCCATCTCTAAATCATCTTCAGTTGGCTTTATCAATATTTTATAGTTATCAGAATGTAAGACTTTTACCTCCTTCATCATGTTTATTCCTAAGTACTTTATCTTCTGATGTGATTCTAAAAGGAGTTGATATCACTTATACTCGGAATCTAAAATATGATACAGTGAACTTATTTACAAAACAGACTCACAGATCTCAAGGCAAATTTATGATTACCAAAGGGGAAACTTAGGGGCGAGAGATAAATTAGGAGCTTGGAATTAACACCTACACACTACTGTATATAATATACATAACCAAAAGGCAATAGTACAGGGAATTCTGCTTAATATTCGGTAACAACCTATATGGGGAAAAATCTGAAAAAGAATAAATATACATGTATAAAAAGAATTTAAATATTGTATTAAGATTTCCACAGATCCATTTTAACCACAAGCCTATACATTCAGAGAATATTTTAAGATATCCTGGAGTTTATATTAATTTGATTTAGTTATCTGAGCTAATATGACCCTACTTTTAGATCTGATTTTATTGAAACAACAGCAATGAGACATGCACATCAAGTTTATCATGAAAATAATTGTGAGATGAAAAGCTGACATATAATACTTTTCTTCTAAAATTACCTCACATTTATTTAGTACTTCACAGTTTAGAAGACATGGTTGTTGTTAGTGATAATCTTATAGTCTATTAAAAATTTTAATTTGCTCCTGTATCTTATTTGATCTCGTTTTACCCTCTTTCCATCTCTTTCCTCCACACACCCCTTTCCCTTTTCTATTCCTTGGGCTCTCTTTTTTTTTTTTTTTCCTTCTTGTGGTAAAAATTTAGTGTAATGAGTAGTTTCTCCCATATGCCTAGCCTGGGCTCTACTCTTCATTTTGGACACTGTATTGCTTGTGGTAGAAGGTTCATTTCTGAGCCTGGGGTGAAGGTATAGGTGAGAAGGCAAAAGTGTGACATTTCATACTTAGAAGCGTTATCACCCAGGTTACTGTGGGTCAGTGCTCTCGCCATGCTCTTTTCTCCAATTTCCTGGCTTCTAGGGGCAGTGTCGGAGAAGGCGATGGCACCCCACTCCAGTACTCTTGCCTGGAAAATCCCATGGACAGAGGAGCCTGGTGGGCTGCAGTCCATGGAGTCGCGAAGAGTCGGACATGACTGAGAGATTTCACTTTCACTGTTCACTTTCATGCATTGGAGAACGAAGTGGCAACCCACTCCAGTGTTCTTGCCTGGAGAATCCCAGGGACAGGGGAGCCTGGTGGGCTGCTGCCTATGGGGTTGCACAGAGTCAGACACAACTGAAGTGACTTAGCAGCAGCAGCAGCAGCAGCAGGGTGATGTAGTGTTTTTAAAACTCCTTCCCTTAGAGAAATTTCATCTTAAATCCTGCCTTCTACACAATGACGCCCAGCATTCCGATGTTATTTCTGTTTTCGTATTATTTGGCCATCAGAGTAATGACAAGAGTGTCTTTGATAATCAGGTGAGATACATTTATTGGAGGACTTCTCATTAAGGTTTTATCCCGATTATATACAGAAACTTATTTGAGGAGAAAACAATAACAGCAAACCTGTCACATAGGAGTCCATGGTGTTGCAAAGAGTCAGACGCGATTGAGCAACTGAACTGAACTATCACACAGGAGTATTAGCACATAATCATCCAAATGCTTTCAAGTGTCCAAAATACCTGCAAACAAGACACGTGCATCCCACAACCCAATATTTTTCTTTTTCTCTTCTTTTTCTTCTCCCTCTGTTCCTTCCTTTCTTTATGGAGCTTTTTGGTTCAAAGTAACCAGTTGTGATTTGACCAAGAGGAGTAATCTGTGGGAGCCGAGCCTGGGAGGATGGAGAGGTTTGGCAGACCCCTTCGGAATCAGGTTTGCCACAGTTCGGGCAGCGGTTACAGCTTTTACTTCCTCTCTGCTCTGATCACATTGTTTCTTTCCCTCAGTGCTACAGCCCCATGGATGCTAATGACTTCCTATTTTTGTCAATATGTAGGTCCTTTAGATTTCAAGTCAGTTGCATTAATTCTGTTTATACCTATGTAAAAATGTCTCTTCCTCAAGTTCTCAAAACTGCAACTCACTGGACTTTCTGCTTCCTGCTGAGTCCCTTGGAGAATAATTTAAAGTCTAAAAATTTCCCTAGCAAGCATCCAAGAGCTAAAGCCTCAGTGAGTTCATGACTTGAAACCCTAGAGATGGGCAACATTTGAAGCAACTGTTTATGAGAATGGCCAGCTTTACAGCCTGGGATGTAGCTGTCATCACTGTACTAACTTCATTCTATCTATTAGGGTCTGGTATTTATAAGACCTCACTTCTAGGACCAGATTCTATATTAAGTATTATGCTCTAGTAATTGGCAGAAAAATCTAACTTAAGCCTAAATATTAAAGAAGATATATTATCTGATTTCCCTGGTAGCTCAGCTGGTAAAGAATCCACCTACAATGCAGGAGACCCTGGTTCAATTCCCGGGTCAGGAAGATCCAATGGAGAAGGGATCAGCTACCCACTCAGGTATACTTGGTCTTCCCTTGTGGCTCAGCTGGTAAAAGAATCTGCCTGCAATGCCGGAGACCTGGGTTTGATCCCTGGGTTGGGAAGATCCTCTGAAAATGGGCAAGGTTACCCACTCCAGTATTCTGGCCTGGAAAATTCTATGGACTGTACAGTCCATGGGGTAGCAAGAGTCAGATACAACTGAGCCACTTTCACTTCACTTTCATTATCTCATGTAGTGTACAAACGTAGAGAAGGCTTTAGAGCAAAAACTTCTTTGTTATTTTTTGTGTTTTCCCTTCCTTCAGGCCTCATGTGGACTTCATTCCTGTTTTTGTTTGTTTGCTGATTTCATTCTTATAATGACTTGCCTCATGGTTGCAAGATCATTGTCCACTGCAACCAGAATTACATGTGCCCTAGTTTACATCAAGGAAGAACCCTCACAGCTATGATGCCCACATATTAAGCTTTAGGTATAGGATAAACAACAGCAACAAATATTTTAAAAATTAGGCAGGTGACAATGATCTTATGTGACTCAGCAGAAAAAAAAAATCTGAATTTCAAAAAGCTTAATATAGGAAGGATGCTTTATTTTTCCTTAAATATTAGACAAGTAAATATATTCAGGGACTTATCTGTGTTTTATTGTGACAAAAATGGATTTAAACATTTGCAACCTGTGCTAATCTACATTTAATTTTTTAAATCACTAATAATTACTAATGCCAAAGAATGTTCAAACTACTGCACAACTCCACTTGTTTCACATGCTAGCAGGTCAAGTTAAAAATCCTCCAAGCTAGGCTTCAGCAGTATGTGAACCAAGAACTTCCAGATGTACAGGCTGGATTTAGAAAAGGCAGAGAAACCAGAGATCAAATTGCCAACATCCATTGGATCATAGAGAAAGCAAGAGAATTCCAGAAAAACATCTATTCTGCTCTATTGATTATGCTAAAACCTTTGGGTGGATCACAACAAACTGTGGAAAATCCTGAAAGATATGGAAATACCAGACCACCTTACCTGCCTCCTGAGAAATCTGTATGCAGATCAATAAAAAACAGAACCAGAGATAGAACAAAAGACTGGTTCAAAATTGAGAATGGAGTACATCAAGGCTGTGTTTTGTCACCCTGCTTATTTAACTTATATGCAGAGTACATCATGTGAAATGCTGGGCTGGAGGAAGCACAAGCTGGAATCAAAACTGCTGGGAGAAATATCAATAAGCTCGGAAATGCAGATGACACCATCCTTATAGGCAGAAAGCAAAAAGGGAACTAAAGAGCCTCTAAATGAAGGTGAAAGAAAAGAGTGAAAGAATTGGCTTAAACTCAACATGCAGAAAACTAAGATCATGGCATTTGGTCCCATCACTTCTCAGCAAACAGTGGAAACAATGACAGACTTTATTTTGCCAGGGCGGGCGGGTTGGGGGGGGCGGGGGAAAGGACTCCAAAATCACTGCAGGCAGTGACTGCAGCCATGAATTTAAAAGACACTTGCTCCTTGGAAGAAAAGCTTTGACAAACCTAGACAGCATATTAAAAAGCAGAGATCTTACTTTGCCAACAAAGGTCTGTCTAGTCAAAGCTATGGTTTTTCCAGTAGTCATGTATGGATATGAGAGTTGGACCATAAAGAAGGCTAAGCACTGAAGAACTGATGCTTTTGAACTGTGTTGTTGGAGAAGGCTCTTGAGACTCCATTGGATGACAAGGATATCAAACCAGTCAGTCCTGGGGGAAATTAACCCTGAATATTCATTGGAAGGACTGATACTAAAGCTGAAGCTTCAGTACTTTGGCCACCTGATACAAAGAGCCAACTCATTGGAAAAGATCTTGATGCTGGGAAAGATTGAAGTCAGGAGTGAAGTGGATGACACAGGATGAGATGGTTGGATGGCATCACCAACTCAATGGACATGCGTTTGAACAAACTTTGGGAGATGGTGAAGGACAGGGAACCCTGGCTTGCTGCAGTCCACGGGGTCACAAAGAGTCGGAAATGACTGAACGACTGAACAACAGAAACAACTAATTTGCCTTCAGATTATAGTTAGTTATCTTGTTTGCTACATCATTAGTAGATATATGTAGTATTTGCTTTCATGGGAATAGCAGTGTGACAAACTTTTAGCTGTTTAACAAGTAGATATGAAATTTGCTTTGCTGGTCAAGTACTATTAGAAACCGTCTAAACATGTCAAGAGAATGATGATGTGGTCCTATGTGAAAAATGTCTCCACTTCTTCACCTGTGCAGCATCCCACCTAACACTTCTGAAGAAAACACATGATTCAGATGCTATTCAAAATGTGTGTTTCCATTTATTTCTCAAAGTGAGTTCCAAATAACAGCCGTTTTAAGCTATGTAATGTTACATGGTCAAACACATTTAGGGTACGATGGGTTAAAGACTGAGTTCAAAAATGCATCTTTACACCTGGACTTTTCAGAATTTTCAGTAGAAAACATGCATTGCAGATGGTCAAGAGGGTGGTTAGTATGCTGTGTTCCTCAAATAGGTTTAAACAATAGAAACTCTTAAGGAGTGTACCAGATAAATGACAGGTTAAGGTACTTGCTTATTTTGAACCTATGTTTATAATTTATGAATGTCTATGCAGCTATGAAATTAAAAGACACTCCTTGGAAGAAAAGTTATGACAAACCTAGATAGCATAGTCAAAAGCAGAGACATTGCCAACTAAGGTCCATCTAGTCAAGGCTATGGTTTTTCCAGTAGTCATGTATGGCTGTGAGAGTTGGACTGTGAAGAAGGCTGAGTGCCAAAAAATTGATGCTTTTGAACTGTGGTGTTGGAGAAGACTCTTGAGAGTCCCTTGGACTGCAAGGAGATCCAACCAGTCCATTCTGAAGGAGATCAGCCCTGGGATTTCTTTGGAAGGAATGATGCTAAAGCTGAATCTCCAGTACTTTGGCCACCTTATGCGAAGAGTTGACTCATTGGAAAAGACTCTGATGCTGGGAGGGATTGGGGGCAGGAGGAAAAGGGGACGACCGAGGATAAGATGGCTGGATGCCATCACGGACTCGATGGACATGAGTCTGAGTGAACTCTGGGAGTTGGTGATGGACAGGGAGGCCTGGCGTGCTGTGATTCATGGGGTCACAGAGAGTCGGACTAGCAACTGAACTGAACTGATGTGGTTTGAAAATGTATTTATTCATTCAGCAGAAGTTTAGCATTGCTTACTTTCTTCTTGTCTTAGTCCAACTGGAATGCTAGTTGGCTTATAAACAGTGGGAATTTATTTCTCACAAGGAGAGGTCAGGAGGCTGAGCAGTCCATGATCGAAGTGCTAGTAGATTTGGTGCCTGTTGAGGGCTGGCTTCTGGTGGACAAGTTACTATCTTCTGTTGAGTACTCACTGAGTAGAAGGGGCACCTTTATAAGAGTGCTAATCCCATAATGGGGGCTCTACGTTCATGGCACAGTCACCTACCAAAAGCCCCTCCTCCTAATACCATCATACTGAGGGTTAGGTTTCAACATATGAATTTGGGGAGAAGCATACACAAATACTCCTTCTGTGGCACTTTCCTTGCTTGATACAGTGAAAGGGACCAAACATAAGCTCCATAAATTTGAGGCAAAATCATTTCTATTAAAACTGTGTTCACCTATTGACAGTGTTCCATTGTGCCTAGGACACTGTAGTAAGAGACTCTGACTTTAACGGCCTCATGTTATAATTTGAAAGATATGATCAACATAAAAGTAATTAAAGCTACCAGGTACTGTGTGCCAAGTGACAAATATACAACAGGTGTTCAAGTTGGGTTATCACCAAGGAATGAAAGGTAAAGAAAGAAAGAAAAAAGCTTTTTGAAGAATGTGGGAGCTAAACTGAACTTTGAAAGAAAGATAGGAGTTGGAGAAGAGTCAGGTGAACAAGGCATTTGGAGATCTTCTGAGAGTCATTTCTCAGAGAAACAATTTTATAGAGATTGTCTTTCCCTACCAGGTTAGTAATCAGTGTTGCTCTTTGTCAATACACATTGACATTTTTGTCTTTAAAAGGATGTAAAGAAAAGGATTCCCCTGAGGATTTACAGATATCGCCCACCATGTAAAGAGCTCATAATATCAGGAATAGTTTTAAAACATCTATAAAACTTTGAAAATAAGAGAAGCTGTAGCATTTTAAGGCATTTTGGGGCCATGCCAAATCTAAATGACTATCAGAAATCTAGTAAGAATTGAAGTACTTGACACAGAAAGCACCTCTTATTGTCATCTAATTTCAAGTTTATCTACTAGGGATAGCGGAAAATCATGAACATTAAAAATTGTAGATTCTGTAATTTCCTGCCTTTTGCAATTTTTCTTTTTTTCCTTTTTCCACAAGTATGTGTTCATTGTAAAGAAATACATTTCTCTCATTTCCAGTAGCAAAGACAAAAATCTTGAACACATTTCCAAATTGGCACTGTATCTCAGCTATGCTAGTTTTAACTAAATCAGAAAAAGCCTATAAATTAAGTTGTAATTATTTTGTTTCCATTTTAAGAATTATATAGAAGCTTATGTTGGGTTCTTTAAATCCTAGTTGCCATTTCCAAGAATTTGATTGTTTTACAAGCACTCAGCTGGAGTTAAGGCACTTGAAATTACTAAATCACTTTCAGTATTTTTTTATCCTAATTAGCCATTTTAATTATTAATTAATAAAATCTGTTGACCTCAGTCATTGACATCATATTCCAATGATCCATTTACTCCATTCTGGTGAATGACAAGCACGACAATGTAAGAATGTGAAGATTACCCAAAGTCTATGTCATTAATTGGAAAGCACAAAACTTTGGGCTGAATGATACCACTAAACAGATCTTTATCCAACACTCACAGAGTCCAAGATATTATTAAAATGATAGTAGGGGCCCAAAGATGGATGAATGAATCATGACCACATTTTCATAGATTTTATTGTCTTCTGGGAGGACCACAAGTAACTAAACAGTGACGAATCAATGATAATATGTTAAATAACCTTAAGGAATAATGTGAAAGAGTAGGGGAGTGAGAACAAGTGGGTTTACCAGTCAGGAAATAATCAATGTAGTGGAGAGGAAGTTAAGTTAAGTTATGCCTTAAAAAAAAAGTGAGAATTTATACAAGGAAAAGTGAGATCTTGGGAGGAAGATGAAAGTGACAGCTATGTCAAGAACCAAACAGAGAGAGACAAGTAAAAGGTTTCAGTAATAGGTAATTTCCATTAGATTGTTTCATGGGTTGTCAGTGGGGAAATGACCAGAGCAAAGGTTGGAAGTGAGGTCCGGATCATACTGAAGTGCCCCATGAAACACAGGGTCAGGCTTTGGCCTTGATTTGGTTTTTGACAATGAGAAGAAGATTACTTAAGAGAATTATCACTGGCACGGAGCTTGTAACTAAGAATAGATAATACTGAGGGCTTTCCTGGTGGCACAGCAGCAAAGAATGCACCTGCCTATGCAAGAGGCTTAGGTTTGATTCCTGGGTGGGGAAGGTACCCTGAAGAAAGAAATAGCAACTCATTCTTGCCTGGGGAAATCCCATAGACAGAGGAGCCTGGCAGGCTACAGTCCATGGGGTCGAAAAGAGTTGGACACAACTTAGCAACTAAGCAACAATGAATAGAGGTTCATTGTTACCGGGTAGGAGGTCACTGACTTATCCAGTGATATACAACTGGGTCTTAGAAGAAGACACGCTAACCAAAATAAAATAATTTAGATCAAATATTAGAAGGCATTTGAATCAATAACAGTTTTTACTATCCTTTGCTTAATTTTTCCTTGTTCCAGATGTAAAATATTGAATGAAAAAATGGAAGTTTTCCTTAATATCTAGTTTTACACTACTTGCTATTTCAAAGATAATGATTAATGATAATAATAATTTCTTGTAGGTAGAATACTTGATGTTTAAAAGTGTTTCCATATGAATAGGCTACTACGGACTTCCCGGGTGGCTCAGATGGTAAAGAATCCGCCTGCAATTCAGGAGACCTGGTTTCAGTTCCTGGGTCAGGAAGACCCCTGGAGAAGGGAATGGCTAACTACTCTAGTATTCTTGCCTGGAGAATTCCATGGACAGAGGAGCTTGGCAGGTGACATTCCATGGGGTTGCAAAAACTTGGACATGACTGAAGTGACTTTGTAGGCATGCAGGCTAAGCATAAAATGCAGGCCCCTAAATTGTAATCACCCCTCAACCCAACCCTGCCCTGCATTTAGCACTGTTGCCCATCTGCTCCTTCTCCTCTTTTAGCATTTTTCTCAAGGCACTTATTTTTTCTTCGCAAAAGCACTAATAGTCTGTTTTCCAATCTAAAAACTGATATTTTTTCAATTCTTCACCATTTTTTCTACCACCCCTTCAATCAAGTCAGTATTTCCATCTTTCCTCCCTTCCTTCCTTCCTTCCTCATTCTTCTCTCTCTTTCACACACACACACACACACACACACACACACACACACACACAGAAAGGGTAAAATATATTTATTTCATACTTCCTAATCAATTAACTCATCATTATCATTCTGCTTATAGTATTTTTGGATCATAATTCTTTGCTTCTGTTTTAACTTTCATTATTAATCTATTAAGTGCAATTTCTAAAATATAAACATATTATACTTGATGTCCTTTAAAACATTTCCTGTATATCTGTATCTATGTATCTAGCTATGTATATATATCTAACACTTACAGAGTGAGCCGTATTTTTCTTTTGACATTTTAAAATATAGAGTTGTCAGATAAAATACAGGATACCCAATTGATTTTGAATTTCAGGTGAACAACAAATAACTGTTTTATATATCTTAAATATTGCATAAGGCATAACTATACTAAAAATTATTTGCTATTTGTCTGAAATTCAAATTTAACTGGTGTCCTGTAATTTTTGTTTTATTTTGCTTTCTTTCATTGAGGTATTTTTAGGTGTAAGAAACTGAGCTCACTAAGATATTACTCAGGTATTGCACAACTCTGCCAATTGGAAAGAGCACATGGAAACAATTTTTCAAACCACTTAGCCAGTGAAAACAGTTCTTGATGTCACTGATCAATAAAGGAATTTTCTTCTTAATAATATAAACACAATCACACTAAACAATAGTAAATATTTCTTGAGATAGAATACAAAAAAGGTTGTCCATTCTATTCTGTTTCCTAAAATTCTTTAGAGAATTTTAGTCTTTTCTCCTAAACTCTGGAAATCACTAATTTAAAATATTTCACTGCTTTTAGGTTGTTCACATCAGAATTGATTCATTGTCTAGCTTTCAGAAGGTCCACAAAAATGGTATTAAGGTTGTTTTTATTAACATGAGTTTATCTTTGCTTATGCAGTTACTTCCAAGGTGAGTTGGTTTAAATTTTCTATTGAGAAAGAAGTTCTCATTTAGTCCATTTAGTATATTCTAAATGGATGATCATCAAAATAATATATGGCATATTATTAAAATCATTATAAGCTACAAAAAATAATTGGATTGACTTCCACTTGGGGAAAGATAAATTAAACAAACTCTTCCCTGAGTGAAATGAAAAACCCTGAACATACATGTAGAACAAACATAAGGAGATTTTGAAAAGTGAAGAGAAAAAAACACACTGGCTGGGAGTTAGTTTCCTAGCTTTCCTTTTGCTCCATATATTATAAACTTAGAACTCAAGAATTTAGTAGCCCAGTAATGCCAACTGGTGAAGACACAATAAGCCCTAATAAAAGCCTGCTTTCCAGTCGAATGCCAGGAAAGGGGCGGTCTAGCAAGACAGATAATTTTTACACAATAACTGCTTTGAACTGTTTTTGTTTATATGCTAAGTCATGTCTGATTCTTTTGCGATTCCAAGTACTGTAGCCTTCCAGGCTCCTCTGTCCGTGGGATTTTACAGGCAAGAATATTGGAGTGGGTTGCCATCTCCTTCTCTGGATGATCTCCCGACCCAGGGGTTGAACCTGTGTCTCTTGCATTGGCAGGCAGATTCTTTACCACTGCTCCACTTGGGAAGTCCAAAGACTGTTTAATTTTAGCCAAAACATGGCAGAAAAATTTGTGACTGAGCCCCTACTTAGACCAGTAAGGGCTAAGTGAGGAGCCTAGAATTCCACCCTCCCTAGGCTTTAATGAGGCTCCTCAAATCTCTTGCTGGGGTGGTACCAGAGATGGTTGAGTGGAGAGATGAAACTTTTATCCCCTACTAAGAAGTAATGAGCCCTGCATTCTCTTCCCACCACATCTGTCCCATGAATGACGTCAGCAGGGAACACCTGGAGAGCCTGAACTTAAACCCTCAACTAGCTGTAATGAGGTGCCAGTCTGCTTCCCAGCTAGGGTGGGGTCTTCCCACCTTCTTCTCCCACCCTTGTGGTGTCAGCAATGAACCATTCTTACCCTCTCAGTCAGGGACTCGTCAGTGGGGGCAAAACAAATCAAAGTGGAGGCAAATGAGATGGGATATCACTACAGACCCTATAGTCATCAAATGGATAATAAGGGAATACCATATGCCAGACACAGAAACTGGGGTGTGTAAAAGTTTCCCTCTAAGAGATACTAGCACTGGAGCAAGGCAGGAGAGTGTGAAATAGTGCCCACCCTCTGAGGTCTCAAGAAGGGTCAAAGTCAGTCCTAGGCCTCTCCCTGGTAGTTCAGATGGTAAAGGGTCTGCCTGCCATGTGGGAGACTCATGTTCGATCCCTGGGTCGGGAAGATACCCTGGTGAAGGAAATGACAACCTACTCCAATATTGTGGCCTGGAAAATTCCCATGGATGGAGGAACTTGGTGGGCTACAGTCCATGGGGTCACAAAGAGCTGGACACAACTGAGCAACTAAACACACACATTTAGGTGTTTAATTGAAAGCCTGCCCCTCAGGCTGCAGCTGTAATCTAACAATCCTCTTTCACAGAAAGATTGAGTTCCTGGATCTGTGGTTTTTGCTGTGTCTTAGGG
Organism: Nanger dama; assembly: GCA_917880005.1. Classification (NCBI taxonomy): domain Eukaryota; kingdom Metazoa; phylum Chordata; class Mammalia; order Artiodactyla; family Bovidae; genus Nanger; species Nanger dama. The sequence continues at coordinate 17,611,996 of CAKJTW010000038.1, forward strand.
CTGGGGGCTGTTTGCGAACTCTTTCTTCACTGGTTACAGTCCAGTGAGACCAAGGATCATAAGCCACCCTGGTCACCAGAGCCAGGTGATGGAGACATGTCCCTGGCAGCAGCCACAAAAATCAGGGCACCAAAAGATGCCACTGAGCTGGAGCAAGCCAGAGCAAAAGCACAGTGACCACAGCCCCAGCCTCAGTTCCTTGAGAGCGCCTCTGTCATCCCCAGTGCCAAACCAAAAGCCTGTCCCTCAGGCCCCAGTTCCTAGACAAGCAAAGAGGCCTCTTTCTCAGGAAGACTAGGGGTGTGTGTCCGTCTGCTCTCTCTGCAGTGCCCTGGAAGTGGTAGTCCAGGGAGAACTTTCTCTCTGAGTGTTATAGTCCTAGGAGAGCAAGCCTGCCTGTCCTCCAGAGCCAGGTGGTCAAGGAGCACCTCTGAGTGGCAGCCACAAAAACTGGGTTGCCAGATGCATGTAGAGTTGTAACCAGCAAGGGTTCATGTGCCCATGGTACAGAAAGCCATACTCTGGCAGCGAGAGCTTGCAACAGTTTATGTTAATCACTGTCCTGTCCCACCCTTTCTGAACCCATGGATGTTAATCATTGTCCTGTCCCACCCTTTCTGAAGCCATGGATTGTACCCACCAGGCTCCTCTGTCCATGGGGATTCTTTCCACGAGAATCTTGGAGCGGGTAGCCATTCCCTTCTCCAGGGGAATCTTCCCGACCCAGGGATTGAACCTGGGTCTCCTGCATTGCCGGCAGACACTTTACCATCTGAGCCACCAGGGAAGCATGCCTGTGGCAGAGTAAAGGTTATTTACAGGGTATCAACCAATGAACATGGAATTCAAATTTAGGAGAACTCATTTTCTGAGCCTCCCCTCTGGGATATACGGGCACTCTGGAGTGTGGCAGAGGAAGAGCACAAAGACATTGCCTGCTGGCTTCAGTGAGGCAGAGGGGGAGTGCAAAGGTGCCACTCAGGAAGAAAAAGAGAAAGAATAAAAAAGATGGCAATCTCTAGCCTCAGCAAGGTATGGGGAGAGAAGGAAGATGACGCCCACTAGCCTCCATCCCTGGAGAGTATATGGAAGACCACTATCCCTCAGGCCAAAGCTTTAAAGTTAGCAAACGAGTCTCTTTCACCTGTGCTCTGGGCACTTTTCAATGGGCTGCTTCTGTGAGAGGTGTCCTCTCTCTGGCTTGGGTCTTAAAAGTTGGCATGCATCATGTGGGATACAAAGTCATCGCTCCTTAGGGAGAAATTCTAGGTTTTTAGTTCCGTTCTGATACGGGTGACCATGCTGAGGGTGCAGGTCATGGCCAGATGGACTGCCTTCCCTACATGCTTAGGGGTGGTTTCCCTCTCCTTGGCTGATGTGAAGGGGTGGTTCCAGTACTTTTTAGTTTAGTTTTTTTTTTTTTCCCCTGGGGACATTGGATACTTAGCTTGGTGTGTCCGCAGTAAGCTGTCAGTTCAGCATTTTCTCCTGCACTGACATTTTGAACCGGAATCTCTGAGAATATTAAAAATAAAAGGAACCAGAACATCTGAATCAACAAACCCGAGGGGAAGCGAGGAATGACATCAAACTCCTGTCTTTAGATACTTGTTTTCTTCTGCTTGAATACTTTTTAAGTCTTTATAGAATATATAAGGTAAAGTCAACTTGTTTCTGCCTTCCCGACTTCTCATGCTCAGCTGAATAGATTTTGAGGCTGATTGCCATGTATTTAACTGAGGCTATTTGCTGCTGCTGCTGCTGCTGCTAAGTCGCTTCAGTCATGTCTGACTCTGTGCGACCCCATAGACAGCAGCTCACCAGGCTCCTCCGTCCATGGGATTTTCCAGGCAAGAGTACTGGAGTGGGGTGCCGTTGCCTTCTCCAACTGAGGCCATTTAGGGGTGGATTTTCATGGTTTGCATTGAGGGAAGAGGGTTTATTTCATGTCTGATACGGAGAAGTAGAACATTGTTTATGGATCATTGTGAGGAATATACCAGCCTTTCACAAAAATAATTCAGGTCCTTATGTTTTGAAAAGATTCCAAATTTCCTTTGCCCAAGTGTATATAACTCATGCATGATAACAGACATTTCTTTTTCTTTCCTTTTGTTAATAGTTTTTTTTTTTTTTTAGCTTTTGGAAAGAGTTGAGTTCAAGTTTGATTACAGGTGACCATAGAGATATGTTAAAAAAAAAAAAAGTGAGATCAAGAAAGTGTCGTTATTTTGACTTGTCTATCTTTGCTCCTTCATTTGTACTAAGTCACTTCAGTTGTGTTTGACTCTGGGATCCCATGGACTGTAGTGCCGCAGGCTCCTTGTGCATGGGATTCCCCAGGCAAAAATACTGGAATGAGTTGTCATGCCCAGCACCAGGGGATCTTCCCAACTCCAGGAATCAAACCTGAGTCTCTTACGTCTCCTACCTTGCAGGCGTGCTCTTCACCACTAGTGCCACCTTATTTTGAAGCTGAAATAAGGTTAAAAGTGTAATTACCTTAAAGATTTAAAAAACATTTAAATATATAGGGACATTCTGATTTTCGCCTTTAAACTTTGTGATATGCCTATTAAGAGCAATTCCATGGGTTGGTGACTGAGCTGGTGGCTGATCAGAAGTGATTGCTATGACACACCTGTAAGTTTTTTCTGAGGTTTCCCTCTATTTTACTTAGATATGATATGAAGAATATAAACCAGTAGAACTAAAATAAAATGGAAGGCAGCCAGGCTATTCCAGTGTAAGAATCAGCTCATTTACTCTGAATAGTATCTGAACACATTTCCTTACATATTATTTTAAAAGCTAAAACTGAGTCACATATTTAATACATGGGACTAGTAATGGTGGTGTAGGTTCTTAAACAGCCTACAATAAATGTCCACATTTCAATTGGAGAAGTATTGAAAATGTTATTATAAGCTAAAGGTTTTGTCTTATAAAACCACATTTTCCTCTATTTTTTGTTTGTTCATTTTCATATCAGGATCTTTAATGTATCAGCATATAGAATGATTGAATGCATCAGTGGCTGGGAAAAGAGATGGTTGAATTTGGGAGTGGCTTCTTAGGAAAGTCTTTTTTTTTTCATTATGAAATCAGAAATGGTCATGTGTCTATCTAATATATTACTATACTCAGAAACAGAGACCAAGTATACCAACTTTTGAACCATGTGCTTATTTTAAGATGTCATTTATATGACAGTTGTTGTTATAAGGACAAGATTATTATTTCATCCTCACCCTTTCAAGTGGGCCCTTTCTACAGTGTTAGTGTTTCCCAAGATAAGGTCTATTGGAATGTATTGTTTATTTCTGCTTGTTAGCAGAGAGTTATTTTTTTCCCCAAACTATAATAACAGAGTCTTATGTACAGCCATGATTAAGAAGGCAAAGAGTTGGTTACCTAAAATAATAACTTGTAAATAATGTGAGCCCTTTAGGTTCAATTTGGGAGACCCATCGAAGGATAGGACTATATTAGAATCCTATAACCATATAGGGAACTGCAGAGTTCCCTATTTGGGAGCTGCTGCTGCTGCAGCTGCTGCTAAGTCGCTTCAGTCGTGTCCGACTCTGTGCGACCCCATAGATGGCAGCCCACCCGGCTCCCCCTTCCCTGAGATTCTCCAGGCAAGAACACAGCAGGGTGCTTTAAATATTGACTAACAGTGAATACAGAGGGCCAAATCTGTGCTTCAATTGTTCATTAAAATAATCTCCAAACTTTAAAAGATAATAAAGAAAGGCAAAAGAACTGGAGTTATGTTATAAAGAAAAGAGAAATGGGAGTGAGTATTAATTTATCTCAAGTAAACTAGTGATATAAGTAGTTTCCATATGGTGATGTAAGAAGTCTCCATTAAGGAAATAATAAACACTAGATAATCGTCATCCAAACTTGTATAATTTTGAAAGTGAATGGGGCCTATTAATAATTAAACATGAAGAGAATAGGCAAAAATAAGATGTATAATCACCCTAGAAAGATTCCTTCATTCATTAATTCAACAGGCACTCTGCTAAGTACCTGGAGGGGAAAATGAAGAAAGCACCACCCATTCCTGTTCTGAAAAGATCAAGGCCATAGGGTGGGATATATATGTTTTTATTAGGAATTAAGATAAAACTCTTTTAAGGAGCACAGAGGAGAGGTTTCTATCTATAGTGAGGATGCACAGAAATGCTGTTAAGCTTTTAAAAATCCACAGGGATGGGAATAATGATCAAAGTTGCTCAAAGAGCAACTTTCACTTACTTAGTAAATCTGAGGAAAGTATATGATCCCTGATTTCCATTTGAAAACTTTCCATCCCACTCTGCTATTCTTGTGAAAGTGAAAGTGGTGTCTGACTCTCTGAGACCCCATGGACTATAAGGTCCATGGAAATCTCCAGGCCAGAATACTGGAGTGGGTAGCCTTTCCCTTCTGCAGGGGATCTTCCCAACCCAGGGATTGAACTCAGGTCTCCTGCATTGCAGGTGGATTCCTTGCCAGCTGAGCCACAAGGGAAGCCCAAGAATACTGGAGTGGGTAGACTATTCCTTTCCCAGTGGATCTTCCCAACCCAGGAATCCATAGGGGGTCTCCTGCATTCTTTACCAACTGAGCTATCAGGGAAGCCCTTGTTATTCTTATAGTTGTCAGAAGGAAAGAGGCATATGAAATGCTCCAGACTGATGTTACAGTTCTCTGCAGACAGAGGAGAGCATGAGGCTTCTTTGTGATTCAGTATCCTTGTTTTGAAAGAGAAGGTCTGAACAACCGAACTCAGTCACGTTTAACCTTATGACTCAAACTATATGTTCTGCTCTTAATGCTTTGAGGTACGTGTTTTTTTTCTTTCTTTTTTTTTTTTTTTTTTAAATCCTTGAGATAAACTTTTCCTTACAAGTTGAATCTCATGACAAGAGGAATTGCAGTTTGCATATTGTACTATTAGGACGGCTGAGCCTACACAACATTCTAAATGAAATTTTACTCTATCTAGGTATAGGCAGGTCTTACCATATATACACATGGACATCAACTGAAGTCCATCATGAAAATATTTCTCAGACAATGCTGTATTATATTCCAGAAACATACTTGCTAGCTGGATATGGTGCTAGTCCATAATATCTGGGTGAGCCTGCTCACTTGTAGACACACATTTAGGCACATGTTATATTGTCAAGCTAGTCTGCTATTTGTTATTTCTCCAGATGCTACTCAATTAATTATTCATTTGGTTGACACTTTTGACTTCGTTCACAATATATGTGCATTAAATCAAACAAAGGTGAATATGCAAAAGTTGTTTTTAACATTGCTTTCTCATTTTTATTTTAGTCTGAAAATAGTATTAGTTCAGTGTATTTATTTTGAAGATGAAATTTTCAAGCTGGAAAACAGTAATTATAGGAAAAGTAATAAAAATGTGTTCTCTTTGAGGCAGAAAGTGCAGCACTTAGAATAAGAAACGGCCTTCATTCACTGGCTGACCAGTGGATATCACATCAGATGAAAATGAAAAGAGATTTAGTGGACTGAAGAATAACTTCCTTTTGACAGGGACCTGACCCTTGACCTCTGGTCTAACTCTTGTTAGCTTCTCTAACACAGGTTAATTGTCATAGGTGTAGGATAAAAGATATCTCTGCAGAAGCTACCAACAGTCTGAGGTTTATTCCTTTCGTTGACCATATGCTGTTGAGATAAAATTATAAGTTTTAACCTTCTCTCGTCTATAAAGACAAGAAAATTCAGCCACAAGAAAGCAAAATTCCAAATACAAAGAGCTTTTTGACTGTTGGGCTGGATGATCACAGTCGCAACAGGGAGGGTACATGCATCAGAACAAAGTGATGGTAAATATGTTACTGTCATTACCCTGAAACCATGTTTCACCCATAATAGTGACACAGATCTAATAAGGAATGCTCTATCCACAATAGACTCCCTGAATTTTGGAATTATTAGTAAACTCTTACCATGTCATACACTGGAAATGTGTCCTATTCTGAAATGATTCTTTTGTATTTCTATGCTAATCATCTTCTTCAAAAGAAATCAGTTTTCTGAGTTTGCTATTTAAATGTTCTGAAGGTAGTAGCTTTAAGAGTACTTACGGGTGATGTGGTAACAATTGTGATTTCTCATGAAAGTTAATGCCTCCTCCTGTAAGAAAATGTATTTTGTCCTCTGTTTTTAGCAATAGAAGTAAGAAATTCAGAAAACACAGTAAAACACAATGAGCTATGCAAATCCATGTTAGAATATTACAAGGGAAAACCACATGACTGTAATATCCACTAAAGTGAAGTCAATATAGTCATTTATACATGATTTTTACAAAACTGCAGCAGAATGAATATTGCTGGTAAAATAAAAATGACTTCACATTTCACTAAGATGAAGTCAAAGCAGTAACCTGGCAGTTTCAAAATGTTTTATCATGGAAGGAAACAGTCAACTTTTCAAACACCTGGGACAAGAAAGTGGTGTATCTCATTCTGTTTTTTTAGAATCATCCCAATGTTTTGTTACACAGTACGAAGAAACTATAATCCTTTCCTCACTCTGATAGATTTCCAGGATCCAGTTTCTATTCAAAACCATGTAAAAGGTATAAATTACTTAGTTTATTGAGGGCTCTTATTCAGGTCATAGGTCTTGCCCTTCAGCATTTTTTTTTCATCCACCGCATTTTTGACACAAAATTAATATGTACATGCTTTTGAATAATCAGTCAAGGAAAATATGTTTATCTTAAAGTGATACTATAGGTAAACTTACTTTAGTTGGTGCAGTAAAGGTATAGCCAAGCCCATCTGCTTCCAAAATATCACACTTTCTTTTTATTAAACCATGATAATAAGGGATTATAATCATGTAACTTATTGTCATGCGTACTTGCTATAATAATGCCTTCTTCCCAGACTACCATCTTTTCAAATGTGATGAGATCATCAGGTAACAGTGTAGGATATGAAGGCTTAGCACGCTGTGTTGTTAGCACATTAAAAAAGAAATTGCTGGGATAATTAACAACTACCTATTTGTCTGTGGGATGCATTCATTATGGCTCTACAAATTGGAGGTCTCCAAAATCTGTGCAATAAAATTTACTCTTTGTTCAGGAAGTTCCCCTTGGATTTGGGGAAAATTCTGGTGTGTTGTGTCTATTGTAATTGTGACAGGCAGTTGACATGTCTCATAGTCTAAATGTAGTGGCAGGCAGGGGGTGGTACAATGATGAAAAAACTGCCATTCATTCTTGTGCAAAGGAAAGGTGTTTCTTAGCATATTCCAACCTATGTTCAGACTAGAGTTGGGTCTCTGGGGTTGAAGGTCAAATCTGTGAGGTCAAAGCTATTTCTTGTCAATCTTCGTTCACTAATGACACATGAATTGGAAATTAGAACAAAGTAAGTAAAACGAATAGCCAGAAGGTGAGTGTCTGTTTTATTACTCAGAAGAGCTGGGAAATCTGGCCAATTGTTGCCCTATGTGGCTTGAATGACAGTTGTTAAGTTGAAAAAGGGACAGTGTGATGGGAATGCCACTTTAAATCTCAATTACCTCCTCCACTCCAATCAGCTTGGTAGAGCTTTAATGAAGTGCAATTCTCTGTCCTTTTCCTCATACTTCTATCTCTAGAATAAGCCTCACATTCAAGTTTGACAGCAGTACAATCAGTTTTCCATTCATCACTGGCCCTGTTTTAACCCTGCTGAAAAAGGGCCTAATGTACGTGGCGGTGATGGCAATTAGGCAGAAAAGTAATATTAGAAACAGACAAAAGCCTGAGTCTTTTAGCATTACAGGTGTTTTTTTTTTCTTTCTTTTCTTTTTTTTTTTTTTTAGCCCATTCTAGACATAAAGGAATAGGCAGTGTTGTTAAGTTCCCTTCTTCAGTCTTCTCTTAAGCTGAAAGTCCAACGATTTCAAGATTCAATTAATTAGAGACATGGAGAGCCAAAGAACAAGGTAAAAGCTAAGTTCTTTCTAACTG